>OZ024740.1:238558337-238810837 GCA_964016885.1 Eledone cirrhosa | reverse complement strand
TATATAGATAATAATGATACACTATCAGTAAAATAGAAGTTGCAGCTAATGCAGCATCTCTCGAAAGAACACTCCTCAGAGCTGGCACAAGCACTTGATAAGTTGATATCAATAAATCGCTAAATTAAATCTTAGAGTAATAAACATACGTTAAAAGTGTGACAAATTCAAAAACTGTGGCTAGGTAAAAGAATGCCACCACCTGCCACTACAACAACGAAAATATAAACAGGTTAATATGAACCTGGACCTAGTCAATAGATATTATAAAATATCTTTGATTGGTTTCTGTAAATCCTAAATCAACAATCCAAATTACGCAATGCGCAAGTCTGTACTGTATCAAGATCGAACGCGAAAACACTTTATCAACAGGGATTCCGTTCTGTGTGCCAACTGCTCGATGCGATGTGACTGCTGCTAATACTATAGTAGCAGCTATAGCAGCAGGGGTCACGTGTTCTTTCTCAAGGGATGAGGAAGAATCACATCCGGGTTTTGGGCAGGAAAATTCGAAGTGTGAACAAAGGAATCAATTCATAGCCTCTAAAATGAAGCTCTCAACCAAGTATCAAACAAACACAGATAATTAATCAATCAATAATCAATTAATTAATTAATTATAAAAGCTGGGAGAGAATAATAATAATGATAGTGAGTAAAATCCAAGTTGCAGCTAATGCAGCATCTCTCGATAGAACATTCTCAGAGCTGACACAAGCACTCGATAAGATGATACCGATAAATGGATAAATTAAATCTTAGAGTAATAATATACATATATATATATATGCACCATATCATCTAAACCACAAGTAGAAAGAATTAGGAGAAATCTGCACTCTAATAAATATTAAATATTAAATATAAGTATATAAATATTAAATATCTACATTAAAACTCACATTAAAATACCTTAACACTACCCACATAAATATTAATAAATACATAATTAATAAATAAAAAGGGGGATTTAAAAATTAAGATGACTTGACACTACCTATACAGTCAAAAATTAAAAGTGCAAAGCAACCTTTATGAAACTATATTAACAATCACAGAAAAAAGTAGAAATTGCTTTATACAGTGAATATCTGAAGGAAAACAATATTCTTCTCCACTCAATAGACTTATAAGAATACAGAAAGAAATAGAGATCACCATTCCATGATTCTAGAAAGAAATTCTCAGCCTATCTAAAGAAACACAAAAGACCAATAACAATGACAGTTAAAAGAAAAGCAATCTTACCAACTCTGCTAACTCATACACCATGAAAGTTGATCCTAAAATGTGTTAAGATGATAAAAAATACTACTTAAAATATAGCAAATATTATTAATATATAAGTTACATTGAGGATAATCGTATTCTGTAAAATATCCAAATCTAAAACGTTTTGTTTGAATACTTGAAACTTATTAATAACTCATCATATTAATATGTCTTTCATTGAAATAAAAAGTATTATATTCCATTAGGGTTGATACATTAACTTCTAAATGATAATAGTATTTGGTTATACCTTTGAGAGGTTTACTATCCCTCAGGTATCCAATAACTAGAAGCTAGAGGTTGAATCAAGAATCTAATGGTTTTGTCCTTCCCCCATCTTATTATACTTCAAAATTGATACTTCAAACTATTTAACAATATGATGATGATGATGATGATGATGATGATGATGTTTGCCGCCATTGCCTGAATTTTATGTTTTATTCCTACTACTGAATAAACTTATCTTTAAATATCGAACACATTTCCACCAGATCTTCCTTAGTCCATTCCTTCTGTTGCCATTATCAACTATCAACAGATAACATACATTCTCATACATATTCACACAAATATATTTAAATATAATTTATCTTAAATCAAACAACTTTCTTATCTCATGTACTTTCATAAGTAGGGTTGGTGCTGCAACTAGCAGGCCACCTAGGAGGCCAACCTCACAGTTTTATACAAATTTGTATAATTAAATCAATATATAATAATTTCTTGTGATTAATAAATAAATCACTAGACATATTTGCTATGTAGCAGCATTGAGAAAATATCCAAAGCAGTGGAGAGGGTTGGGTAGTGACCTGTCACATGGGTAAGTGTGAACTGTACAATAGAAAATGCAGGCTTAATTTCCTTAGTGTTTTCAAACTAAGTTTGTCAGCTTAGTTTTTAACACTTCTTGATTTGTAAGTCAAAATTATTTTATTTAAGAGAATAGAGCACATAATTTGGAGAAAGGGGCACACATTGTAAAGTTAGCCTAAAGCACTAAATACTCTGGTGCTTTACCATTGTAAATAACCATCTCCCTTGTTCAAGATTCACTGCCAGGAAACATTTACATTTCAGATGCATGTCATCATATAATTAAAATATAGTATGGAAAAATAATCCATTTGCTATTAATAAAAGAAGGAGTTTTGTAAACACATTCTAGTCACTTTGAATTCCTGCAAAAATATTCCCAAAACAAAACAAACATACCTGGTGAACACAAAATTTAATATTGAAATATTGCTGTAGACAATTAAAGCACCAGCATTACTAGCAACATATATGATGGAGTGATGAACTAAAGGTTTTTGGTATTTAGTTATGTCTTTTTTAAATTCTAGGTTTAAACCACACAAGGATAGACTTTGTCTTTAATCCTTCTGAGATCTATTATAATTGTTTCTATTTTTGGCACAAGGCCAACAATTATCCCAGTGCATAACTGGTACTTTATTTTATCGACCCCGTAAGAATGCAAGGCAAAGTTAACCTCGGCGGAATTTGAACTCAGATCATAAAGGGCCGTAGCTCTATGCTGCAAAGCATGGCTTCCGACCCTCTACTGATACTGCCAATCCACCACCCTAAGATCAATTATGATAAAAACCAGTCAGGAACTGAGCTCAATTCAGTTGACTATGTCTTTCTCCACCTAATTTATTTATTTTTCTAAAGTTAAAAATCAATATTGTTATAAGCAACATGGGGCAGCTGTTGTAGTGGGTGTTGCTGGCCATAGTCCATGGGAATACTTTTGCATTGTCTGCAGGGCACAGCCCTATTACTGCCGTGCTCTAGGCCCAGAGCCTAATCACCCTCACCCTCCCCATTCTTCCATGAAACTAGAGCCCTTGCCTTTCCCTTCCTTTTTCTGTTTTTTTTTAAATTATATTTTCTTACTTTACATTCCATTCTTTCTTCTCAATCTAAAAAAAAATTTTTTTTTTTTTCTATTAAATTATTATTATAAATTATCATTTGGCAGTATCGGTAGAGGGTTGGACGCCATGTTTTCTAGCATAGTTACGTCCCTTTACACTCTGAGTTCAAATCCCGCCGAGGTTGACTTTGCCTTTCATCCTTACGGGGTCGATAAAATAAAGTACCAGTAATGTACTGGGTAATTGCTGGCCTTGTGCCTAAAGTAGAAACAATTATATTGTATTTAGTTGGAGTTATTCACACTGGTTATATACAGTGTCAAGGCATGTATTACTAAATATACCTAATATATCTGAAATATGTAATCTTCTAAGGAAATAAACTTTAATAACAAACCTCTAGAATATAATTCCATCCTTCTTCATTGAATAAATCTTGCCCAAAATGTAAATTGTAAATTTCTTTAGCTTCTTTAATTTTTTCTCTTGTCACAACTGGACCCACAAGCCACCGTTTTATTAAATATTGCAGACCAAAGAAAACAGTCTTTGGAAATTTTCCACCTCTACTTTCAAAGTAGGAGTATACATATGTAGTATTTTCAGGATACTGCTTATGATGTGTGACCTGAAACAGCAAGAAACATTGAGATTAGTCAATGGTTATACACAGCCCAAAGCCTATCACCATTATTTTATAATGTATTGCAGAAAACATTTTTGTTAAAATATTATATTTTGGAAATATACCTGAAACACACACACATATCATCATCATCATCATCTTCGTTTAACGTCCTTCTTCCACGCTAGCATGGGTTAGATGGAATTGTCCCACTTGAGGCAAGGTTGGTCGGGTGACTGTGTCTCGCTCATATAGGACTATCTGGCAGGTTTTCTACGGCTGGATGCCCTTCCTAACACCAACCACATTTACAGTGTGGAACTAGGAACTTTTTACCGTGTTACCTACATGGCCACATTACAGCGTGGACTGTGTGTTTTTTGTCATGACACCTACACGATATTGATCTCGATCGCATTATCTCATTTATTTTATTTGGACTGGATGTTGTGGTACAAACTTTACAGAGAGAGGGTGGTGTTAGTGGGAGTGGGAGGATAGGGTAGGGGTAGTGCGACGGGGTGTATATTTGGTTAAGAGGTGCCTACTGACTGTAGGTTTCGCTTTGTACTTAGGCAAGGCGGGTCTTCTGTATTACTGTGTAGCGCCAAAGATCTCGGTCCAGTGACATTGTCTTAGAGAGGTGCAAGTGTGTAAGGTCAGAATTTATCAAATCGTTCCAGGTTTTTCTGGGTCTACCTACTCCGTAACTACCATCAATTTTGATTGCCCTGCACTTTTTTATACAGCTGTCATCTTTTATGCGCATCACGTGACCATACCAACGTAGTCTTCTCTCGAGTAAACAGCATTTGATCCCTCTTATTCCTAATGTCTCACTTAGTTCATTTATGCTTTGCTGTTCATGTATATTACTATTACACATCCAACGGAACATGCATGCTTCATTCCTTTCCAGTCTGCGCAGGTCCTCTGCACGCAATGCCCATGTCTCACTGCCATGTAGCATTGCTGTTCGTATACAGGCATCATACAATCTGCCTTTCATTTTTAGAGAGAAACCTTTTGTGGCCAACAGCAGTATAAGATCTCTGAACTTTTTCCATCCCGTTCTGACTCTGGCAACTATACTTTCAGAGCACCCTTCACCACTGCTGATTTTGTCACCCAGTTAACGGAAAGTGTCCACTATTTCTATAGAACCATCTGGGCAATGGAAGGAGCTAGTATCCTGTGGGCAATTGCTACTTATTGCACCTGAGCATCGGCCACATATAAAGTCTACGTTCTTAGATAGTTTACCTGTGATCCTACTACATCTTTTATGTACCCATAGTTTGCATTTGGGACATAAACTGGAATTTCTGCCTACTCCTTTCCTACACACTGAGCATGGCCATTTCCCTGAGGGCACCTGTGCCCTATTTTCCTTTCTACAAACTAGAACTTTAGTCTTAGACAAGTTAACTTTAAGACCTTTTGATTCTAGGCCATTCTTCCATGTTTGCAATTTCTTCTCTAGTTCAGCCATAGATTCAGCTATGAGAGTTAGATCATCTGCGTATAGGAGTTCCCATGGGCAGCCGGTTTTAAACTCCTCTGTTATAGCCTGAAGGGCAATAATAAATAGGAGGGGGCTAAGGACAAAGCCTTGATGAACACCAACTTTTACACTAAATTCTTCACAATATTCATTGTTAATTCTAATCTTACTGTCAAAGGCTTTCTCCAAGTCAACAAAAACTAAGTAGAGAGGTTTACTTTTAGCTAGGTACTTCTGTAGTTGTCGTACAAGGAAAAGAGCGTCTGTGGTACTTTTACCTGACACAAACCCAAACTGCATTTCATCTAGATCAATTCGCTCTCTGATTAGTTGCGTTATAACTCTTTCTGTAACCTTCATGACCTGGTCAACTAACTTAATGCCTCTATAGTTTCCCCTATCTAGAGCATCCCCTTTATCCTTGTAGCAGTTAATGATGCTGCTACGCCAGTCTTTTGGTATGACCCCATTCTGTATTACTTGGTTAACTATACGGGTGACCATAGTATGTCCCACCATTCCAGATGCCTTCAACATCTCAGCAACTATCTCCAAAGGCCTAGCTGCCTTGCCTGTCTTCATATCTTTGATTGCCTTACTTATTATACTACCTTTAACTTGCACCGCTGGTCCTTTTATTGGATCGATTTGGGGCAGACTATCTTTTTCCCATTTATTCTCCTCATTTAATAGTCTCTCATAGTGACACTTCCAAGCTATATATATATATATATATATATATCATTATCATCATCATCATCATCATCATTTCCGTTTAGCATCAATTGTTCCATGCTTACATGGGTTAGAGGGGTCATCCATGCCCGCAGACAAGTCTGGCCATGGTTAGCCATGTCACACCTTGCACCAGCAAGGACTATAAATTTATATATATATATATAGTTGTTATATAGTAAGGTGTATTATTGGTTGTGTCATATGGTCCAATAAACTTTTGTTAGCAATATTAAGTTTTCCATGCTTTTGTATATCTCCAATCAATTCCATTTATGGGAACAGCTAGATGATGTATAACGGAGTATTTGTATCAAAATAAAGATCCAAAGGCATGGTATGAATTTCCAATCATTTTAATCACGACACATGTTTCAATAAGAGATAGATCGATCGTATGGTCATGATCGATTATCACTGATCTCATCAGGTGAATAAGAGCTTTGTTCCCCATAACTCTAGTGAGTGAACATCGTTAGTTTTTCCTCCCTCATATCAAAGATTTGAAGACATTTCATTATTCACCTGATGAGATCAGTGATAATCGATCATGATCATACGATCGATCTATCTCTTATGGAAACATGTGTTGTGATTAAAATGATTGGAAATTTATACCATGCCTTTGGATCTTTATTTTGATATATATATGTATATATATGTATATAAGATTACTTAATGAGGAGAATGCATGGAAAGAAGATAATTTACCTCAAGTTGACCCAACAGATGGACCAGCTGTACAAGTCAGCAGTAGTATAGTAAGTAAGGCAATGAAGGATGTGAAGACAGGCATGTCAGCTGGACTTTCGGATATAGTTGCTGAGATACTGAAAGCATCTGGGATGTTGAGTCACACCATAGTCACCCATATTGTAAACCAAGTAATACAAGTTGATGTCATGCCTAATGACTGGTGTAGCAACAGCATCATCAACTGGGCAAAGGAGATGCTCTTGATAGAGAAACCTAGAGAGGCATTAAACTGGTTGACCAGGTTATGAAGGTCACAGAAAGAGTTATAGCATAGCTGATTAGGGATCAAGTTAACCTAGATGAAATGCAGTTGGGATTTGTGCCAGATAAAAGTACCACAGATACCCTCTTCCTATTATCAGGTGGGCTCTTAGAAAACTAAGAGTAGATGAGTGGCTTGTAAGTGCAGTACAAGCCATGTATAGAGAGGAACAGTCAGCAAGGTTAGAATTAACAATGACTGCAGCGAAGAATTTGGTATGCAGTTTCGTGTCTATCAGGGCTCAGTTCTTAGCCCTCATCTGTTTATTATCCTCCTGCTGGCTATAACAGAAGAGTATATATATATATATATATATATATGTGTGTGTGTGTATATATATATATATATATATATATATATATATATACTAGCAGCAGTACCCAGCGTTGCCTGGGTAGGTAAAATAATATCTGCTTTGATGAAAAGGTGTTGATCTTAGCGACTGCTTCTTGGTGACATCTATGGCCACACACAAGCCATGCGGGGGAGGGTGGTGATGACCTCTATCACTGAGAAACGCGGGTGACTGACGAAGGGGCATGCTGGGGTAGGGAGTTTCGAATTTGAACGAAATCGGTTGAAAAATGTGGGAGCTAGAGCCAAAGAGGCGGAAATTTGAGCGAAAAGGTGGTATTTTCAAATATTTAAGCGGCTGCCACGCCGTTCCTGAACAAAAAATCCAAAATATAAAGCCACTTTAAGACGTGAAATAATCAGATCTAGCCTAGTGTAAAATTTGAACAAAGTAGGTTGATTAATGTGGGAGCTAGAGCCGAAAAAGTAGAAATTTGAGTCAAAAAGTGGTATTTTTGAATATTTAAGCGACTGCCACGCCGTCCCTGTACAACAAATGCAAAATATAAAGCCATTACAGGATGTGCAATGATAAATTCTATTTTGCTTTAAAATTTGAACGATATCGGTGGCAAAATGTGGGAGCTAGAGCCAAAAATCTTATTTTTCGATACCTAAAAAAAGTGACCCCTCTATCGATTTTTATCTGTAGAATGACCCCGGAATAAAAATAAAACGATACGCTGATATATAGAAAACACTCCCCGATGACTAATCTATGAGCCTGTAAAGTTTCATGAAAATCGGTCGTAAGATGTAGGCCCCTATAGGTAATACACAGACACACACACACACATACTTAATTTTATATATATACAGATATATATACCAGATAGAAAAATGCGTACAGCAAAAAAAAGTAATATTGTTGGAATATAAACCTTTAAAAATACAGAACAAGAAACTAAAATAAAACTTTAAAAGAATAGGACAAGAAACTAAGATAAAACTTTAAAAGAATAGGACAAGAAACTAAAATAAAACTTTAAAGAATTGGACAAGAAATAAAAAATTTTACAATAATATTAGTGGCAAAATTTTTATTGGTAAAAAATCGAGTTCCACATTCATAGGCTCTGGGTTCCACATTCAGAGGTCGTCGTCAGACCGGGGGATCATTTGATCCTGGTTTGAACACCAATTGGGCCATAACCATACCCCTATTTCATCATTCGGCGACACGCCTCATGTGTCATGCATAATGTGAATGGACCCATGGGCTCATGAGCGCAGATCTTGAGCAGCAGCGGACGGTCTTGTCGTCCCGCTCATCCTTGATCTTGACCAACCCGTCCATCTTCTCCTTGCATCTTGTCCTTGAGTTCAAGTCCGGCAGTCCAGATGAATGCGTGCCACAGCTTTCTGGTACAGGAAGGGGGAGCAGGAGGACTGGAGGGATGACGGGACAGAGAGAGGGAGGACCGGTGGTTGAGGGAGGTGCCGTAGTCGGTGGTCAGAGTCGACATCTTGTCCCGGTCGTCTTCTCCATCTTCGTCTGGTGTTGCGGGACCAGAAGTGCATTCTTGGAGGAGACCTGCAGCTGCATCGGCCAATTTTTCTTGCAATGGTCATTCTGGCGGAGCAGAACTGCTCAGCCAACCAACCCCAACCAGAACCAACCGCTCAGGGGCAACGCACAATGAGAGCATGACAATTATTATGCACTAATCAAGAAGATACTGGGGCATAGCACAGGAAACGAATAAAAAAAATTTGCCACTAATATTATTGTAAATTTTTTTATTTCTTGTCCAATTCTTTAAAGTTTTATCTTAGTTTCTTGTCCTATTCTTTTAAAGTTTTATCTTAGTTTCTTGTCCTGTATTTTTAAAGGTTTATATTCCAACAATATTACTTTTTTTTGCTGTACGCATTTTTCTATCTGGTCTACTATTTTTTAAGGCAATGCAAGCAACAACTATCTAATAATTAAATGATCATAGTGAATTACTGACAAGTGATTGACATTTTAAAGTTCTTTTGAGTATAATTGCAATCTAGTTGAGGCAACTGGCTTAATGACAAAGCTAGTAAATCATGAATGCATTTGAGATGATTAGTGCATAATAGTGAATTGGTGAAACTTGTGCATTTCAATGGTGTTAGAACAATAGATGTAAGTTATATAGTAGTAATACTTTATCATTTTAACTTTTTAGAATGGACAAAAACCCATGCAAAGAAATGACTTTGACTGCAGTGATTCTCTCCAATTTACTTACAAAGCAAAACGTGGTCAAATACCTTATCATCTCTGATAAAATGCCCATTGAATCACTGAAAATCGGATGCATGAAATTCCTCATAAAATGCACCTATGAATCGGAAGCCATCACATATATCAATGGATATAGGGAGTTGTTCACACTGGAAGACCATCACTTCATTTGTGACTTCATCAGTTATCTCCACGATTATCTCAGACACCCAATGCCATTGATGAGAGGTGATCGTGAGCATGTAACTAATCTTATAGAAGTTGTTATCGACCACCTGGCTTTTAGTGACATTTGACTGATTTGACTGATAATGATGTATTTTTAAAAAGTATGTGTACATTCTTGTTACTATTTTAAGGCAATGCAAGCAACAACTATTTAATAAAATTTAAATTTAAAAATGACCATTGTGCATTACTAGTATGATGACATTTTATTAAGTCACAAAATTAGTCAGTCAGCCATAGAACAAGGATCAGGTGGCAAAAACATTGGCAAAAATTTGTGTCAATTTAAGATTTCCAACATTGTTCAAATGAATCATATCTGGTTTGAAGTCAGATTTGTCAAATTTTGACCAATTTTCAATGTTGTGAAGATTGGGCAAGTTCAATTTTTGAATCATTTCTTTCATGCAGTAATTAAACTTTTCCAAACGAGAATTTCTCTTGCCCAAGTCATTTTTATTTTCAATTACACTTTGTGGACGTGGAATGACACCACTGTAGAAAATGGGTGTACAGTGGTGCTTTTCCGCTATTTTCTGTAGCCTTGCAAAGAGACTCTTCCCCTGTTTTTCCGGTTTTGTGCCTCGAATGGGCACTTTGTCCTTAATTTACAAATAAATGATTAATAAAAAATACTTGGGCAAAAATTATTGTATTACTTTGTACAGCTTTGTAGTGCCAACGGTGCGATGAGGATTCAGATCATTAGAGCCGACATGAACCACCAATACTTTCACAAAAGGACAACAGATAACAATGTTGGCGATTAACATTACCTGGCCCTGACGGGCCCCAGGTATACAAAATATCTAAGTATTTTTGACTACATTTGACTAACGTAATCACAATCACAAGAGTTCCGCCGAAAAAAATTCGTCATTTCTGGATTACCTCCCCTAGCGTCACGCTTACTACTCACTCACTTGAACACAAGATTTATCAGTAAACTTTGATTATAAACTTTTTCCCGCTGGACCAAATTTCTAGATTTTTAAGCCAAAAGATGCGTAATGATCTACTGTTCATGCTCATATAAGTTTTATCTCAGTTAAATAAAGTAGAGCCGCGCTGTACTGTCGTAAACAGACGATTGCCAACGAAAACACGACCACAACAATATTACTAAACGGACTACCGTCCGTTTAGGATATACAGATAAATGGAATAGAATGAAACGAAATTTCATTTCACACTCTTAGTACGGCAGTTACTTAAATGTAAGTATGTATGTATGTATACGTACATACATATATGTATACAGACGTACAGTAGTATGTATATATATACATACATGCACACGGTAAACCGATACGTGCATATATATATGTGTGCATGTATGTATATATATATACATACTACTGTACGTCTGTATACATATATGTATGTACGTATACATACATACTTACATTTAAGTAAGTGCCGTACTAAGAGTGAGAAATGAAATTTCGTTTCATTCTATACCATGTATCGTTTTCGGTGCGCCCGGCCGACTAAAGTCACTCGATATGCAAATTAGGCTGCTCAGCCGTTAATATGCATAAGGAAAGTATATACTTTCAGACGTTCAACCATCTGGCAGGAATGTATACGATGCTGACGATAGCTAATAAGCTTGAAACTAGTACATCGTTCCTGTGTCAGTGTTGAACAAAAAGGTGACATGGTTGCCTAAACACTGTACGGCGTAATTCCGGCTGTTTGTTTGTTTACATTATAATAAATGTTCGGTAAATTGATACGTGCATATATATATGTGTGTGTGCATGTATGTATATATATATACATACTACTGTACGTCTGTATACATATATGTATATACGTATACATACATACTTACATTTATATATACAGATATATATACAGATATATATATATACAGATATATATGTATACAGATATATATATCATCATCATCATCATCATTTCATTTTACGTTCGCTTTTTCCCTGCTTGCAAGGGTGGGACGGGAACTGATTCTGGCTTGATTTCTACAGCTGGATGCCCTTCCTAACACCAACCTCATTTACAGTCAGTGCTGGGTGCTTTTGCCATGGCACCTCCACGACCACTTTGCAGTGGAATGATATGGACCCTAGTCCCTATCATCTCATTTCTACAGCTGAGTAAACTGGAGCAATGTGAAATAAAGTGTCTTGCTCAAGGAAACAACACATCACCCGGTCTGAGAATTGAACTCACAACCTTTCGATTGCAAGGCCAATGCTCTAACCACTAAGCCATGTGCCTCCATATATATATAGTTGCAGATGATCTGGCTGCTCATAATTGGGTGTTACACTGTAACTTCGCAAGGATAAGCCAGTTCAAGTGATCCCAAAACAGTTCTCGGCATGAGAGGGTGGGAGGGGGTTGACAGATCACTGAAGAGAAACGAAAAATATAGTATGGAGGAAACAAGTTTTATCTGAAGAGTAATCTAGGCTAATGGGCCTAGTTGGAGTACTGTGTCCACCCGAGGCAGTGGACAAACCACTTCACCCAGTTTTTCCTCCTTCTAATGTTTCCCAGCGGGAATGTTTTCCCTGCATGCCTTGCATACCACTATTTAAACTGAATGACAACAGGTGAATATAAAAAGGGGTAAGAGAAATGCATAATGATAGAAAAAGAGAGTATTCATGACAACAGCACAACAGTAATGTCTGTTTGTTAGTAATGTAGTAAGAGCGAGAAAGAGGATAAGATGTAAAAGAAAATGAAATAATGATGGAGAGAGGGCAAATGATAAATGAAAGTGAATGAATGATGGGAAGGGAAGGGAAGAAAACAGAGTCAGAAGTGAAGAGTGACAATGAGGATTTTGTATGGTAGGAGTTTTTGTCTGTAATATACTTTCCACACCTTATTTAGTGTGTCCTGGGTTGAAAAATGCTATTTTAAACAAAGGAAAGATTTTTAAAATGTCCATTTATACCTGATTGATTTTCCTAGTGCATTGACTTAAATCATTATGATGCCCTAAGTACTTAAAAGATTCTTGTCCCCCATCTCAACTTCATATGCAAAGTCTACAAACCAAATTTTGCAAGGAATGACAAATATGTTTTATTTGAATACAAATGGGCCCCTCTTCCTTTTATGCCCTAACAATATGCTTACTCTGTTTAGTGGTTAATCTAGCCCTGGTTTTAATACATGTTTACTTGCTGGTGATTATTACTAAACTCACGTTTTTGTATATTTCTTTAGGGGATCAAATGTTTTTAAGTTACCTTTCTTGGTGTTGTCAATGCATTTTATAAAATGAAATATTGTACACTCTGCTATTTCTTTTCCTATTCTGTGATCATCACTATGGTTTCTGAATAGTCAGATCCACAGGTGTTCTTTTATGCACTGTACACTAATATATTATTGCTCTTGAGAACTTTGATGAATATAAAGCTATCATTCTTGACATCAGCAATATCTTTCACCTACTGCATCATAATCTTTCAGTCAAGTTGATGGTACTTTTTCTCTCAATGCTTAATTTACCAAACCCAATGTTATTCAGATCTCAGATCTCCCAAATGCTTTCTTATCTGCTTATTGCTACTTCTAACCATAAGTATTCGTACAGATAAGACAGAATTCCTAAATTTCTCTTTAATCATTAGCCCCATAAATTTCAACCACACACAACACAACTTCAACAATTCTTGGCACATATACATATTGCACATAAGCAGAAACTTCAAACAACCTGCAATGGGACTATGATAACCTTGCCTGTTCAACAAAAACAAAGCATACACACCAATCTCAGGAACAAATAATGCCCACAAAACCATATACATATCAAACATGAACAACACACTGTAAAAACCATCACATCTCCCACAGCTAAGTGTCCTTAGTACTTCTAATGGTATTTCATGTCAACTAGATATAGCTAACACATCATCACAACAATTGGATTTCTATTTCAAAATGAAAAAAAATTCCATTGCTCTGAATTACTGCTGACCTTCTATATGGTACATATAGACTTCCGAATGTTCCACATATCTAAGATAGCTTCTACGTGGTTGTTCGACCTGTTAGAAATAGCAACCAAATTTCCTTCAGATCTCATCATACCATCTTGAAAAGGGGAAGACCACATTGAATAATGTATTTTTAACTAAACCAAACGACAGGATGACCTGGCTGGAATGTCTTAGATCATATATCTGCTTGATCAAAGCTGACTTAGAGCTAAACAGATAACAACATTATGAACTTACCTCTAGAGAATTCATCTATTTGAAATTCTCTTCTTTTATTTAACATATTCTAAGCACTAGTCCACTGTTGAGACATTCTTCATTTATCCCTTCTATCCTTATCACAATGGTTTGACATGCTCTAAACTTACCAACCTTATAAGCCATCACAACTGACCCTAGGACTCCACACTAAGCACTTGTAGTGCTCTCTAGACAAGGGAAGTAGCTGGAGTTACTTCCAGTTGAAATTCCAGAACCTTCCTTGTAACTTCCGTCCAGGGAACTATAAAAGAGGGAGCTCAAAGCTATCTTTCTCTCTTTTCACCTCTTGGCCGCCTGGCCTAGTAAGGCCAGGCATGGTTACGCCAAAGGTATACTCTCTTTCTGGCGGTTTATTCTCAAGCTGACAACACCAAGCACAAGCATGATAACATTCTTCGAATCACACCTCATGGTTCTGGACTATACCTCAAAATGCTACGTAGACATTTGTTTACTACACTTTTGTAATATGGACTACAAATAAAACAAGTTATTTTTGATATTCAGTTGAGAAATTGTTATGCTTTAATCATTACCTTTTGTAGTGAGAGATGACTCACACGAGACACGAATTTGTAGGAAGATCTCCTATCCTTTTTTCTTTCTTAAATTTGGTAGTTGGGTTCCAGTGGTACTTACTGGAGTAAGCGACTCTGGGACCTAGCACTACTAAACACTTCTATCAAAATCATCTTTCCTATAAATTCTACAATTTGGTAAGGCTTTACTACTTATGCTTTCTCTCATGCTATTCACCAGTACCAATTCAAACTAAACATTAGTTGTACTAACCACTGTCTAAAGAGACTAAAAACACTTAGCCACAGTGTAATGGAATTATATTTCTCCAAAGGTGTGTATTTAAATTCTTTTGTTGCAATTCACATATTGGTTAGCATAAGAATACTGAATAATTTATTTAACAGCTACCATAGCATTCCCTTTCATACTGTAGTAAGGGTTCAGTAAACAGGTTTACTGTTGGCTGATGTTGTTCAAGGATCCAGAGCTCACATTTGGAACTGTTAATATGAATCCCCTACAACTGAGTTCCTCAATCATTATGATCACAGTAGCAAGGACCTTATCTGGGGCTCCCCCAAACAAGTACCGTCAACATACCGGGTCAGCCTTATCTTAGTAATGTCATCAATACCCAATGCAAAAAGGGAAGGACCAAGTGGGTTACCTTGTTGAACTCCTGAAGTAGATAGGATTTGGTCACCAAAGAAAAGATAGGGGGATCCCAATAAGCCTCCCAAGCAAAGTGGTTGAGCTCTGGGGCTCTCTCTTTCACTGAGATGAGAATGAGATTACAAATGATGAAATTGAATACATTTTTGAGATCAGATTTGAAGACAACCATGAGGATTTTAGAAGGCAAGTTGGTGAAAGTTCTAGTGGCATGGATGGCTGCCTCACATCTTAGTTTCGTGTCCACCCCCAGCTATATAAGGAAACATTACGTGGACAAACAGTCCAATGATAAACACACTTTTGCTGTGAGCCATCCCAAATTGTACCAAACTGCAATGAAAAATAATTGAAGTGAACCCAAACAGCTCAAATTGTCATTGCAGAAAAAATATCACAGAACTGGTTATTTCATTGGGCATATGGAGAGTAGCAAGAGAGAATAAAAACAGCCTTGTCAATCCAAGATATTATTGGATAAACATATATTCTTAAACAGAGAGCATAGGCAAAACTATTCCATGTTCCCTGTGTAAGCACCACAAATCAGTGGCAAAATCTTCAGCAGAAAGCTGGTTTCCAGGATCTCAGCAGTTAAATGTAATTGGTTATATGACCAGTTTGGAGGATTTCAGTATTAACCTTAGTTATACCCATTCAGCTCCTGTGATAGCTTCTGTAACACAAGTGGCATTTCATCAATTTCAAGAAGTAACTTGTGTAGACATAGAAACACAATTGGGTTGTGAGTTGGTGGCAACTAGCTTGGAAGAAGATACCAATTGAATGGTAGCAGCAACCAGCTCAGAAGAAAATACCAGTTGAATAGATAGAACAGATAGAGTTGGACAAACAGGATCAGCAGTGGAATTCAGGTGGGAATGGGGTAGCAGTAGATGCAGATTAATCATAGAGGTAAAGGAAGAGATTGGGTGAACAACATTAACAGTAGAATTCAGATGGGTGCAATGTAGCAGTAGAAAAAGTTTAATAGTTTAACCCTTTAGCATTTCCATTTAGCAGATCCTATTTACTATCATATTTTCATGGTAAAGTCTTTACTTCACATAATATCGAATCTGTGAGATTTTGATGTTATTTATTTTGAGAACAATACCTTAACACCACTAAAAGCGGCCAGTTACAGCTGGTTTAACAGAAAAAGGTAAGAGAATTTTGACCAGATACAGCCGGTTTAAATGCTAATGGGTTAAGAAGTGACAGAATGAATAAATTTTATTTGAAAGCTGCTTTAGATGCAAGGAATGGAAGACAAGGTAATGCACGTTAGCTCACCTAGTATGTTACAAGGGTGGTGGAAAACATGAGGACAAAGGCCTGTATGTTGTGACAAAATCATTTAAACAGGCATGTCTAATGCTCCCTTGATGCATTTCACTATTGCCTAAAATTATTTAAATGGCAGTATTTTGTGGGAATGACAACCAGTTCAGCATGTAGCTGACAGTGCAACAGGCAAATATATAAGAGAAATATTAGACAAAATAAGGAGCCTTGTAGAAGTAGAAAGTCAAAAGCAAATAAAAACAGATAACTTAATTTTTAAAATTGAGACAAATATTTAACCAGATATAAATATAGTTGACTGATATTCTTCTTTTAATTCTTCTTTTCTAATACTCAATTATTCCTGAGAAGGTCATGATGGCAGAGTCTTCAAACATGCTTTCTAAAGGATCCTATTGGAAGTAGCCACCATCAAATGATTTTACTGGATTCCCAAGCAAAACCAACTGAGATTATCGACCATCTTGCTTGTGGTCTATTTCTAAGTTTTCCACCAGTTTGCTCTGCCCATAAATCTATTCTGTGATTCTTTTGTTAGATATTCTAACCACATGCCCTTGGACCAATATTCAATCTATAAGGTTTATTGAACTTTAGAGAGTGTTAACTGTATGTCTAAATAAATATTATTCTGCAATATTACAGCATATTTCAACGTTACAATTGTCAGTGTTGGTCTAGCTTATTAGTCTTGAAGCAGGAAATGAAACGTCAACATAATCTTATTAAGAATGTGTTGTCACGAAACAATACGGAATTTCCTCCTGGATATAATAAGAGGAGGAACTGGAAATTATACAATGTATAGAAAAAAGTGAAAAAGAAACTGTCAAAACAATCCTAGTTATTTCTGTAATCGATGAAAGACTGGATATAGCTTTCATTTCTTTTAAGTTAATACATCAGATATCTTTAATTATAAATCTTCTAATTCAAACATCAACACCACCAAAGAGAAACATCCTACCTTAAAGTGTTCAGCATTTGTTTTTAAATTAACAGGTATAGTCCAATGCCTACTTCTTTCAATGAAGCCCCCTTACTGCTATTTCTAATGGTAATTTGATAATTAATGTAAGCAACACTAAAATTAATGTTTTACAACATAAAAAAATGCAAACATTTACTGATTTGCAGAGAGTAATATCACTGCTTCATTACAAATATTCTATGTTATATCTAAACATTTACTCAACACAATTACATTTTCGTCCACTTTAAAAATGAAGTGAGGCAGCGAGTTTACTAAACTGAACTAAAGACATTTCATATAATAGCCAGGCTTAAGCCAATTGGACCAATTCCTTCCAATTTAGCCCTATCAAGTACACACAACACATTGCAATATATATTTAGCACTCAATTTGACCTTGCCCCTCCTCTGGTCCAAAATAATTGGTAGTAATTAAAAATATAAAGTGCCCAGTACCCTCTGTAAGGTGGTCATGCTGATGACACAACAAAATGTGCTCAATCCACCCTGTAAGGGGCTTGTGCTGATGACATGACAAAAACTACCCAGTCTACTCTGTAAGGTGGTCAAAATGGTAACATGATAAAAAACACTCAGTCCATGCTGGGTATTAGGAAGGGCATCCAAACATAAAAAAAACAAGCCGAAATACAGATCCATATGAGCAAGGCGTGGTCTCCTGATCTGACTTATTTCATAGCATGACAACCCGTCTAACTCAAGCAAGTGTGGAAAATGGACGTTAAACGATGATGATAATGATGATGATGATGATGATGATGATGATGATGATGATGATGATGATGATGATACAATAAAAGGAGTTAAGAGAAATAACTCTAGTATGTCAATGGCATAAATTTAGATAAACCAACTAATGTGTGATATACTGAATTATATACACAAAATATCTCAATCGAGTGAATCTTCCCTCTTGGGGAAAGAAAACAAAAACCTAGCAGTAATTCTTGGCAACTCTTAAAGAAAAGGGGAGAACATTTCAAGAACTTAATAATTAATTTTACAAAAGAAATTTACTACTTTGGAGAGAAATCTAATCTTTTTTTGTAAGCAAGGGGGCAGCTGCAGTAAAATGCCTGTATTATTGGACCTCAACAGCATAGTATAGTTCACTCAAGTATGTTTGATCTATCACCAAAGGTTATTCTTTCACATTTAGTGAGGGCCCTTTATGTTCTGAGCTCAAATCCTGTTGAGGTTAGCTTTGCCTTTCATCCTTACAGGGTCGATAAAATAAAATATCAGTAATGCACTGGGATCGAGTTACTCGACTTTCCACTCACCCAAAATTGTTAGCCTTGTGCCTAAATCAGAAACCATTAATATCATTGTTATTATTATTAGCTACCGATTGCTAGAGAAACCTTACAAAAGGAAAAAAAAATTATTATCATAGTTCATTAATCTTAATTTGTTTCTTTGTATTTCCATAAGTTTTAACACCCATTTTGATATCATTGTATTGACTCATTGCATAACTCTTTGATACTTCTACACTACCTCTCCCTGGCATATTTTCATTCTCTCTTTCTAGTGTCTACATCTCTCCTCATTCTGATATTTCTACACATTATCATGTTATATAACTTCATCTTCTGTTTGACTTTCCCTCTCCTCTCTTATAATTCTTGTCTTTGAGATCACTGCAACAAAATACTTAATGATAACACTACACTTTCCTCCTTTCCCTTTCTTTTGTACCTCTTTCATTTTGTTTCTTGTATTCCCACCCCTTCACACCTCCTGCACTTTCTCCCATCCCTTAGTTTATAAATTCTCCTTCCTTCACCCAGCTCTTTCTTTCTTATATATGTATTTTTTTTATCTATCTCATTTCATAATGGTTTCTAATTTAGACACAAGGTCAGCAATTTTGGGAAGAGGGAAAGGGATAAGTCAATTACATTGAAAGGCAAACAACAAAGTATTGTGTGCAATATGCAGTGAGCTTATAATGTTAAAGGAATAAAGTATGGATAAGTGTTACAAAACAAAGTATTCATTTCACTATTCTCATCTGACAGCAAAGCAGAGGAAATATGAAGGCTTGAAATAATGTGGTTTATCACAACAGTCATTTTTCACAAGGTTAAAGGCTAGTGCTATCATTAAGGCCAACTAGGTGGCTGCATAGGATGCAGACCTCAGAGGGGCACATTACTGAATTTTGAAGAATCAAAGTCTTATACAAATTTTTATAATCAAATTAGATATATAATAATTTCTTATGATCAATAAATAAATCACTAAACATCTTTGCTGCATAGCATCATTGTGGAAATATCGAAAGCAGTAGAGAGGGTCACATGATTTGACATGGGTGAGTGAGGACTATGTAGTAAAAAAATGCAGTAATTTTCTTAGTCTGGTCAAAACAAGGAATGTCAAAAACTAGGTTTCTCAGCTTACCAAGCTGTAAGTTATTTAGGAAAATGGCACACATTACTGTGAGAATGAATTATATCACTGGGAGAATGGGGCACACATTGTAGATTTAGCCTAGAGAGCTAAAAACCCAGATACCAGTTCTGCTAATGATAAAAACTTCAACCACTTTCCCTGATGTAAAAATATAACTAAGTAACAAATTTTCCATTTTCTTTCAAAATTGCTCAAGAAATTCTCTTTAGTTTGAAACTAGAGTTTCATCAGTGTTTTACAAAATTCAATGAAAATGCAAAAGCATTATGAATCCTTAAAAATCCATTTGACTACATTATCAAAGATCTTCTATAAGATCTTCAACTGGAAACTATTGATTTATAGTCAAATGACATCTGTTAAAAGACAAGTACCATGAGGTAAAATGTACTTACTCTTTTATCCCAAATGAAGGATACACTTCACTAAAATCTTTTGCTCCCAAATGAAGGATACACTTTACTAAAATCTTTTGCTCTCAAATGAAGGATACACTTTACTAAAATCGTTTGCTCCCAAATGAAGGATACACTTTACTAAAATCTTTTGCTCTCAAATGAAGGATACACTTTACTAAAATCTTTTGCTCTCAAATGAAGGATACACTTTACTAAAATCTTTTGCTCCCAAATGAAGGATACACTTTACTAAAATCTTTTGCTCTCAAATGAAGGATACACTTTACTAAAAATCTTTTGCTCGGGATTTTAACATTTGGTATAGCTTATTTAAGTGATTACATTTTTAAGGATGAAGTATATTAAATCTTGATAATATGTCATTTGCAGGCAGTTTTGATAATAGGAGCTACAAAATTTTAACCACACTATGACAATATTTTTCCCTCATCCCCCAAGAATGTTGTAGTTCTCATTGATTGATTGTACATAGATGTTTAGATAAATATATGTATTCATTTTTTTTTTTTTTCACTATCTCTCATTATATAGTGTACATCTTAGATTCTCATTCACTTAGATTCTCATTCACTTAGATTCTCATTCACTGTCACACACATCAAAATTAATGTATTTAAAATGTTGCATGCTGTGACATTTCGAATATTAAATGCAAATGATTGTGTTTCCTTGACATCTCAGTAGGCTTTTTCCGCCCAGTTGCTATGTTACCAAATTATTATGTAAACTTGCCAAAATCCTAAAAACATTAGTAGTATGGTACATTTTTCACAAATCTTTGTTGGTAGCTGTCTTGCCACTCTCAAATATATTTTTACATGCAATGACACCAAAAAATTAGCCAAACTGATATCAAATTCAAAGAATATTTCCCCTGTGACATTATATGTTGAGACTAAAACATTTGTCTTGAATAACTTTAAATAACACCAATTGTGGTTGTTATTTAGTTAGAATGCTATCATCATGCTGTTCTTTTGATGTTGTTATAACTCTAGTATTGTTATTTACTGTTCTAATTCATTTATATATATTATTTTGTGTTGAATTTATGAGCCTGCTGTGGATTAGCAAAAAATATATTTCTATTAATATACTTAAGCAATGCCATGTTAACTAGTAATGTCTGCTCTTTCAGTTATTCTTTATATCACCGGTGATTAATTCTTTTCAATCCTCATATAACATTTGGGAACAACAGACCTCCATTTCACTCAGTTACGAGTCCTGTCATGAGCCTGTACCCAGGCCAAGTATCTGCTCATCATTTCTAAAGCAGTTATGATATATGGAAGTGAGGTTGCTAGCCTCAAAACAGGCTGAAAACTAACTTAAAATCAAGTTGTGGTGTCTGTAACTCTGGATAGGGGCCCATATCAGGTACTATCAGCTGGAGCCATATGAGTATGGGACTCAAATCACTTCACTCTATTTTAAAATGAACATTAGATAATGTATTGAGATAACTTTTCTTTAAATTGTTTCACTAAATAGAGTAATGTAAAGTAATTAATGGTTTCTGATTTAGGCACAAGGCCAACACTTTGGTGGCGAGAGGAAAGTCAATTAAACCGACCCTAGTGATTTACTGATACTTTATTTTATCAACCCTGGATGAAAGGCAAAGTTAACTTTGGTGCGATTTGAACTCAGAACATAAAGGGCCGTAACTCAATGCCACAAAGCATGTTATTCAACACTCTACCAATACTACTACTTACTGTAAAGTAATTAATAATTTCTACTCTAGGCACAAGGCCGGCAATTTGGGGGGGTGGGGAAATCGCTTAAATCAACCCCAGTGCATTACTGGTGTTTTATTTTATCAACCCCAGAACGTAAAGGACCGTAATTCAATGCCACAAAGCATGTTATCCGACACTCTACCGATACTGCTAATTACTGTAGAGTAATTAATAAAAACCAAAACAAGCAATTCCCATAGCTTTATATGATCACGGTTTCATTTTTTTTTATTTAGACTTTAGATTTGTTATTTTGCTCAACTTCCAGATACTGGAAAACTGAGTATTAGTACATTGACTCATCTACGCTCTTGGTATTTTAGGTGTATGGTTGTTATTTTGTTTGACCCTGAGACTTTTGAGCTTTTAGATTTACTTTGCTTTGGGGATGTTGGTGGAAAGAAGAGCTCAAAATCAAGGGTGAGGATGGAGAAAAGGTATATATTTTCATATTTTTCCTTCTGTGTTTGTCTTTGTGGCAAAGACTTTGGTGACTGGTTTTCAAGAAATGTCTAATAAGAACTTTTGTTTAGTGTTGCAGTGTAAGTACCTTATTTCAGGTTGTTATTATAACATGAGGTGTGGTGTGGCTGTTGTTGTTACTGATGTTGTTAAATACTCTATAATGCTTTATTGTTAGTTTTGTAATTCATATTGGGTACAAATGTTTCCTGTTTACTGGTTGTGTGTGTGTACATGTGTATATATGTGTGTGTGTGTATGTGTGTGTATATATATGTGTGTATATATATATGTATTTTTTTTTTTCAAATGCAGGCGGGTGATATAGAAGTGGTTGATAGCTTCCGGTACCTAGGAGATCAGATTAGCATGGGAGGGGGAGGGGGTTCCGAGGCCATAGTATCTAGAATAAGGACGGGTTGGAAGAAGTTTAGGGAGCTGCTTCCTCTGCTGATGAAAAAGGGTTTCTCCCTGCGTATGAAAGGCCGGTTATATGATGCTTGTGTGAGGAACGCGATGCTGCATGGTAGTGAGACTTGGGCAGCAACCGCAGAGGATATGCAATGGCTGGAGAGAATGAGGCAAGCATGCACTGTTGGATGTGCAATGTCAATGTGCGTGAATGACCCACCGTGAATGTGTTGAGAGAGAAACTGTGTCTGAGAGGGATAGAATGTAGTGTACGGTAGAGGAGACTGAGGTGGTATGGACATGTGATGCGCATGGAGGATGACCGATGGGTGAAGAAGTGCCAGGAAATGCCAGTTGAAGGAAGACGTGGTAGAGGTAGACCACGAAAAACATGGGCGGAGGTGGTGAGAACAGACCTCAGATCGCTGAAGCTCACGGTGGAGATGACGAAGGACCGTGACAAGTGGAGAGATGCTGTGCTGAATAAGACCCCTCCCACCCTTGCAAGCAGGGAAAAGCGGATGTAAAATGATGATGATGATGATGATGATGTGTATGTGTGTGTGTGTATATGTGTGTGCATATGTGTGTGTATATATATATATGTGTATATATATGTGTGTGTATGTGTGTGTATATATATATGTGTATATGTGTGTGTGTATGTGTGTATGTGTGTATGTGTGTAAGTGTGTATGTGTGTGTGTGTTATTTTCATATTTAGTTTCCTCCAGTGATGGTGTTTGTGTGAGTATTACAGTGTACTATTTGTGAAGTGTAACAATGGTGGAAAAATTGGTGAGGTTAAGTCCATTAAGTTTGCTAATGACATCATTAAGGATTTTGACATGTCTGGAAAGAGTATGGGGTGTAGGTTTGAGGATTGTGGACAAGTGCCAGGCTATTTTACATAAGAGTGTTTCTTTACTAGAGACAACATGTGCAATTTCTTTCTTTCTGTTTTTGGTTCACGTTTGTGCACCTTAAATAGATATGTTCACCCAGTTGGTATTATGCTATTTTCTAGCTGGCTAGATATGATGTTGGTGACCTTTTCTACATGAAGTAGAGGTTTTTAGGCATTCACTGACTAGCTCATTTATGTGTTCTTCTCAATAACAAGAACATCAGCAGATGCTAAATCGTTTGTAGTTCTGTGTCAAAGCCATACACGGAGTCTTTAGAGGAACTGTATCCTAATTCATTCCAATTTATTGAAGTTACTTAGGCTCTTCTAATTCTGATTCTTTGTTGATTAAGTCATTTCCAGCTTACATCTGCATCTGATAGTTACCATTTTCATTACTGTTGTTGTTGTTGTGGCTTAGCCCCAGGTCAACTCTGATTGAGCGGACCTAAGATTAAAGGTGCTCAAGATGAGATCATCCTGTTTTGTTTTTTTCAAGTATAGTATATCTGGGACTACGCTATTCAGTGTGTCCTTCCTTTTTAGACACAATAAAGAATGATTTGAAGGGAAAATGTCTGGTATTTCTAGCAAGCCAAGCAACTATATAGAGGCTTTCTTGGTGGCTTAATGATATTCAACAAACTTATGCCATTATTGAATTTTATATATTTTGTGTTTATACATTAATAGAAGAATTTTAATAATATACATATGCATGTATGTGTATGTGTATTTTTCTGTGTATGTGTTTGTGTGTTTAAACACACTTTCAAATTGTTAATACTATTTAATAAAATATCATCTGTAACTGTTATATATATACTAAAGGATACATTCAATACTTCCTCTATTGTCATTCTTTCAATAACAATACGACTAACAACACCCAAGCTAGATTTACCATCCTGATAACCTGTTATAGAAATCCTGATCACTTACTGTGAAAAATGTTACAAGCATCCACACAAAAATGAACAAAACATATTAAATGAACATTTACAAACCAGGTCTATTAGTGGCAAAATTAATATATGTCAGACTTTTCCATTCCACCATTATAGTGAGATGTGAACTCATTTCATGGCAAAATAAGAAACATGGTACTTAGAACTAAATAATGTATCATAATCTGAGCTGGCACCTGTGTATTTGACACCCAAAGCAAGCTCTAGAATGTGTGACACTTCTCCTAATTATGTAACCCGTATATGCACAAATAAAATCCTTTCAACTTACACTTTGGTAAGCTGACGAACCTAGCTTTTGATAATAAAATTATTAACCTGCATTTTCTATTACACATTCCATACTCACTCATGCCAAATCATGCCATGGCTCATAACACCATATGACCCTCTCTACTGCTTTGGGTATTTCTACAATGCTGCTATGCAAAGATGTTTAGAGATTTATTTATTGATCATAGGAAATTATAAGAATAAAAACTTTAGCGAAAATTAGTAATATAACAGAACTCAAAGGAAGTTTCAAGTTATAATAATTGTTTCTACTTTAGGCACAAGGCCAGCAATTACCCAGTGCATTACTGGTACTTTATTTTATCGACCCCGTAAGGATGAAAGGCAAAGCCAACCATAAAATTGATAAATGTGTCCGAACACGGAAGAGCCAAACTCCCACTGTCATCACCTCCATCTCTCTCGCCCTCCCCATCTCTCTGTATGGTGAGCAAATGGGGTCCCACATGCTGGCCGCCCCACAGCCCCGGCAGACAGAATGGAGAAGGTGTTTCCTAAGAGGATGGTAAAGGAGATGCACTGGAAGAGCCATTCCATCTCGCGAGGCTCACACCTGTGGCTAGCCAGCTCAGCGCCTATGGTGGTAAGCAGGGAGGTAGCACTAGGGCCAAGGGCACCAGAAGTCTCTATTGCCAGGGGCACGACCGCAAACCTGTTGGAGAGCGACCGATACTATATATATTAGTTTAATAATACAAATTTGCATAAAACCTATGATCCTTTAAGGTTCAGTAATGCATTTCCCTTACATTGTCAGTACTATTTCTTTAATAAGAATATGCAAAGAATCATCAAGTTGAAGCATAACTTGATAAATATTTTGGTAGAGATTTGTGATATTGTCCCAATATTCATTCCACAGCAACACTATGTTTTAGATATATGTACTTTGAGATATAGAGTGTTTTATAAATATAGCTGTAAACGTTAACAGAGAATGTTTTTTCCCCTCTGAACATAAAAGATTAAAAGGATGAAGATCCCATAACTCCTTGTGGAGTCATAGAGGCACCATCATACAGCGTGACTAGGGCACTTTTAAAACTGGTGGAGACCAACCCTCTCCAGGTCTGAACACAACCGATTTTTCTATAGAGGAAGAATCGGCCCCAGGACTGGACTGGTACTTTTTTTCATCGACCTTGAAAGGTTGAAAGGCCAAATTGACCCCGGCAGGATTTGAACTCACAGTGCGCAATGAGGAGGGACAAATAATGTAAAGCATTCTATCCGACGTCTTAACAACTCTGCCAATTTGCCGCCTTATGAACATATCCAAACGCAAAAGACCTTTGAACTTACTGACGTATTTAATTTTGTCTTTTAACATTGTGAATGCAAATCTTGACGTGTTTGATCTTGCCTCATCTCTCTGGAATATATACAATTAGTACCATGTACTGAGGATGAATCAATCAACACTACTCTTCTTTTCCTAATGTTTGGCCTTGTGCCAATGTAGGAAATGAAATAATTAGTAGCAATGGAGGACAGTAAAAGTGATAAAAATAGTAGAACATGATATTAAATGTCTACTTTCATTACTTCTCTACAGTAAAGTGATTTACAAAATGAAGGGTGGGGGAGATAAGTTCAGAAAGTTGAAGAAAAGCAGAGGACAGGATGGTTTATGAGTGTTACATGGATGAGAGCTGCACAAGACAGGAATAGTTGGTATCAGCTTGGGTGTGCCTTGCAGATAATAGTTTAAAATGATGATGATGATGATGATGATGATGATGATGATGATGATGATGATGATGATGATGATGAGTAGGAGGAGGAGGAGGGGGAGGAGGAGGAGGAGGAGGATAGTGCAACTTTAGTTTGTATATTTCCAGGACCAATAGAATAAGTATCAGTAATATACTTGAGTCTACTTAATCGATTATATCCATATCCAGCAAGAAAATTAGCTTGAGTCAATGTAAGGAATCAAGATGTAAAATGGTTGACTGAATAGAGTATTAAGTAGTGAGGTCAAACCTGCTGCATTAATTTCACTGGGCTTCAAACAGAATACTTTATAACATTGCATCAGTTTACATAGCTGTTAGAAATAGCTTCCAGGTCCTCTGTAAATGCAATAAACTGATATTCTATCTAAGAGTGAAATAAATGTGATCATCAAAAGCCCCACAGGTCTTAGACAGCATTTATATTTTTCACAATACATGAAACAAATACTTCCTATTCAATATCGCAAGTGCCAAAACATATAGGTGAGTTCTTGGCAAGCTGTGTTTGTAGCTCAGTTTCTTTCCACACTTTTAGCATTCGCACTCACTCTTTTAATAACTTTGAAAAAAGTATAGACATCATACAACCACATTTCCCCTCTGTTTTAAAAATGAATATTTCATCATCATCACTGTTTAAAATCCATTTTTCCATGATAGCATGAGTTAGATGAGTTGTCCCATTGTGAGACAAGCCAGATCAGATGATCATGTCTTGCTCACATAGAACTGTTTCTGGCTTGGTTTCTATGGTTGGATGCCCTTCCTAATGCCAACCACAGTTGCAGTGTGAACTGGCTACTTTTTATCATGCACCAAAATGACCACTTTACAGCATCGACTGGGGGCTTTTTGTTGTGACCAACATAACCACTTTACAGTGTAGACTTTCATATCCATAAATTCTAAATATCTAATTTCAATCAATTCAGATTCGACTGAGAAAGTTATGATTGCCATATAATATGATTACCCTTCTTTTCTAGTTATTAGGGTTTTTCTTATGTAAGAAAATTAATATTTCACATGTATGTTTGCATTGCACTTTTATTCAGAAAATTGGATGTGAATATATATATATATAGCTTTAACTCACGAACTGCCTGTAACAATAGTTACACACATACCTAGCATATATACCTATATATGTCTATGTATATATATATATATAGGTATATATATATATATATATATATATATATATATATATATATATAACGGCAATGAATTAGTTTTGCGAGGTTTTTTATATGAAATCGTGTGTCGAAACAAATATTGTCATACTTGGGAAGGGTCATATTTGTGTAATATTGCCAGAATTAATAACAGAACTCACTCACTGTTTGGTTGGTTTTCGCTTTTTGCTTCTGTGTCTTTTATATCGGTAATCTAATTTATTCGGTCCTCAATGTTGTCATTGACTGACCAACGGTCAAAAATAATACAGATACAATATAGACACAAACACATATATATAGTTTATCAAAGTTCTTTCATTGCACATCTGCAACATCGTCAGTGGTGCTATTGTTTCCTCCCGTTACATTGTATGTCTACGCCATCTTTTTGAAGATGGCGTAGACATACAATGTATTATTTTTTACCGTTGGTCAGCCAATGGCAACATTGAGGACCGAATAAATTAGATTACCAATATAAAAGACACAGAAGCGAAAAGCGAAAACCAACCAAACAGTGAGTGTGTTCTGTAAATGAGGTTGGTGTTAGGAAGGGCATCCAGCTGTAGAAATCAAGCCAGAATCAGTTCCCGTCCCACCCTTGCAAGCAGGAAAATGAAATGATGATGAAATGGTGATGATTTATGTTAGGTTTGAGGATCAGGCAGATTTGGAGCCTGGTCTGGGGTGCCAACCCAGATCACGAGTCAGCTGCTTGAGAAATATTTGTAACCAGGATTGAGCAATAAATCTCCTATGTAACACCTCCACTTTGTCCTTATTATATACACTCTGCACTGAGTGCTGACCTTGGTATTCTCACCAGTTTTCTTCAGACTTACTGAATTTTCTGCATAATATATATATATATATATACATATATATATATATATAATTCCTGCTATATCAAGCGTTAACCTAATATAACCTTCCATATACTGTACTGATTGTGTTGTTATTTCTGTTTACATTTTATATATATATATATATGTATATATATATATGTATATATATGTATATATACAGTGAAATTTCATTATAATGAAATTCACGGGGTATAAACTAAAATTCATTGTAATGAAAAATTCTTTATAACAAGATCGACCTAACATATCGAGCATGTGGCTGGGGATTGAAAAAATTTTGTTATACTGAAATATATAATGGTATTTGTTATAACAGAATTTTACCTGTATTGGGTCCTGTTTCCCTGATGGACTCAATTTCCCTTCCCAATTTCTTTAATATTACACATATACGTTCATACTTGCTTCTCTACCCTTTGCCCCTGTCACGTTTACCCCGTCCGTTACACACACGTGCCTTATGGCTCTCTTATTGTCAGAAACATATACTCTTACAGCAACAAAATACACTCACACACCGTTACTTTTCCCTTTACAGCTCTGTATACACACACACTCCCTTTTATTAACATACTTTTGCTCACAGCTTTGTACTTACAAGCACACACATGCTTTTTTACTTACATATACACACACACATATCCTCTTAGCTTCGTACGGACATATAATAACACACACACACACACGTACAGCTCTATATACAAAACAGTTTTTTTCCATTGCAGGTAGATGCGTTCCATCATCCACTTTTCTAAAAAAAATATATCATACACAAAACGCCAGCATCAACGGTTTTCCAAGAGATGTCAACATGAATGGACTTGTTATTTTTCTCTAAAAACATTTTTTCCGATTCCACCCTGCCCGTCCCTTCAATCTTTCTAATTCCTCATTCTTTCTTCTGATGAAGGACTAGCATTTGAAACGTTAAGACCTTCTTTCTGCTATTTCAAGCATTAAACTAATATATTCCTCCCATGTACTGTACTGATTGCGTTGTTATTTCTGTTTACCTTTTACATACATATATATGTGTGTGTGTGTGTGTGTGTGTGTGTGTAATTCAAGCTATCATTTCTGCCTTTGTTACAACTCTTACTCCTACCACTCCCTTTCTAATCCTATCATTCTCACTTACCCAGTTTGCTACTCTGATCAAGCATGACTGAAAAATACCTCACACTTTCATTTCCCTTCTGTGTTCACTCACTCATCCTCTTAGACAGCCAAACAACTTCCACACCATTTCCTTACTATCTCAGCAAATAAATACACAAAGCTAGTTATTATAAGTGGTTATTTTTTTAATTATATTTCTAAACTTTATATTTAACCAATTACCATTTAAACCATCCATATCCGGCCAGAATTCTCTCACCTCTTTCTGTTCAAATTGGCTGTAACTGGCCACTCATACTGATGTTAAGGTATTATTCACAAAATAAATAATATCGAAATCTCAAAGATTCGATATTATATGAGATAATTAAGCGAGGTAAAATGTTTACCATGAAAATACAATAGTAAATATAGAGTAATGTAAATGCTAAAAGGATAAGAAAAAGTAACTATGTATCACAAATGATAAAACAGGTAGCTGTGCAGCAGTTAGCAATCACAGTTTTGGTAAACTTTACAAAATCTTTCACAACAAAATTATCTGTCATCTCGAATCTTCAATAACAAAATTTTGCATATTGGTTTTCTTGGTTATTTTACTAAAATATTTCTTTATTTCATTGAATTTCAGATATTCTTAAAGGGTAAATTAAATTTAATTACACTTTAAAACCAACAGAAGAAACTTTTCTTTCATTTTATATAAACAAACATTAATGTCTGTACAGAAATAAAAATCTCTTTTATGCATTGAATATATAGTTAGCAATTTTTAATAATAATGCATGTTTAGGATTTCGCTTCAAGCATAGCTTTATACAATATGTATAAATATTTCGTATCTCCAAAGAAATACGGTTTTAGGAAGCCGTAGCTATGCAAACACCGGGGGGCTAACACCCTCTGGTGATGTCCAGCAGAAGCAAGGGGGACAACCGTCTATGCATTTCAGGCTTAACTGGCTTTCGTCAGGACGGTCCCTCCCACCGCTTGCAACTGCCGGACTAGAAGACAGGCGAGAATATATATTTTCTCGTCTGTGTAAATGAGGTGATTAATCTCATTTGCATATGAAGCTGTATAAGTTGGCTCAACTTAGCGAAATCCTATTTCTTTTTTATTATAAGTTGAGCCAACTTATGCAGCTTCATATGCAAATGAGATTAATCACCTCATTTACACAGACGAGAAAAGTATATATTCTCACCTGTCCAACAGTTGCAAGTGGTGGGAGGGACCGTCCTGACGAAGGCCAGTTAAGCCTGAAATGCATAGACGGTTGTCCCCCTTGCTTCTGCTGGACATCACCAGAGGGCGTTAGCCCTCCCCACCCCCACCCCCCACCCCGGTGTTTGCATAGCTACGGCTTCCTAAAACCGTATTTCTTTGGAGATACGAAATATTTATACACAATGCATGTTTATTTTCAATATAGAAATAATAAAAAAGAAGGGGAAACAAAATGAAAGAAAGAATAGGGAAATGTAGAAAAAAAAGAAAAAAAGAAAAAAAAGGAGGGTGAGAAAGAAGAAAAAGATTGGGAAGGGGAGAAGATGGCAAGATCTCTGGTGTTGCAGAAGAGAGGAGAGGGGTGAAGGGATAGAGTAATTGGGCTTTGGGCCTAGGGCAAGAGGGCAGAAGTGCTGCACCCCGTTGACAATACGGCAAAAGCATTCCCTTGGACGATGGCCAGTGAAACCCGCTGCAACAGCCACCCAACTTCACAGGGTTCCCTCCTCAGACAGGCTGCCGATGTGCCAATTTTGTGGAAGTGCTTGGCAGTACAGGGTCCAAGTACGCCTGAGTGTCTCGATGGTGACCAGTGCGGAGAGGAAGTGGCCGGACAAACCCCTGTATTTGTTTATTTTATGTTCTTCTGTGAGGTGGGCTGCAATTCCGGAGTTTGTGGCCGAAGTAACTAAGTTGGAGGCGGAGAACGTGTCGCAGCAGGTGGCATCCCAGATGAGGGATCTACCTCCTTCGAATGGGAAGAAGGTGCTTGCCATCTCCGCAGTCTAGATCTGCTGGCTCCAGTTGAGACAGAAAGCCTGCTGCATCCAGGCTGCGTCCAGGCTTCTTCTCAATATGTCGTTGAGAGCGACGTGTTGAGGGAACTGGCCTGCCCTCTGGCAGCAAGACAGAGAGCGCAGGCCGAATTTGTCAACAACCAATTTCTAAGTGATAGACTAAAAAAAAAAACAGGTTTTCAGGCTAAGAAAGTGACCAGCTAAGATGCACTTTACAAATACAATCTGCATGTGAAACAGTAAATATTGTGCAAAATTGTTACCTGAATACTATTATTTGTTAGAAAAGAGCTCTTTCTTTATAGGAAAAACTCAATAATTAAACATATAACTTTGCCTTTCATCCTTACGGGGTCGATAAAATAAAGTACCAGTAATGTACTGGGTAATTGCTGGCCTTGTGCCAAAAAGTAGAAACAATTATTATTATTAATATGATTATTATTATAATTCACTTTATATGCAATATTGTGAATTTTATTGTAAAAAGTAAACATAAATGTGTTTAGGGATTATATGTATCTAGCTGAGAAATTTAAGAGGGCACACATCTGTGTTGATACCTGTTAGTAATGAATATGGTGCCACTATGTGGTTGCTCGATGTGTCAGAAATAGCAGCCAAATCCTACCCTATCAAATTTTAAGGAAGCAAAAATCAGATAATGGACACTAGATACACTATATTTGTGGGGAAAGAAGGAATGACCATGGCTGAATGTCTTTGATTACAAGTCAGTTTGATTAGGCTGACCTGTGGTTAAACAATAATGCCAACAATTTATCATGAAACTGTCTAAACACTCATCTCCAATATACTACAATAAGCATTTTCTGTTTATACACCCATCACACCACACCAATATATTATATACTGTTGGTCTAGCTATATACATACCATGTCCTATAAGAGGGAAGATTAGTTGGTCCATTGGTTAAGAGGTGGGAAAACCAAGGAAGGGCTGGCCCAAGAATATTTGATACTCCATGCAAAGAAACACAATATGCCTCTCATCACCTGAGAATTTGGAGAGGAGCAGCCCCACAACACTACCCAAAAAGCTGCCTTATGTGTTCTGTTTGTAAAATTTTTCTCTGAAGCCCTCACAACACCACAGCACTTACTGCTTGTCTATCTGCACACCTGTCACCTGTGCCATATTAACCCATGAACAGGCCCCTATGCTTTCAGGTATTTCAAGTCCATATTACAAAGTCCATATGGACACTGTAATATTTCACCCCCACTACAGCAAAGAAAAAACATGATTAGAATAAAAATAATAAATATATAAATAAATAAAAAACTATGTATGCAGTAGATGTACAGGGAAAGTTGGCAGTAGTAATCGCAGTGATAGACACATTTTTCCAATGCAGGTGGGTTCTATAGAAGTGGTTGATAGCTTCCGGTACATAGGTGATCAGATTAGCATGGGAGGGGGGGGGGTTCCGGGGACATAGTATCTAGAATAAGGACAGGTTGGAAGAAGTTTAGGGAGCTGCTTCCTCTGTTGACAAAGAAGGGTTTCTCCCTGCGTACGAAAGGACGGTTATATGATGCCTGTGTGAGATGCGCGATGCTGCATGGTAGTGAGACATGAGCAGCAACTGCAGAGGATATGCAATGGCCAGAGAGAAATAAAGCAAGCATGCTCCGTTGGATGTGCAATGTCAATGTGCGTGAATAAGAGGGATAAGTTGTGGTGTGCAGGAGAGAAGACTGAGATGGTATGGACATGTGATGTGCATGGAGGATGACCGCTGGGTAAAGAAGTGCCAAAAAATCCCAGTAGAAGGAAGACGCAATAGAGGAAGACCACAAAAAACATGGGCGGAGGTGGTGAGAGCAGACCTCAGATCGCTGAACTCACCGAGGAGATGACGAAGGACCGTGACAAGTGGAGAGATGCTGTGTTGAATTGGATCCGTCCCACCCTTGTAAGCAGGGAAAGGCGGACATAAAATGATGATGATGATGATGAGGATGACAGACCCATAAGCTTCAGATTACTTAGTCTTATGAATAATTGTTTCTACTTTTGGCACAAGGCCAGCAATTACCCAGTGCATTAGTGGTACTTTATTTTATCGACCCCGTAAGGATGAAAGGCAAAGTTAACCTTGGCGGGATTTGAACTCGGAATGACAAGGGCCATAACTCTATACGTCAAAGCATGGCGTCCGACCCTCTACCCATACTGCCAATCCACTTAGTCTTATGAATAATACAGCCCAACCAGTCACAACACCACAAAACTGACCGTTAGTATATATACACAACAGTGACAATAAACCTAATTATTAGTATGTCTGTATAGACAACAGTAACAGCACCACAATAAAACTGACCATTAGTATATCTACACAACACCACAATAAAACTGACCGTTAGACTGTCTACACAACAGTCACAACACAACAATAAAACTGACCATTAGTCGGTCTACACAACAGTCACAACACAACAATAAAACTGACCATTAGTTGGTCTACACAACAGTCACAACACAACAATAAAACTGACCATTAGTTGGTCTACACAACAGTCTAAACACCACAATAAAACTGACCATTAGTCTGTCTACACAACAGTCTAAACACCACAATAAAACTGACCATTAGTCTGTCTACACAACAGTCTAAACACCACAATAAAACTGACCATTAGTCTGTCTACACAACAGTCACAACACCACAATAAAACTGACCATTAGTATGTCTACACAACAGTCACAACACCACAAGAAAACTGACCATTAGTTGGTCTACACAACAGTCACAACACAATAAAACTGACCATTAGTATGTCTACACAACAGTCACAACACAACAATAAAACTGACCATTAGTTGGTCTACACAACAGTCTAAACACCCCAATAAAACTGACCATTAGTCTGTCTACACAACAGTCACAACACAATAAAACTGACCATTAGTCTGTCTACACAACAGTCACAACACAACAATAAAACTGACCATTAGTCGGTCTACACAACAGTCACAACACAACAATAAAACTGACCATTAGTTGGTCTACACAACAGTCACAACACAACAATAAAACTGACCATTAGTTGGTCTACACAACAGTCACAACACCACAATAAAACTGACCATTAGTTGGTCTACACAACAGTCACAACACAACAATAAAACTGACCATTAGTCTGTCTACACAACAGTCTAAACACCACAATAAAACTGACCATTAGTCTGTCTACACAACAGTCACAACACCACAATAAAACTGACCATTAGTATGTCTACACAACAGTCACAACACCACAAGAAAACTGACCATTAGTTGGTCTACACAACAGTCACAACACAATAAAACTGACCATTAGTATGTCTACACAACAGTCACAAGACAATAAAACTGACCATAAGTCTGTCTACACAACAGTCACAACACAATAAAACTGACCATTAGTCGGTCTACACAACAGTCACAACACAATAAAACTGACCATAAGTCTGTCTACACAACAGTCACAACAATAAAACTGACTGTTAGTCTGTCTACACAACAGTCACAACACCACAATAAAACTGACCGTTAGTCTGTCTACACAACAGTCACTAGAATAAAACTGACCGTTAGTCTGTCTAGACAACAGTCATAACACAATAAAACTGACCATTAGTCAGTCTAGACAACAGTCACAACACCACAATAAAACTGTCAGTTAGTCTGTCTAGACAATTGTCACACCACCACAATAAAACTGACCATTAGTCTATCTAGACAACAGTCACAACACCACAATAAAACTGACCATTAGTCAGTCTAGACAACAGTGACTACACCACAATAAAACTGACAGTTAGTCTGTCTACACATCTTTCAAACACAATAACATTGGTACAGCCAGAGCTACTAGAAATAGCATGAAAATCTCCCTCAAATCACACTTTACTGTCTTCAGATATAGTTATGTTTAAAGATAAAATTGGAATGTTCATGGCTGGAATGCCTTTAATGATGTCTTATGTATTGGGGAGGACTTGGGGTTAAGTCTATCTCCAACACTTGATGCAATAACACAGTGCTAACTGACCATTAATCTATTTACAAATTTATTTTTAAGTGATACATCACAACATAAAACAACATATCAATCAGATGCAGACGATACTTTTGAGAACTTCAAACTATTTCTAAAAAAAAATTAAAGAAAAAGAAAGATCTAAATGATTATTTTCAATGAAATATAGAAACAAACAAACTTAATGCTGTAAAAATGTTTTAAACAGAATGTTTGACAAAAATAACTTACTTTATATGAGTCAGTAACAAGTAAAATGTTGTCAGTAACACCAGCTAAGCACGCTGCCATTTTGGGTGAACTCAGTCAATAATGTCTGCGCATGAACGTACAGAATCGTCTGCTTTTCAGGACAAGTTTTTCTACGGATGTAAATCCAAACTATATTGCATATTGCTTTAAGGCCAGTAATTTTTCTATGAAAAGAAATAACAATCACAATTCAACTCAACTGAACTCGTTCAAGCGTGAAGGTTGGGAAAGACATGATCGGTTGGTATGAGGCCAGCATCTGCTTAACTAGGGAAATGAACGATTTACATTCATTATTGATGGAAACCTGTTTTGTTGTGTAAAATGTTATATTTAGAAACAATGTTTATACTGGCAGATTCAAATCAGTTTATAAGAATGTATAAAAAGATATTTTAAAAAGTGTGTTTTGATCCATTAGTGATACAATATTACTAGCTTTATTAATTAATTACTTTCAACAGTGTTTCTTTTCATAATTTTTACCATAGAAAGTTGTTGTTGTCATTGTGCTGCTGCCACTGCTGCTGTTGCTGCTGTTGCTTCCTGCTGCTTCTGTTCTTGCTCCTGCTGTTGCTCTTGTTGAACACACTTATGGTCAAATATAAGTACAAGCAGGGAAAGATGTTAAATGATGATGATGATGATGATGATGATGATGATGATTTGCTCTAAGAAACAAAAATCCTTACTTCAATGTACTCCATGAGGGAATAGAGAAGATAATTGTTTCTACTTTTGGCACAAGGCCAGCAATTACCCAGTACATTACTGGTACTTTATTTTATCGACCCCGTAAGGATGAAAGGCAAAGTTAACCTCGGCGGGATTTGAACTCAGACCGTAAAGGGACGTAACTATGCTGGAAAGCATGGAGTCCGACCCTCTACCGATACTGCCAATTCAAGATAATGGGAGAAATGGCTATATGTTCTTATTATGGTCCCATATTGTCAGCTTATAAGCCATCTATTTTATCGACACTCCAGAGAGTACTTATATCTGATCAGTCTCATCTCTTCACAGCTTCTGTGGTTTATTGTCTTTGACTATTGATGCTTAGCATTTATTAGGGTGGAAAATAGTGCTAGTAGTGACAATAATTGTGTTGGAAATATATTTGTCAGATGATTTAATGGCTGTGTTTGTTGAAGGATTATTATTTGCAAGAGAAATGAAGCGAGCATTCTTTAATGAATGTGTGATGTTGATGTGCATGAATGGTACAGCATGGATGAGCTGAAAGTGAAACTGACTGTAAGAGGAATCAAATTTAGCATGCAAGAGAGGCAGCTGTGTGGGTGTAGACATGTGATGTGTATGGAGCATAATCATTGGGTGAAGAATATCCAGGAGCTGAAAGGAAACTGAAGTAGATGAAGGCTAAGAAAGATCTGGGCAGAAGTGGTGAAAATGGGTCTTAAAACACTAAATGTCGCAGAAGAAATGACAAAGGAACACAAGTAGAGGGAAGCTGTGCTGGAAAAAGGTCAACCAGCTCACGCAAGCTAGGAGACATGGGCATGAAAAACGATTATGATGATGATTTTATACCATTTATTTGTAAATTAACTTATATATGTCTTGGTATAAATGCATGTTAGTATTATGATGATGACAGGGTTTTGTGTTGAGCTTAATGTATCTGTGTGTTTCAGTAGATGACATGACAGGGGGGTTATGAGTGGTGTGGCAGAAATAACACATGAGTAGAAGGACAAAATGATAGTGCCTCTTTCTTCATGGAGATTTATAGTTAGTTTGTGAGTTCATCCAAAACCTGGAATTTCGGTCAGAGTTTGGGGGAGGATGGCTTGTAGATTATGCAGCTAGACAACAGTGACATTCAGGGAAGGACCAAAAAGGTAAGCAATTTTATGTTTCCCACCTACAAGCTATTTCAGTACTGTGCACCTACAAAGACCTAATGTGTTCCAGTGTAGGTTGTGTGATAGATTTGTATACACAGATGCTTCATTAGCATATATTCTGTTCTTCAAGTTTTAGCTTTAGTTTTATAATTGACAAAAGAGGATCTGATCCCATCCCATTTCTAATTTTGGTAAAGGTTATTCTTCAAAATTCTTTCAGCTGTGGAATTGCTCAGTGGTAATCTAGGTTCACCAGTTGCAATTTTTAGTGTCACTGCTTTTCCTCAAGCACACAGTGTTGAATGATTTCTTTTCTAATTCATTCAAAACAGGTCTCACACATTGTAAATAAAGGTCATTTGTTGCATCTGGGTACTAAATTCTTATTTAGGATTTTTATATAATTAAAAATTTATATTTTTCTAAAATAAATTGTGATAGCCTTTTGAAATATATTTTTAAAAAATTATATTTTATCTTTTATTGTAATATCTAATACATATATAGGTACTTTTCATGCCTTTTGTTATATACAGTTTCCAATTAATTACAACTGCTGATGAAGGAATTCCTTTATTGATAAATTCTCTTAAATAGTCAATGCTACAAATACTTACACAATAAGCTACAAATGCTGTTAACTTAGTTCTAGGCTTGTCATTTTGCAACTGAAGAAAAATGCTTTGATAGTGTTTGGGAAATTTGAGTTTATTATAGTACTATGTTTTTATTTTAGCTGAAGATGGATGCTTTGATAAATCAGTTTTATGAGCTTATATTTCAATATTGCACAATTTACATGAAGTTTTATTTCTTTAATAGTTTTCTTCCCTCACTTAATTTGAAAATTATGAATTAGTAAGCCAGGATTTTTGAAACTTTTTCTCATACTTTAACTTTTAACATTTTGTACCACATGAAATAACATGAGCTCCATGTGTCTAACACCTGTGGGCATGCTTACAAAGTCAGAAAACAGCACAGCTCCCATGACTTTCAGAAACATTTTTTCATGCTCAGAGTTGCTGAAGCATGGAACAAACTACCTGCATCAGTTGTTAGCATCCTTCAAAACCTCCATGCTTCCCAAACTTTGCCAACACAATGCCTTATATAAGGCAAATATAAGGCGTTATAACTGCATTACATTAAAAATTAAAAGCTTTACTTTAAATTACTGCAAATTTTCCCAACAATCTATCCACTAGTAAAGATACTAATGGATAGATTGTTTTAATATTTTCTGATAAATCATAACAGGATGCAAAGATTTAACAATTTACACCATACATAAATAGGTGTAGCTTTACAATAATAAGGATTTCTTTTAAAACATATTTAGTTTATTCAGACTTTGGTGATCCTTGAATATATGGAGTGACTTTCATTTTGTCAAACTAATCATATCCTTCAAAACTCAGTCCCATGCATATAACCATACATAAAGACAATCAAACATTAACTAAATGAGTACTCACAACTTATGTGTAGAGTCAGGTCTAGTTTCATCCCATCCTCATCTTTGAGGGTCGATGACCATGGGCAATCTATATGTCCATGACTCTCATAAGGAAAAAAGTGATGTCGGTGGGCCATGCACCCTCTTCCTACCATACTCTACATAAATTAATATAATATAATATAAGGATCTCTTTCTCCTTTTCGTTAATCTCACAAAAACTTTTGGCACAGTTTCCAGGAATGATGGCTTCAGTTAGAGCCAGCGGAGAAGTGTCCGACCCATTCACAGTTTCAGATGGAACAAAACAAGGGTGCGTTCTTGCACCACTCCTATTTACTTGTGTTTCTCTGCCATGCTGGAAACAGCTTTTGAAAATGTCAAAGAGGGATGAGGCTTAAATATACAACAAATGGTGGCTTGTTCAACCAACAACACTTCAAAGCAGGTACTAAGACCATAATGTGGTCTTGTGGTCCACAACCTTGAGAAAATCCAGTGGATCACTGACACATCAAAAGCTTTTGGTCTGACCATCAGTATTAAAAAAATGGAGCTTGTCCATCAGCCTTCCCACAACCATTCTCTTGCTGTTGTTCCTACTGTTTATGTCAATGGAAAGGCCTTGAAAACTGTTTCCCCCTTCAGCTATCTAGGCTCCATTGCATCCAATGATGCTAAGATGGACAAAGAAATAAAGTGCAGGATTGGGAAGGCTAGCTTTGTGTTTGGCAGGCTTTACCACAGGCATTGGAACATGCATGATGTCTGATTAAAGGTTAATGTTGCTGTGTACAGGTCGGTAGTACTGACATTGCTACTCTATGCTGCTGAATCATGAACTCTGTACCGAAGGCACATCAATCAGCTTGATGTTTTTCGCATGAGATGCTTGCATACCATCTGCAACATAAAACTAACTAATCACATTAGAAACAGTGAAGTTCTGTCTAAATGCAACATATCATGCATTGAAGCTATCCTCTTGAAAGTCCAGCTCAGGTGGGAAGGGCATCTTTCTCATATGAGCAATAGCAGACTTCCTAATCAGCTATTTTGGAGTCAGTTTCCGACAGGCAGACCAGCTGGAAGACCACTTTTGTGCTTCAAAGACAAACTCAAGGACAATCTGAAGTGATGCAACATCCCCTTCTTTTCGTGGGAGGAGGAAGCATCAGAACACAAGAGCTGGCATCAGTGCTGCTTGTCATCTATTCAAAGTTTTGAGCTGGGCTGACTTGAACATTGTGACCAACTACGTACTAATACCAAGGCGTGCTGGCAGCATGCTACTCTTCAAAATGACAATCTTACTTACCACTGTGGTTTTATCACACGAAGCAAAGTGTGCCTTGCAGTCCACTCGAGGAAGCATGTGGTGGGTGATCCACAGATTTTCAAGCAGAATGAATCTGTGACAGCTGCAGGCCTTAAGAGACATATGTGCATTCATGGAGTTATTTTTTATTTTCCTTTTGTTTTGTTATTTCCTATTAAAAAAAAATCTTGCTGAACCCTCATTTCTCGTTCACAACAAGAGAATCCACCAAATCATCATCATCATCATCATCATTTTACGTCCGCTATTCCCTGCTTGCAAGGGTGGGACGGGAACTGATTCTGGCTTGATTTCTACAGCTGGATGCCCTTCCTAACACCAACCTCATTTACAGTGTGTGCTGGGTGTTTTTTTGCCATGGCACCTCCACGACCACTTTGCAGTGGAATGATAGGGACCCCAGTCCCTATCATCTCATTTCTACAGCTGAGTAAACTGGAGCAATGTGAAATAAAGTGTCTTGCGCAAGGAAACAACACATCACCCGGTCTGAGAATTGAACTCACAACCTTTCAATTGCAAGGCCAATGCTCTAACCACTAAGCCATGTGCCTCCATATATATATATGGCCCAGTTCACACTGTAATGTGGTTATATAGGTGACATGACAAAAAGCACCCAGCACACACTGTAAATGTGGTTGGCGTTAGGAAGGGCACCCAGCTGTAGGAACTAGGCCAAAATCTGCCCCGGGTGAGCTAAACATGGTCCTCTGACCTGATTCTCTCCCTAAGGGTCAATCCATCCTACCCATGCTAGTGTGGAACATGGACGTTAAACAACGATGATGATGATATATATATGTGTATATATATAATGTATGTATATATATGTATGATATATATATATATATGTATATATATATGATATATGTATGTGTATGTATATGATATATGTATATGTATATGTATATATATATATATATATATATATATATATATATATATATATATATATGTATGTATATATAATGTTGGTACCGCAAAACATCCAGCCCACACTGTAAAGTGGTCGTATAGGTGTCCCGACAAAAAGCACCCAGCACATACTGTAAATGTGGTTGACGTTAGGAATGGCATCCAGCCATAGAAAACCAGTCAGAAACAGTCCTATATGAGTGAGACATAGTCACCCGATCCTACTTGCCTCTAAAAGTGACAAACCCATTGAACCTATACTAGCGTGGAAGATAGACGTTAAATGATGATGATGGTTATGTATAAGAAGAAAATGAAAGTTTACAGAGATTTTCCAATTTATTAATATTAATTGCCTGAATAATTGATTGTTTGCACCAGTTCCTGCATTGTACTGTGCAATCAGCATTTATATCTGGCAAGTCAGGACAAAAGATCTGGCAGTTTGTCAGGAATAAAAATCTTTTCCACCCTTGACAAGCTCAAACATGAAGCCAGATTCAGAAGCTGAGGTGGAAAATTTCTCTGTCTACGGCTGCCATTCCAATCTAGATAAATACTGGCAAACACGTAGACACACACATACACTCACACATACATAAACATGAGTGCATGCACGCACACACATACACACATGCACACACACACACACACTCACACAAAAATATAAGCATATGCTCATGCACACACACACATCACATATGTTAACACATATTCTTTATCACACAGAGAAGTTATTTTGTACGTGACAAATGTCAGATAATTGCAGAAATATATTAGAAATTATTAAATGTCTTGTAAAGATGCAGCACAAAAAAGACACGTGTTTTTCTTCAGGTGGTCCCAGATTTAGATATGATCAGGCCCCTTGTTAAAACATTATACTAGAAGGTATGCTTTTTACTTATTTAACTCTTTTAATATGAAATCACAATAAACTGGCTCTGGTTCTATGAGATAAAACTGTTTATGTTAAAGTGTTCATATTTATTTTTAAAAAACCTTCCATTATAATTTTATGTAAAGACAATCATTCCAAACACTGGTTTAATAATGAGAAAATTAGTTATTTTATTAAATCCCTCCAAATTCTTGAATATTTTCAAAACGATTTGAAAATTTTGTCTTTCATTACAAATATAGTAATATTTAATAACACATTTAACCTGAAATAACATTTTCTTTTGTAATTGTTGAAAATCAAAATCATGAATTGTGATTTCTAACACAACTTATTAATTTCTTTGCACATGATGCTAAGTGCAGACATTTTTCTTGAGTCATTGTTGTTCTCAGTTCATTTTTTATTCTCTTCAGCTGTAAAAATGACATTGAGAATAGTCATGATATTAGTTTCACAGTAGGAAAAACTAAATGAATCTTGTCTTGAATGATTGCTACAGATTTTAGTGGGTAATGTGCTATTTTTCTGGACAATATTTGCTTGACATAAGCATGGAAGTTTTTCAGTTCACCTGTAAAGTTAATATCAAGATCACTTAGATACTCTTTAAATCCTTTTGTTACAATATTTCTAATGAAAAACCATACCAAATATTTGAAAATAATCATGGATTTACAGTAATATATGTGGTAATATATGTAGTAATATAGTAATATGATTAACGTTTTTATTATTTATTTGGTGTTTTGAACATAATAACATAACAAAAATTCTTATATAAAATTAAGATAGAAGGTTTCTAGATAAAATAAAGTTCTGAATCATGGAACCTGGAGCAGTTTTAAGCAATTTAGAATCAAAAGCATTAATAAATATGCCTCTGAAGCTTCTAAATTGAAATCTGTTTGCCATATAATTATGGACTTCTGTTCTTCTGCTCAAATTAGTTTCATAGACATCTAATATAGGAATGAAGGATTTTACTCAAAATGTGTTTCTTGGATAAAGCACTTCATCAGCATCAGATGTAGATCCATATTTGGCTTAGTTTTTTTTCTTGCTTTTCTTCTTTTCCCTTCAAACTTTTATACTACAACACACAGTACAGATTCAGAATTTTATTCAAAATCATCAAAATTTTCTTGAAAAGAAAATATCATCCAAAGTGGGAAAGTGATGTGTACAGATTTATACATTGGTAAGTACAATCTCTGGAACCTGAAAAGCCTGATTTATTTTGTGGAACTCCTACTCTATAATTGTAGCATCTTTATATAAATTTGAGGGACTTCTGTCTGTCACACAATGTATGTGCGTGTGTGTGTGTGTGTGTGTGTGTGTGTGTGTGTGTGTGTGTGTGTGTGTGTGAATGTATGTGCGTGTGTAAAAGGAAGGGGATGGTGAAAAAATATAGCAAAACAGCGGCTGGAATCCATTTACTATGCTGTGTGTGTATGTTTGTGAGAATGTATGTCTGTCAGTGTGTATTTTTGTAAGTGTGTCTGTGTTTGCACATTTATATTCATATACTCATGCATATAAATGTATGCAATTGCACATACACACATGCACACATATACACATACACGTCAGCATGTTGAAAAATATTCTAGTTAAAAATAAATTCCAGTTTCCTCCATTTTCCCAGAAGAATACCAGCTTGTATCCTCGTCTTAATCTTTTTTTTTTCATTAGTAAGGAAATGACTTAACCCTTTAGCATTTACATTACTCTATATTTACTATTGTATTTTCACGGTAAAAGCTTTATCTTACATAATTATCTCATATAATATCGAATCTATGAGATCTTGATATTATTTATTTTGAGAACAATACCTTAACATAAGTATGAGCAGCCAGTTACAGCCGGTTTGACTATCTCCAATGCCCTCTCATTGATATAACTATACCATATCCCACCACCACATCTCATGAATAACTCTCTAACCTGTAATATACACCATGAGTGACCATTTTTAAGGACTTCTCAATATGGATAAAACCACATCACACTATACCACATTTCTTGAATTCAAATCTCCAATTCACTAGACATGTTAGGATATCCAACTCTATTGGCCTTTCAACCTTAATAAAATCTTATTACATCTCGCTCTTCATAAACAATGCCCAACATAAAACAACCCTCTTCACTACATAATTTAGGGCCCGATTCTTCCACCAAGTTCTTCCAGAAGCCCTATATTCTTAACCCTGTCAAAATCACATAAGAAATTATTTAGATTTATCTTTAGGCCAAGAAATATTTCAACTGTGAACAGCTTTTTACACTCTACATATGCTACAATGAAATACCATCTTCATATTTAAAATGCTATATTTATCACTGACAGCTTTGATCATATTCAGATGAGAACAATTTGCTCAACTGAAAAATTCTCTTCAATGTTAAACTCAAGTCAGTTCTGTAGAGCTTTTATATTTAGAATGAAGCAGCACTATTCCCATGGAATGTAAAACTAAAAGAATTCTTCACAGTATGTCTAATGCATTATTTTCCATGTTCTTTTTCAGGCATTGCAGGTTACGGATTTTTAACATGGCTCAATGCTGAGAGTTTTGTAGGTAGAGAGTTCAGTAGGTTTTAGCAATGCCAGTTCTTGAATGGTATTCATTTTATTGATCTGAAAAAGATGAAAAGCATTCTTGGTAAAGTTTGAACACAGAACATAAAGGACGCATGACTAAATACTATATGAAATTTTATTTGTCATTCAACTATTTCTGTTATTCACTTTCCTGTATTACAAATTATCTATATATATAAAACTGAGGATGTCTGTCGGTGTGTGTGTATATCTGTGAGTTTGAATCCCTAAAACTCAAGAAGTGCCCAACCGCTTTTTTTCAAACTTTACATGTGTATTACTTATGTTTCAGGGACTTTTTGATCCCCTAGGGCCTGCATTAGGTGAAAAACTGCGTTTTTTTCAGCTTTTTAGGGTTTTTTTAGGCGTTATGTCAGACCGATTTCCCTGAAATTGTAACTATGTATTAGTCAGTCTCTTCTTCATACCGTAAGCAAAGAAAATCCAACTTTTTTATGGCCTAGGTCCCGCATTAGGTTAAAAATTTCATTTTTTCAGCTTTTTAGGGCTTTTTTGAGACGTTACGTCTAGCTGAATTTCCCAAAATTTCAAGGTATATTATGCACATAAAAAAAATTCATTTTCTTAATCCCATAGGACCCGCATTAGGTGAAAACCTGCATTTTTCCTGCTTCATTGAGGAAAATCTTAAAGATTATCCAGCCATCAGAGTATTCAGTTTATTTTCTTTACATTTGTCCAGGCATGCAGTTTTTCCATGATTAGGTCTGTTGGTGGCCCGCGTTCAAAAATACCTTATCCCGTGCAACGCCGGGTACCACTGCTAGTTAGGAATAAAATGGGAATGGAGAATATTTCTATTTCATTTTGAAGACTATTACTTCGGCTACTTTTATATAGCTAGTCACTCTGTTAACAATGATACAGAAATCAAAGTGTTTTCTGAACTTTGTGAAAAATATTTACTTCAATAATTCCAGTTGGTCTTCCATTTTTTCTAACAGTTCAACCCACACTAATAGTTTTGTAAAATCCTGTTTAAAAGAAAGGTTCTGAGTTGATATCATTATCCCCAAAATATTCCAGTCACTGATTCTAGCATTTAGATGTTGGGGGGATTCCCTATTAGAAAATCTTTTATTTTTTATTTATATTTGTCAATGGCAAACTACTTCAAACAGAAACACTATGGAGGTCATTAAATAATTTTAAGGTTATGCTTACAGAAATATTGACATTCATAAAGCTTGTTGTGTATATAATAAAGGCTTTAACTAGCTATTAATAGCTATCTACAATATGAGTTGGATAAGAAAGAAAAGCCAAATACTACATAAGTTTGCTGAAAGATGGGAAGAGAACTCACACAAGAGAAGCAAGTAAAATAATTTCATTTTATAAAAGTAAATAATTGATTTTTATTGAACAGATTAAAGGAAAATATTTCTACTTTCCTATTAATAGCTGACACAGCCAATATTTGGCTAATACTGAAAAGTTCTCATTGATTTATTTTTAATATTTCTCTGGTCAGAGAAGTAAACATTTTTCTTCTTTGCAACATATAAATCTCAAGCAACAACTTATCTATTCTTAAAGTAGTATTCAGTTTATAATAGAGTCAGGAATTTATCAGTTTTGCCTGTACCAAATGTATTTAATTAATGGTATGATAGTTACTTGAACAAAATAGAAATGGAATTCTTAAAAAAATCATTTCTTAGGTTCTGATAATAACTGTTTCTACTTTAGGCACAAGGCCAGCAATTACCCAGTACATTACTGGTACTTTATTTTATCAACCCCATAAGGATAAAAGGCAAAGTTAACCTCGGCGGGATTTGAACTCAGACTGTAAAGGGACGTAACTATGCTAGAAAGCATGGCATCCAACCCTCTACCAATACTGCCAATTCACTGCCCTTAGGTTCTGATAATAACATTACATCAGTAGTAATAGCTGTAACAAAATGTTTTCAGTTTGAAAAAATCTAATCCAAATCAGATGAAATGTAAAATTTCATCACAGATCTCAACTGCGAACTTCAATTTTATTAAAAACATCTTAAGCTCATCAGTTATATCAGTAATATTTTACAATTTATGTTATCCTTTTTGTGACAGTATTCTTGCCATTTGAATTAATGTTTTGTTTTTTTTCATTCTACATGAAACCTTTCAAAAAATATCATAACATGATAAGCAATCAATTGGAAAGATGTATGATTTTTCAGGTGCGTAGACCAAATCACTACTAATATCTATTGCTTTTCTTTTTCAAAGTTTAAATAATGGACAGAAGCTGACCATCAGATCAGACCAAGAAAACAATATTTCTATTTATCTTTCCATTGCTGATACTATCTGCTCGCTGTAACTCCCAACAGAAGGAGGTGGGATTTGAACTTAGAATGCACAGAGAAGGATCAGATGCTGCAAAACATCCCACCTAACTGTTAACAATTCTGTCAATCCACCACCTCAGGAACAGTATTTTATTTACCAACTAAAACAAAAAATGCAAGGCAAAGTTGACCATGACAGGATTTGAACTCAAAATGCAATAAACCCTAACAACTCTGCTAATTTCAACCGTGTAACAAAAAAAAAAATTTTTTCTGTTCCTGGCTTGTAATCCCTTTTTTGTGTTGCTTAGGTCCTAAATAAATAAAAAAGTGCTATTAAACAGTTAAAAGTTGGGGTTTGTAAAAATTCTAAGCTATTCACTAGAATTATTTGTATGCTGGATTTTACGTTGTATGTAAGTTTAATTTGCTTATGTTAAATGATTTTTTTTATATATGTTTCAGGTTAAATTAAAATTATAAAATAAAGAGTAATACCTAAAGAAAATGATAAAAGTGCAATAAAGTATAAAATTGTTAAAAAGTGGATTAAAGAGATTTATTGATACTGGATTTTCGCACCCTGAATAAAATGTAAGTTGTGTTTTAAGCATGAATTTTCATTAGTATGATTAGTGTTCTTTTATATTATTTAAATATGTATTTCCCTTTCCAATATTTATTTTGTATTGCATATCAAACTTATTTTCCAAGACAAGTATTCTGATGAAGAGGAGGAGATGGTTGCTGAGGACTTAGATTACCTGCCTGAGGTACCAGAAAAAGTTCCTCACTTGCCAAACCAAAAAGAAGTCAATGACTTGGTCAGGGATATGGGTCTGACCAAGTCCAATGCAGAGCTATTCGTCTCCAGGATGAAGCAGTGGAACTTGGTCAAGGAGGAAGTGCAGGTGACAAGTCAGAGAAGTCGACACGAACCTTTCTCAGGCTTTTACACTCTTAGGGATGGCCTCTGCTTCTGCCATGTGTGCCTGGACTGTTTGACGTTATTGGGGTGCCGTTTGTGCCCAAGGAGTGGCGGCTATTTATAGATAGCTCTACTACAAGTTTGAAGGCTGTCCTCCTCCACGATGGAAACAAGTTCCTGACATTGCCCCTAGCTCATTCAGTCTGCCTGAAGGAAGATTACTACAGTGTGAAAGTCCTCTTGGAAGCTTTGCAAAGATAACCAGTACAATTGGGAAATCATTGGAGACTTCAAGATGGTGGCTTTCCTGCTTGGACTCCAAGGAGGCTTTATCAAATTCCAATGCTTCCTCTGCCTTTGGGACAGCAGAGCCACCTCTGACCACTACAAAAGAAATAACTGGGAGCAGCAAACAGAATTTGTAGTTGGGACCCAGAATGTCATGTGGGAGCCACTGGTTGATCCCAGGATTGTGCTCATGCCGCCACTGCACATTAAGTTGGGGTTGATGAAGCAGTTTGTGAAGGCTCTCAACCAAGCAGTTTGTGAAGGCTCTCAGCCACTTTTAAGTACCTTCTTGAGTTCTTCCCCAAGTTATCTGAGGCCAAAATCAAAGGTGGAATTTTTGTTGGACCTCAGATAAAGAAGGTGTTTGAGTCTACCGAGTTCTCCAATAAGCTCAATAGGATTGAGAGAACAGCAGGGAACTGTTTCAAAGCAGTTGTTAAGGGCTTCCTGGGCAACTACAGAGCTGAAAACTACCAGCAACTGGTGCAGGATTTGATAAAGGCTTTTGGCGCCATGGGATGCAGGATGTCGCTTAAACTCCATATGCTAAGGTCAATGTCCTGCCACTAGAAATAGCAGCAGTAAAAACGACCAAAATTTTATCTCGACCTTAGGGGAGATTAATAATAATAAAGTATGTTTTCCTACGTGCAAAAAATGCATATATGGACACATGTATTATCCAACCGTATGCCAATGTGGTTCTATGGCAGGTTAATAAATTAACGAGCCGGAACATATATAATCAAGGTTTAGCAAATAGAGAAAAAGTTTTTAAATAAATTTTTAAAAGTTTACTGTACTTACTATATTTACCCTTTATTATTATTAGTGGATTGGCAGTATCGGTAGAGGGTCAGACGCCATGCTTTCCAGCATAGTTACGTCCCTTTACGATCTGAGTTCAAATCCCGCCGAGGTTGACTTTGCCTTTCATCCTTATGGGGGTCAATAAAATAAAGTACCAGTAATGCACTGGGTAATTGCTGGCCTTGTGCCTAAAGTAGAAACAATTATTATTAATCTCCCCTAAGGTCGAGATAAAATTTTGGTCGTTTTAACTGCTGCTATTTCTAGTGGCAGGACATTGACCTTTCCGCCCTTGCCTTCTATCTTTACACACGGCACTAGACAAGATTGTTTCCTTATCATACACTCTCATCTCGGGAACAGTTCTGTATGGCGCCAGTTCGTGGTTTGAACTCGGGAATTTTATATTCTCCGAGTGAGAAGAACCCTCTGACGAAATTATCCTTCTCAATGGTGTTCCGCATGGATTATCCATTTATTTTGAGAATTGAAACCGCGCGGTAAGGGTAAATATAGTAAGTACAGTAAAATTTAAAAAATTTATTTTGAAACTTTTTCTCTATTTGCTAAACCTTGATTATATATGTTCTGACTCGTTAATTTATTAACCTGCCATAGAACCACATTGGCATATGGTTGGATAATACATGTGTCCCTATATGCATTTTTTGCATACTTTATTATTATATATATACATATATATATATATGTGTGTGTATATATATATATATATATATATATATATATATATATATATATATATGTGTGTGTGTGTGTGTGTGTGTGTGTGTTTTAAATTCCGTCAGTTTTAAGGTCACATAAAAGATATCACAAGATTAAGGAGGGAGTTGAGTAATGATATGGCATATTTTCTTGACAGTATGGAGAAATGGATGTTAAGATAATGATGATGATGGTTATGATAGTCAAAGTGATGGTGATCATGATGAATGTATATATAAATAAAAACAGAGTCAGGAATGTAAAGGCCATTCTAGAAAGAAATATAGATGAGGCTCTAGAATAGTAAGAAATGCATCAGAAGCCAGGTAGTTTGAATGTACCAGAGTGTATATCATGCCTAAAATTTGCGTACAGTGAACCAACAAGGAACCATCAAGACATTTATACTTATGAGGATATCATTTTTGTTTCACTGTTAGAGAAAAGCAACCATCTAGCTCTGCTTAATTCAGATATACAAATAGGAAACTGCAACAATAAACCTGCAAGATGAATATGAAATGGTAGGAAAACAAAGCAACCGAACTGCGAACCTCTGCTGATTTCATTGACATGTGTATATTCTATGATGGACTGAAGGGGAAGGGTGCCAATCAGCTGAAGTCAGTTAACAGATTAAGATTGTTCCAGGGAAAAGGACAAACATTTCACTGCTTTGCAAAACACTTGCTACTGATGTATCAATGAATGATCCACTAAATATAAAGAAGGTATTGGCTACAACCATGTCATGTCATTCTCAAGTAGAAAGGCAACAAGACTGGACAGGATTCTAACAGAAATATGTCAAAATGGAAGAAATAAACTTATCAGATGTCTCCACCAGTTAATGCTTGAATCACGCGAGGCCACTGTATGTCAATGTAATACTGGAAGGCTGCTGGCATTGTCCCTATATTCGAGACGGATGATCCTTGCAATAGAATTGTTCTTCTTCTCCTCCTCCTCCCCCTCCTCCTCTCCTTCTTCTTCTTCTTCTTCTTCTTGTCCTGAATTTGGAGAAGTACCAGCTCTACTTGGAGCGACTCTGAGCTACATACTCAAGTAATATTACTCCAAAGACCCTTTGGAAGAATTCCATTTCTGCCACCTTTATTTGCAATTGTATCGTTTTGGTCATTACCCAAGATTTATGACCATAGATAAGGGTTAGCATGAATACCAAATTGAAGATAGCAAGTTTGGCTTTTACACCTACTTCTCTTCTACTGATGCCCAAATGCTGAAGCTGATGCAGTAATGCACCAGCTCTTGCAATTCTTGCACTTAATTAAACCTCCTGCCTTCTATCACTCATGAACACAACCCTGAGATACATGAACTTCTCCACCTGCTTCAGTGGAACTTCATTCATATGTAGAGTGCGTTGAGTAGACTTTCTTGAGAAGACAAGTGTCTCAGTCTTCACAGCATTGATTTTCATTCCAGCCATAAGGCACTCAGCATCAAACCTATCAAGTGCATGTTGGAGATCCCCTTCTGACAAGTTAAGTAATATCTTGTCATCTGCAAATTCCAGCCGACTGATCCTACACCCACCAGTCTCGATATAACTTCCAACCCAACTGTGCATGTCAATCCTATTCATGAAGATTATGAACAGAAGCGGTGACAGTACGCACCTTTGGCAGAGTCTGATACCCACATTGAATGGTTTCCATTTAGCACCATTTATCTGAACATAAATACTAAAGCATTCATATAAAGACTTTAGGGCAACAAGAAGCAGTCCATTGATCCCATATTCTTGCAGAACCTTCCACAACAGGTTTGGTGAAACATGGTGGTATGCCTTTTCAAGGTCTACAAAACAAGCATACGCTCCTAGGAAATACTCTTACTATTTCTCAAAGACTTAATATGAAGTCCCTCTCTATGCCTGCTATTAGAATTGAGCCAAGGGTTGTTTTCATTTCAGAGAGGTGTATCCTCACAAGTTGGAGAGAATACTTTGCTAATCTCGTGGACCTGATCATAAGAACATCTGATGTACATGAGGTGTATCTGGTAGAGTTGACTAACCTCACAAAGGCTGAGGTGACCAGAGCAGTTAAAGAGCTCAAATGTGGTAAAGTCTCTGGGGAGGATAAAACTTGACCCATGATGTTAAAAGCCTTAAATAGAGAAAGTATTCTCTGGCTGAATTATGTGTGCCAGGTGGCTTACCATAGTCAACCAAAATATTCTATAACTCAAAGGAAAAATTATACATTATGCATACAGACAAGACATGATGCTAACTTGTTTAAGTTGTTACTCTTCAGAGCTAAGACCAATAACATGCCTATGTTAGTAAGAAAAATACTGTTCACAGATGATTGTACCCTTGTTTCCCATAGTACAGAAACCATACAGAGCTTGGTGGATGGTTTATATGGTATAGCCACAAAGCTTGAGGATTAACATTCCCAAACTGGTGTTCTTTAGCAACCAAGTCCTGATTTGAGCCCATCATTATTGAAGAGCAAGAGCTAGTTGAGGCAATCCACCTTACCTATCAGAGCAGTACAGTCAGCAATGTGGGAAGGCTCAGTAACAAACTAGCTCAGAAGATGAATAAAGCTGGCTTAATATTCAGAAGGTCGAGAAAGCAATTTTGTAACAAGTGCATGTCAATGTTAGGAAAGTACAATGTATACTGAGCAATAGTATTATCTATCTGATATAGTTTAAAGGCATAAACAAAATATTGCAAATAGGCTAAAAATAACTGCACCTGGGAGATATCATGAACATCACATGATAAGATAAAGTCAAGAAACGATATTCAAGCAATGAAATTTCTGTTGGCTAAAATATATGCAAGGAATGAAGGATATTCAGTCGCTAAGACAAACACTTTACTCACATTTGTTTAATATTATGTATGAGAAACTAGGATAAACCCCAAATGAGATACAATGATGTAATTAAAATAATGCTAGAAGGTTAAAGATAGATACACATAACAGCTATGACCAAAACCCATTAGAGGGAATATATTTATTTCTCATATTTTGACTCCCAACATTTAATATAAATAGTTATCATCCACTATCAACAGATTGCCTATGACCAGGGGCCTCATTTGCCTTAAAAATGTGAGGGGAACAAACCAACATTTGTTGATTCTTAGAGGAACATAAATTGCTTATGGTGCTTTTCCCGGACCCTATTACATAAGTAAAATTTTACGCTAATTAAATTTTATATACGGTGACAGTAATATCCGCGTACGCACCCCAATCCGGACTGCCCAGCACTATAAAAGACAGATTCTATGAGACACTGATGCTCACTACCTCCCAAATAACCGACAGTGACTATATAATTATTGCAGGCGACCTAAACGGTCACGTTGGACAACATTGTGACGGCTACGACAAAATCCATGGAGGCTATGGGTTTGGTACTAGAAATGAGGAAGGCTCCAGAATCCTGGAATTCTGCGATGCAAATAACCTAACTATCTGCAACACTAACTTCAAAAAACGAGACAATCACCTGATCACCTACAGATCAGGGGAACATACCAGCCAGGTAGATTATATCCTTACCAGAAGACGTGACAAAGTGACTGTCGTAAACACTAAATCCCTCCCCCATGAAGAATGCACCTCCCAACATAGACTGATAATTAGCGACCTAATAGTCAGGACGAGACGTACTAGACAACAGAAGAGGACTATCCTCAGGAGAAAAAAAATATGGAAGCTAACGGACCCCACAGCCAAAAATAAATTCCAAAGCATATTACTTGATGCTTTCAACAGTAAGGAAGAGCAATTAGAGACGTACCAGGTAGAGGAACAGTGGGAATTCCTGAAAGCAAACCTGCTGACGGCGGCAGACGAAGTCTGTGGCTGGAGCAGGCCTGTAGGCAGGAGGAGAGTAACATGGTGGTGGAACAGTAAGGTGGAGGGGTCAATTAAGGTCAAAAAGCAGGCTTGGAAAGTATGGCGGGATGGGGGAAGCAGAGAAGACTATCAAGTGGCCAGGAGGGAATCTAGGAGACAAGTGTACTTCGCAAGAAGGGAAGCAGAGGAAAGAAAGTTCAAGCATGTTCTACAACGTGAGGACCAAAAACGTGAGGTGTTCAGGATTGCTAGGTAATGTGTCAAGGAAAACCGTGACATTGTCGAGAAGTGTGTCCTAAATGATGATGGTGTACTTGCCATCACTGACGCTGATAAGAAGGTAGCTTGGAAGTGTCACTACGAGAGGCTACTAAATGAGGAGAATAAATGGGACAAAGATAGTCTGACCCACATCGATCCAATAGAGGGACCAACAGTGCAAGTTGAAGGTTGTTTAATAAGTAAGGCAATCAAATATATGAAGACAGGCAAGGCAGCTGGGCCTTCGGAAATAGTTGCCAAGATGCTGAAGGCATCTGGTACGGTGGGACACACCATGGTCACCCGGATAGTCAACCAAGTCATACAGAATGGGGTTGTTCCGAAGGACTGGCGTAGCAGCATCATCGTTAACTGTTATAAGGATAAAGGAGATGCCCTAGATAGGAGTAACTATAGAGGCATTAAATTAATCGACCAGGTCATGAAGGTCACGGAAAAAGTAATAGCGCAACTAATCAGAGAGCGAATTGATCTAGATGAAATGCAGTTCGGATTTGTGTCAGGAAAAAGTACCACAGACGCTCTTTTCATTGTACGACAACTACAGGAGAAGTACCTAGCTAAAAGTAAACCCCTATACTTAGCTTTCGTCGACTTGGAGAAGGCCTTCGACAGAGTCCCCCGTTCCATTATCTGGTGGGCTATTAGAAAACTAGGTGTTGATGAATGGCTTGTGAGAGCTATACAAGCCATGTATAAAGAAACAGTCAGCAAGGTTAGAATTAACAACGAATATAGTGAAGAGTTTAGTGTAAAAGTTGGTGTTCATCAGGGCTGTTCTTAGCCCCCTACTATTTATTATCGCCCTCCAGGCTATAACAGTGGAGTTCAAGACCGGCTGCCCATGGGAACTCCTATACGCAGATGATCTAACGCTCATAGCTGAATCAATGGCCGAGCTAGAGAAGAAATTCCAAATATGGAAGCACGGCCTAGAATCAAAAGGCCTTAAAATTAACCTGGCTAAGACTAAAGTTCTAGTTTGTAAGAAAGAAAATAAGGCGGCGGTCCCCTCCGGGAAGTAGCCATGCGCAGAGTGTAGGAAAGGCGTAGGTAGAAATTCCATTTTGTGTCCCAAATGCAAAGTTTGGGTGCATAAAAGATGTAGTGGGATCACAGGTAAGCTAACTAAGAACATAGATTTTACATGTGGCCGGTGTTCTGGGGCAATAAGTAGCAGCAAATGCCCACAAAATACTAGCTCTTTCAACTGCGCAGAGGGTTCTATAGAAATAGTGGACAGCTTCCGTTACCTGGGTGACAAAATCAGCAGTGGGGGAGGGTGCTCTGAAAGTACAGTAGCTAGAGTCAGAACTGGGTGGAAAAAGTTCAGAGAGCTTATACCACTATTAGCCGCTAAAGGGTTCTCCCTAAAAATGAAAGGCAGGTTGTACGATGCCTGCATACGAACAGCAATGTTGCATGGCAGTGAGACCTGGGCATTGTGTGCAGAGGATATACGCAGACTAGAGAGAAACGAAGCTTGCATGCTCCGCTGGATGTGTAATAGCAATATACGTGAACGACAAAGCATAAACGAACTAAGGAAAAAATTAGAAATAAGAGGGATCAGATGTTGTTTACTAGAGAGAAGGCTACGTTGGTATGGTCACGTGATGCGCATGAAGGACGATAGCTGTATAACAAAGTGCAGGGCAATAAAGATAGACGGTAGCCACGGAATAGGCAGACCCAGAAAAACCTGGGACGAGCTGATAAACTCCGACCTCACACACTTACACCTCACCAAGACAATGTCACTGGACCAAGACCTTTGGCGGTACTCAGTAATAGAGAAGACCCGCCTTACCTAAATACAAAGTAAAACCTACTACAGTCAGTAGGCATCTCTAACAAAATACACCCCCGTTCCACCACCCCAACCCCATCCACACCGCCCCCTTCTATGTAAAGTTATGTTGGTGCCACACCATCCAGGCCGAAACAAATGAGATCGTGTAGGTGTCACGACAAAAAAACACACAGTCCACGGTGTAATGTGGCCATGTAGGCAACACGGTAAAAACCTCCCAGACCCACACTGTAAATGTGGTTGGTGTTAGGAAGGGCATCCAACTGTAGAAAACCTGCCAGACAGTCCTATGCGAGCAAGACAATCACTCTTGCCTCAAGTGGAAAAACCCCCGTCCAAACCCATGCAAGCGTGGAACACGGACGTTAAACGTTGATGATGATGATGATGATGATATTCAAATGAAGTTCAGATATGAAAAAAATAAGCTTAAAAAGAATTTATAATATCAAATAAACAAAAAATAAAATATAGACGTTTAAAAAAGTGTGGGGGGGGGGGACTTGTCCCCTGGTACTGGTACCCCCTGAAACAAGGCCCTTGCCTATGATGATGATTATTATAATACTTATATATTATAATACTTATATATTTATTTTAGCACTACCCCTCACCCTCATTTATATTATATTTACATTTATGTATTTTCTGATTCTAAATCAGTATTGTTATTTTGGGGCTAGGCATGGCATTTTTCTTATATAGTTTTTCATGTGCAGTTTTGCAGTTTCCCAGTTATAAATATAATCAAAATGGGGGTTATCCCCAGTCACCTATTGAAGCAAAACTGTTAAGCTTGAGAAGCAACTCCCCCAAATTCCCCTTTGAATAAATCTTTTCTCTCTCTCTCTCTCTCTCTCTCTCTCTCTCTCTCTCTCTCTCTCACACACACACACTCTCTCTCTTTCTCTCTCTCTCTTTATATATATATAATGATGATGATAATTGTTTTGTGAAGAAGTGCCAAGAAATTCAAGTGAAAGATACTGCAATAGAAAGAGACCAAAAAAGACCTGAGCAGAAGTTGTGAGAGCTGATCTCAAATCACTGAAGTTTACAAAGGTGATTACAAAGGACCGCAATGAGTGGAGGGATGATATGCTGGAAAAGACTCTTCCAACTCATGATTGGAAAAGTGGATGTAAAACGATGATGATCATGATATATATATATAGGAAAAGAGTCAGAGTCCTGACTCTTTTCCTATTACCCACTCTACTACCCTAAGTATCGAGTACTCTGGTGTGTTATGGTCTACCTGGTTCCTTTCCATACTTTCTTTGTTATATATATATATATATATATATATATATAATGCAATTGGCATCTTTAAGAAGGTTTATTTACAATAATATATAACTTTACTGGTTTCACAAGTTTTATTTATTTTCAAAAGTTAAGAGAAATGGAGAAATTTGGTGCAATGCTGACTTGTAATTCACATCTAACTGATGTTGCCCTGATGGAATCAGAGTTTTGTATATATGTGATGTGTTGTTTCCTTGAGCAAGACACTTTATTTCACATTGCTCCAGTTTACTCAGCTGTAGAAATGAGATGATAGGGACTGGGGTCCTGCAAAGTGGTCGTGGAGGTGCCACGGCAAAAAAAAGCACCCAGCACTCACTGTAAATGAGGTTGGTGTTAGGAAGGGTATCCAGCTGTAGAAATCAAGCCAGAATCAGTTCCCGTCCTACCCTTGCAAGCAGGGAAGAAGCGGACGTAAAATGAAATGATGATGATGAAATGATAATACAGCGTATAACACTGCAAATTTTATGTTTATGCCAATTTATTGGGGAGTGTTTAGCACTTATTTCAGTTCAATGTGACCACCATTTGCTTTCTTTATTAGTTCAAACCGTTTATGAAATGATGGACATGCCTTAACTATTTCTTCCTTTTTAATTTTATCGAATGCTTGCCTGATCAAAGTCTTCAGTGAAGATAGAATTGTGAGAAGTGGCATTGGATATTGCTTCAACTGCGCCCCATAGCTAAAAATCACATTGATTCAAATATGGCAAGCTAGAGGGTCAAATATTTTTAGGGACAAACATGGGCAATTCATCATCATCATCATTTTACGTCCGTTTTTCCCTGCTTGCAAGGGTATATACTTCAAAATTTTTTGCACTCTTTTCAAAGAATTGGTGGGCGCAGAGTCCTGTACAAACATGATGTGACTTGCATCATAATGCGTCCTAATCCAAAGCAATAAAACTTCTAAGATTTTGAGATACTCTGTTGTGTTGATTTTTTAAAGACACGCTTCAAGAAAATGAGAAGGCATCAATTTCTCATCACTTGCAGCAGCTCCAAAGACCATAACAGAAGCTGGATTCTTGCAATGCATGGCTGAAGGAACTTGGGAAGGGTCATATGCTATCATTCGCAAGTCTTGACAGTTTGCAACTTCGTCTACCATGAACTACTTTTCATCCATGTTTCAGATGACGAAGAAGTTTGGGACTTCTTTCAGCTCGAATAGCTTTGGAGTGGATAGTTAGGGTGTTAAGGTGTCTCCTCGCATATGATTTCATATGGAGGTTTTGTCTCGACTCAATTGATCTTTTAAGTCCTGCTAAGAAAGAAGGTATCCATTTTCGGTCACTGTGAGGACTGTGAAGCTTTCTCTGAACATCCTGACTTTTCTTCAAATTGGATACAACTCTAAAAACAGAAGATTTGGCATACTTTGTGGCTCTAACAATCTCCCCAGCACTTTTGTAGCGAAATCTGTCCACACCCTGACCCCTGGGTGACATTTAACGGTCAAATTCTGGGTTACCTACTTTTTGGCGTACCAAGTCTATGCGTGGGCAATCTCTCGAGATCACCCCGGTAGTTCTTGAGACAGGGGACAGAGGAAACGACAGATATAAATAGCTTGTCTTAAACCAAGCCAAACAGAGTTTGAAGCAGTTCCTGATAGAGTAACGATGTAAAACATTTGCCTTCTACAGACCCCTTGGAGTCTACAAACTATTACTCTCTCTCTGGGTCTTACAGACTCTCACCTTCTCTGGTCACTGGGCTTTGACTACTACCTTGCTGCCACTATTAACGAACGATCTCTTGCCACTCTCTATTTCAGCATAACGAAATAACAGCAAAAACATTGTCAACTTTTATGATTTGTAGTAAACTTATTCTTTGTTCCTTTATTCACTGAAGTGAAGTAAATTTTATATTTAAACGAAACCATTTATTTTGTCATGTTATTTCACCTCTAACAACACTTGTTAACTTTGCTTCACTTCAATTTTGCCGGTGTGAAATAATTCGTCAATAGGAATTAATTCTTTATTAACTTACTATTTTTTTTATTTCAGATTGAACAAATTATGAATAAGTGATTATTCAACCTGGTAATATTTAAAATTTAGATTCCAACAAAATCTATACAATTAGAAAAATACCCATTTGAAATTTGTCCCAATTTACCTCAAATGGGCATATTTCTAATTGTTTCAGATTTTATTGGAGTCTAAATTTTTGTTGTTGTGTGGATGAATGAGAGACTCTTAGTCTTCATTAAGACATCTCTCTAGGAGAAGATCATTCTGATATAAAACCTGCGACTTCGTTTGCACCCAATGATGTAGACCAGTTCTTTTTTAGGGTAAATGCATTCGATGTTCAGAGAGTGGGATTGGCTATGTACAAAGCCTTTTCTCACTTAAAAAAGCTTCAAACCCAGACATCGCTTGATATGTCACATGGTTTTGCGATGCATGGCATTGCTGGCCATAGGCAAGTCCCTAGCCACATCGAAATCGAGTTGCAGCCATCATCATCATCATCATCATATATATATATAATGAAGGAAATGTGGTAAGGAACCAGATGGACCATAACGCACTAAAGTACTCAATACTTAGGGTAGTAGAGTGGGTAATAGGAACAAGTAGGACCCCGACGGCTGAGCTCAAGCCGTTTCGACGGCTAATTCTGGACTAAATGAACATTTTTATTCTGGTAAATGAATAGCCGAACTTCTCAGGGGGTAATTCCATATATGGTAGAAGTGATTGTCACAAGGATTGGTCAAAAGTTTGTTATTGAGACACATGATTCTATCATGGCATTTTGTGGAAGGTAGGGGTAGCTGAACTTGCCAGTAGAAGAAAGAGGGAGAGTGAGTGGAGGAAACCCAGTCAAGCGTTGAAAGTGACAACTACAGCAGATTCTAAGGATAGAAGTTCGAAAAAAGTATACTAGAGAAGGGGAGGGGGAGGAAGTTGAAACAATAAGTAAATCAATATGGAGTAAATATATAGAAAATATAAAAAATATTTTTAAAAAAAAAACTTTTTTCGACCTTATTATATATATAGGAAAAAAGTACGACCCCGACGGCAGACCTCAAGCCGTTTCGACGGCTATTTCTGGTCCAGAAATAGCCATCGAAACGGCTTGAGCTCTGCCGTCGGGGTCATACTTTTTTCCTATTTCCCACTCTACTACCCTAAGTATTGAGTACTCTGGTGCGTTATGGTCCATCTGGTTCCTTACCACAATTCCTTTGTTATATATATATATATTAAAGAGTTAAACAAGATTCAATGAGTACATCAAAGAATGAGTTTTACAATAGATTGGAAGCACTCTACAAGTAATAATTTTCCAGAGTTATTAATATTAAAATAATAAAATAATAAAATAGATGTTATTAATATTAAAATAATAAAATAATAAAATAGATGTTCTTTTGATCAATTAAATTTTATTATACATATTTCAGAGGTACAACAGAACGTCCTCATCAGACAAAATATAATGGTACCTTGATTAAATCTTAACCTCTGAAATATGTATAATAAAATTTAATTGATCAAAAGAACATCTATTTTATTAATATTTGTATTTTTATATATATATATATATATATATATATATATATATATATATATATATATATATATATATATATATATATATATATATATATATATATATATATATATATATATATAGTGAAAAATGGAACGGGAACAAAACAGAGAGGCAGTACGAACAAAGGTTTATTAGTTTCACGCTCTTGAGAGTGGGGCACATTTATATTACGTAAATCTTTTCACATGATCCGTTAACATTTAAGTGTATGGGAGATAAACGATATCCTGGACAGGATGTCAAGAATTAATTGACATTTTCCCCCATAAGACTGATCTTAAAACCTGTCCAGACACCTGTCACCTATATTTGGTTTGTCCGTTAATGTGTTTTTCGGCTGTTTTTACTTTTACCCAGTTCATCTGCCCACTGAGTATTGTCCATATGGTCAAACCGCCTGTTTTGTTATTTGGCTACATATTGCCAACTGTTATTAGACCAGGTACACACCGAAATGTATGATGTCAACTCGTAGTTTAAATACTATCTATATTCCTGCCGGCTAGATATGAGAACTTTATTTTAGTTTACTTATTACATACAAAGAAAATGTAATTATAAATTACATAAAAGTATTCATAACAAAGTTATTAAAAGAAAGTGCGACATACATTTTACACACGGTGTATAACTTTTCTAGAATTATTCATATATGGAAGAGCATTTCTTTACAATATGTTGTTCTAAGTTATCTCCCCTGATAATGTAACCTCTCACAGTTTATGTATGGGACCAAATGATGTGATACTATATCACTTAGCGACTTGGTGAACAAACTTCAAATAATTCCTCTTATTGGTAAATATTAGACTTTTCTATTACTTTAGTTATCTCTTTTTAGTATTTCAGTGCTATCGTGGAATTATTTTCGTTCATAATTATAATGTCCTGACTACTACAAACACATATGCTTTCCTACACTTGATTATCGTGTCATGTCAATAACCCGACTATTTCTAAATCTTGATGCTGTTTACTGTCGGTAAAATACCCTACTTTCTAACACATTGCAATAGATTATGTTTTGTCACTTAATTCCTCGATTTTATTTCACTTTCGCTCATCATCTATAGTTCAATTACATCTTTCTTTCTGCTCGGTGGAAGACGATTTCATTCGGGACATTTGAGTTAATTTTCTAATATAACATTACAGACACTTCCACTGAAAAATAAATCGCAATCAAATACTTCTACAAATATATTTCTCCGTTGTTGCAAATATTTCTGCTAAAATCAAAAAAATCTCTATTTATTTTATAAAATCTATGTATGCTCACATTTTAATACTCTATATACTAAAATGTTCATTCGGTGTAGACATCTTGTTAAAATGTTTCTTTATTCATAAACGATCATTATAAATGGGTATTTGTTTAATTTTCATTGAAGAAAAAAATAAATAAATCTTGTATAAAGTCGAAACCTACATGGCATGTAAAATATCTCACCTGTCACAAGATGAATCGAGAAAAACGATATAAATAGCCTTAAAAAAAAAAAAAAAAAGATTAATCAAAAGTTTGCAGTTTGTTTTTAAATGTTATTGTGGCAATTTTAATATCTCAAATTGTATTTTCAGGTATTTGTTTCTTGCTAACATTTATAAATTTAATTGTAGATTTAATATAGGAGAATTTATAGATTTAATATAGGAGAATTGTGTTCCGAACAGATTTATTTCGCGAATTACCCTCTTTAGGATATGTTTTGTTTTTGGCACATATTCGTTTAAGCGTGTGTTTTTAAATCACCACCTGTCTAACTTTATCATTATTATTATTATTTTCTTTTTTAACACGGTCTTCTCATTTCTGTTTTGCGCATTAAAGATTCGGAATCTTTAAAAAAAGGTGATTTTCTCTTAAACAACATTAAAGATACTTAAAAAGTAAAAACAATGATAAACAAATTCAATTCAATACGATATGATTGAATTTGTATATTATTTACATGTATAAGAACATGAATGGCTGTTTAAAAAATCTTTTTTTTTCTTTTCATTTTCTTTCTGTGTGCTTTTACGAATAATAGTTTTAATAAATACAATATTAAAGAATTTCATGTTAATTGCATAAAGAACATAAATATCGTCTATCTTTGAGAAAAGTATGCCACTTTCACTTTCTCAAACTTTATTTGATGGTAGATTCTTTGACGGCAGTTTGTTTGTCAGGAGATACTTTGGGGTGTAATTCAGATGTATTAGATCGTCTAGAATTAATGTTATAGTTTAAGATACGAAGGAGGGTGGGATTGCTGGAAAAGTTCCTTTTGTTTATTAAAGGTATGTCAATTTAACAACTAAACATAAGGGCAAACATATTCAATATACAAAATCTCACAATATCATCTGCGATTTCAAAGACCGCATACAGGCACCACCGTAAGGTAAAACGTTGAAATTATTCACTCAAACTAAAGCATTCCATTTAGTTTCCGATATGAATGATATCAATAATAAAAATCCAGTAACTTTTTTTTTAATGGAGACAATTTTACAGCAATATGGATTGTAAACAAATGAAAGAAATTTATAGTAAGTACTTGAGCAATGTAACATACAGTTAATCAAAGTAATTTTATATTACAGAACAGCAAATTCAAGAAATAAATAAATAATTACAGAACATTGTTCAGAAATAGCAATTACAATAATTTCATATGATCAACCACCACTATTATGCCTACGGGTGTCATTGCACAAGTTCGACTTGAATTCTTTCAAATAACGATCGAAAAGTTCTATTTTTTCTTGGTAGAAGACTAAAAGGACGAAATTCCATCTGTAGTTCACAATATAATGGTTTAATATAGTTGATAATAATCACATTCCATCATATAAACAAATTGTAAGTGCAAATTATTGCTCCACGAGCAATTTTATTTTGTAATATTGAACAGTTTGTCTGCCCTCCTATCTGAATCTATCAATGTTCCCAAAGTATAATCACATCAAGCAACTACTTTAATAATTATTACTACTTTTGGCACAAGGCCAGCAATTATCTCAGTGCATTACTGGCAATAATTAGTTAATTTGAATTAGTTTGACATGTCTCAGAGGCAGTATCGGTAGAGGGTTGGACACCATACTTTGAAGCATAGTTACGTCCCTTTATGATCTGAGTTTAAATCCCGCCGAGGTTAACTTTGCTTTTCATACGGGGTCGATAAAATAAAATACCAGTAATGTACTGAGTAATTGCTGGCCTTGTGCCAAAAGTAGAAACAATTATTTCTTATGAATTCTAGTTTGACTGACCTGACCAATGTCGATTTTATTTTATTTATTTTTTTTTTTTTCTGTGGTCAATACAACTTCTCCACTGCTGATACTACAATAAAATGTACCCAATATAGAAAGAAACAATGCCAAAAATGGGACACGATGCTCGACCCATCAAGCAGGGCAGTAACTCCAAATAAAATTTGACTCAACTCATAATAACCCAGTGCTACTCATGCCAGCATAGAAAAGCAGACGTGTAATGATTATAAATTTACTTCATTGTTGTTTTTTTTTGTTTGTTTTTTAAAGGAAAGTGAATGTTGTGATTCTACATTCCTTTAATAATAGATGTATCACATGACAGGCAAGTTTTCTCCCTTACTTAAGCCAGCTTATTCGTTGAAGAAAGACTTTGGTATACAGATCTTTTATCACTACTTACAACATTGCGTTCAATATATCCATTTTATTTCATTCCATCACTACACGCTGCTTGTAGACTTCTCCAACATTATTCAAGGCCTGTCTGTAACCTACGAATTCCAAAATTTACTATGAACAACAGCTCTATCCTATTTCATGTATCTGTTTCATGCTTTCTACAAACATCGGATCTACCAGCCAACCCATTCACTGCCATTTCCCGCTCACACACTACCTTAGCATCTTAGACTAATCAAACCACAGCAATACAAAGATACCTTCAGCCACTATCTGTGACAATAACTGCCAACTGCTGCTACTGCTACTATCTTTCCTATTCTTCTTGGAGATTTTTTTGTTTATTATGGATGGACTGAAATGATAGAGCAACCCTAAATATGAATATGAATCAACGTGTTTCCAGACGACTGTGTGAACCTTCTTTATTTCAGATACAGAAAGCATGCACCCACCCCAACCCCTGCAAATATCTACCCCTATCTTCCTCCTCTACCACTGATGGCAAATACCCAAACTTCTGAATTGGGACCATCAATGTGAGCACAAGGAAAGGAAGAAGAGGAGAGATTGTAGAGATGCTAGAGCTGAAGAAAATTTATGTATGCTGTGTGCAAGAGACTAGATGGAGAGGAGAGTCAGCTAGACTCCTTGTAGGCAAAAAACAGTGCTACAAATATTTCTGGGTGGGAAATGACAATGGCTAAGTGGAGTAGATATTTTATTAACTGATAAATAGGTAGATAAGGTAATCTCCGTAAATAGAGTGGGAGTGAGAATGACTAAACTCTGATGAGTCCTAAATAGAAGAATTACCACAATTATATCAGCATACGCACCTCAATCTGGGTTGAAAGACGAACTCAAAGATACGTTTTATGAATCACTAATACACTCTACTAACATAACGAATGACAGTGATTTCCTAATCATCGTGAGGGATTTTAATGGACACGTTGGAAAACACTGTGACAGCTTCTACAGAGTCCATGGAGGCTACGGGTTTGGCACAAGAAATAAAGGTTTCAGGCTCCTAGAATTCTGTGACACCAATGACCTATTGATATGTAACACAAACTTAAAAAAACCCAACAACCACCTGATCACCTATAGATCTGGTGCACATGATAGTCAGATAAATTTTATCCTTACCAGAGGACAAGATAAAGTGACGGTAGTAAACACAAAATCCTTCCCTAGTGAGGAATGTACCTCCCAACATAATCTGGTAGTTAGTGACTTCATTGTCAGAGCTAGGCGAACCTAGAGGAGAAGGATATGGAAGCTGAAAGAGCCCTCAGGTAGTAACATATTTAGAGATATTTTGCTTAATGCCTATGACAGTAAGGAAGAACAAATAGAGACATTCAATATAGAAGAGCATTGGGAGTTCCTGAAAGATAATCTACTGATCAGATAAGTGGATGGAGCAGGGCTACAGAGAGAAGGAGAGTGACTTGGTGATGGAACAATAAGGTAGATGTGATAATTAAGGCCGAGAAATAGACATGGAAAAAATGGAAGAACAGGGGAAGCAGAGTACACTACAAAGAGGAGGGAAGCTAGACGACAAGTATACTTAGAAAGGAGGGAAGCAGAAGATAAAATTTCAAGTATGTTTTGCAGCATGAAGACCAGAAACATGAGGTGTTCAGTATTGTGAGGCAGTGCATAAGGGAAAATTGTGACGTCATTGGTAAGAAGTGTGTCCGTGATGATAAAGGCGCACTTGCCCTCACAGACACCAAAAAGAAAGCTGCATGGAAGAGCCATTATGAAAGATTACTGAATGAGGCAAATGCATGGGAGAAAGAGACCCTACACCAAGTGGACCCTACAGAGGGCCCAGCCTTAAAAGTCAGCAACAGTGTAGTAAGAAAGACAATTAAGAATATGAAGACCGGGAAAGCATCAAGCATAGTTGCCAAAATGCTGAAAGCATCTGGGTCGGTAGGTCACACCATAACCACACATATTGTAAACCAAAATACTAAATAGTGTCATATTGAATGATTGGTGCAGCAGCATCATTGTCAATTGCTACAAGAGTAAAGAAGATGCACTAGATAGGCATCAAGTTGATGGACCAGGTCATGAAAGTAACAGATAGAGTTATAGCACAGTTGATTAGGGACTAGTAGAGGAGATGCAGTTAGTATTTGTACTAGGTAAAAACACCACAGACTCTCTCTTCTTGGTGAAGTACCTAGCTAAAAGTAAGCTGCTCTACCTGGCACATGTTGATCTGGAGAAAGCTTTTGACATAGTGCCTTGTGCCATAATCTGGTGGGCTGTTAGAAAACTAGGAGTAGATGAGTAGCTTATGAAGGTTGTACAAGCCATGTATAGGGCAACAGTCAGCAAAGTTAGAATTAACAACTATTGCGAGGAATTTAGCATGCAGGTTGGCATACACCAGGGCTCTGTTCTTAGTCTTCTGTTAATTATCATACTGCAGGGTGTAATAGAGGAGTTTAAGATCGGCTGCCCATGGGAACTCCTGTATGCGGATGATCTTACACTCATAGTTGAATCTATGGTGGATCTAGAGAAGAAAGCAGGCCTAGAAACAAAAGGTCTTAAAGTCAACCTGACAAAGACTGAAGTCCTAGTAAGTAGAAGAGAAAACAACCCTGATCCCCTCGGAAAAACAGCCCACACTGTAAATTGTTCATGTAGCTGTCATGACAAAACGCACCCAGTACTCACTGTTAATGTGGTTGGCGTTAGGAATGGCATCCAGCTGTAGAAACCAAAATCAGTTTTGAATGAGTAGGACATGGTCACCTGACATTTCTCAACAGGATAATTCGTCTAACTCATGCTAGCATGGAAAAAGCGAACGTTAAACAGTGATGATGATATTTCTCCTTTCATGTTCTTAAACTTTAGCTGGGATATAAATAACACTTCTACTTGAAAAATTTTAAATAAAACTATTAACATTCAAATGTAGATCCCTATAACATTTTTCGTTCTTTTTACCCAAACTAGCTGAGAGGCATATTATGTATTTAAAAGAACACATTGGCTTGATAAAAATCAGGTTATTAATTTGTATGGATTTCTCATCAGTATTGCTCCATTATATATCTCCCATTAGCTAGAATGATCTATATGGCCACAACTGTCACTCGCCATCACAAAGGTATTGGTTGTTATGTTTTCCAGATGATGTATATTTGGGGGCAAGTTTGTTGTTAGGTGTCCCTTAGTTGAACAGACTTGTGTTATATTGCGCATATACAGTTATATTCTGTGAAAACTATTGCAACATCACTCACCACAGAACATAGGATATTATTTCATTTATTATCCTCGGGAAATGTAAGTTGCAACATGACAGTCAGTGCATCTAAGAGAGTCAAGTAGTTGAAGCTGTCAAAAAAAACAATGCGCAAAATGTATGCTGTTAGAACAGGTAAATGCCCTCCCAACCATTTGGCAATGTTAAAAATAGGAAATGTGTGCTCTAGCACAGATTGGATATTAGAGTGAGAGCTCTTGCTATTATAATCGTTTGGTGTAGTCAATAGTAAAGGATGGGGGCATTTTAGAAATTGTTGCTCAAGTTGTTGTAAATATTGCAATGGAAAAGATATGGTATATACACAAAATATTCAAGTGCAGCAGCCTAAAGATATTGTAGTGTCATTGAACTGTGTGTAATTTAGTAATGTATTTGGAATGGTTCCAATGTTTTTTGTTCTTCAGCTAGATGTTTATTATTCAGATTATAATAATAAGGCTGCATTTCCATAAGAAATGCCTGGTTTGTTACTTTCGTAGGAATTTAGTCCACCTATCTGGTAATATGAGGAAGCAAAAACATTGCAGAGCTATTGTTGATGTTTATGGATAATTGAAGTTGATAATGTGCCATTATATGGATTGATCAGATTGAAAGAGACAGCTATCATAAATTGTACACTTCATATCTAAAATGTTCTTTAACTTTAAAGATTTCTGTCCCACTGTGTGTTTGTCAGGTCTGCAATGTGACCAATTTAGAACTTATTTATAATGATGTGCGGTAGATTGGAGGCCCATGCTAGTCAGTCATAGTCTATAATTTATTCTTTTTTATTGTTTGTTTATTCATGGCATGGTCAGTGCTGTAGAGTTGCTAAAAAATAACTGATTTCATGACAAAGTTTTAATTTCAAATTCTGTTTTACATCATGGAGAAGTTAGGAATGTCACATTCCCTTTTCTCTTCCCCTAAGGTTATAGATTTTCATATATATGTACTCTATAGCTAGGAGAAGGATTTTGTATGTAGGGGCACTGTCAGAACATACACCCTGAGGCATTTTAAATTTGGCAGAGCCCAACCCATAAGAGAAGAAGAGGTTCCACCAAAATGAATTGATATAACCTTATCTGAATAAGGAAATATTTAATGGTGACCCAATAACCAAAGTATTATGGTTCTTTTAATGTTATTAAATGTGATACTAATAAGTCAACCTGTCATATGATACCAGGTATTTTAGTAATTAGAGTGATAAATTGCTGTTTTGTAGGTGTTATGATGAATCATTTGTCATCTGTACAATATTGGGATTGTTTTGTTTGATCTTTAATCTAGTTTAGAGAAGGTAAGATTCTCATTTGTGAATATAAATATTGAGTTTGAAAATATTGCTTATGGTGTGTTATACTTGTGTAGTTATAATGGCTTAGTCATTAGAGAATTGGATTCACATCCGCACGGTTGTGGGATTGATTCCCAGACTGGGCAATGCATTATGTCATTGAGCAAGACACTTTATTTCATGTTGTTCTTTCTGCCAGTACTTGCAACTGGTAGATAGTATTAACAATGGAAAGACTGATAGAAACATTGTTTGCTTGGTCTGATTTCACAGGTTCCACCCTGCTCGGTAAGCGAATGAGGTCTAGGATTTTGTTGATTGATTTAATCAATAGAAAAGGTTGTTGGGATTATGCATGTGAAGCTGAAAAGTATGTAAGCTACTTGAATGGGAAAGATTTTTTTATTGCAAACTATGTAGTAAACCAATGTAAAGATTTTACGGCTTCATATCCTTCATTTGTGTTGATGTTGAATTGTCCAAAGAAAAACTTCTGTCTGTTTCATCATCATTGTCATCATCGGTAGATTGACAGTATCGATAGAGTGTTGGACAACATGCTATGCAGCATATAGTTATGCCCCTTTACATTCTGAGTTCAAATTCTGCTGGGGTTAACTTTGCTTTTCATCCTTATGGGGTTGATTAAAGTACTAGTGACATACTGGGGTTGACTTAATCAACTTTCCCCTCCCCCAAAATGTTTGGCCTTATCCCTAAATCAGAAATCATTATCATGATCATCAGTTTTATGCTTGTATTTCTATGCTAACATGCATTGGACGTAACTTTTTAAGGCAGAAGTCTATGGCTAGATGCCCTTCCTGATGCCAACCGTTACTCGTTTTTTTTAATAAGGTATTGATCTTTGCACATCTAGCTTCGGAGCAATGAGATCTCTAGAATGAAAACAAATATCATCATCATCACCATCTAATATCCATTTTTCCATGCTAGCATGGGTTTAAACTAGTTGTCCCGTTGTGAAACAAGTCAGATCAGATGACTGTGTCTTGCTCATACAGAATTGTTTATGGCTGGATGCTCTTCCTAACGCCAATCACATTTACATTGTGGACTCAGTGCTACCAAAACTGAGACACTCATCCTCTGAAGGAAGCCTGCACAATTCACTCAAAAAGTAAATGGAGTTCCACTGAAGCAGGTAGAGAAGTTCAAGTATCTCGAGGCAATGTTCATATGTGATGGAAAGCAGGCGGCTGAATTAAGTTCAAGAATAGCAAGAGCTGGTGTAGTAATCCACCAGTTTCAGCATTCAGTAATTAGAAAAAGGGAGGTAGGCATAAAAGCCACACTCGCTATCTTCAATTCGGTATTCATACCTACCCTTACCTATGGTCATGAATCTTGAATAATGGCTGAAAGAATATGATTACAAATACAAGTAGTCAAAATGAGATTCCTCCGAAGGGTCTTTGGGGTAATGTTACTTGATAAAGTGCATAGCTCAGAGATTAGAGAGTCACTCCAGGTACAGGTAGAGGTTCTCTGAATTAAGAGATCACAGCTCCGATACTATGGGCATGAGGTTAGAATGTCTCAGGAAAGAATCGTTAGACAGATTTTATGGTCAAAACCAACTGGTAGGAGACACACAGGTAGATCCCGAGCTAGATAGTTGGATAACATCCTTGACCTTGGCTGGACTCGCTTGGGATCCAGCCGGATCAGTTAGGGATGTGATACTTCTGACAAGACCCGCTGGAAGGAGTGTTTGAGGATTCTGCCCCCACGACCCTCTCAGGGATAAGTGGACAAAGAACAAGACTTTGCTTTTTATCATGGCACCAAAATGACCACTTCACAGTGTGAACTGAGCAATGTTTGTCATGACACCAACACAACCACTTTACAGTCTGGACTGGATGTCTTTTGTTGTGACACCAACATGACCACTTTCCAATGTGATCTGTGGGTGGGGGAGTTGCGTGCATGTAGGATGCGGATTGGAGATGTAGGTCTATGGTGAGGTACTCAGCTGGTGAATGGAGGAGTGTTTGGACGTGGGAATTGTATGGAAATGTGAGGGGAAGAAATGGTGCATACTAGAGACGTCTAGATGTTTGCTTCAGCTCGATCTTGTGCCATCGCCTTTGAGAGGTACAATTGTATATGATTGGCTTAAAATTTCTGTCTACCACATTCACTCACAAGACAGTTATCTAAAGTGCCACACATATGGTTACTAAGCGAACTTTTTAATCATACAATCATGCTTTCCAAATTAAAATTATAAATGGATTTTGCTGATATTTGCCTGTAATGTGTTCATATTTAAATCAAAATCTTATTCAAAATCTAATTTCAATGGATCAACATAATATACACCAATATATAAAGTTACAGATATTTTACTAAACCCATCTAAAATGTTGATTATATTGAAAATTATTTGAAGCACATAAGCAATATTACTCATTTGAATTGAAATTACAAAAAGGTTAAACTACATCTATGGTCATTCTTCTGTTTTATTCCTAAAACTACTTATTAACTATAGATTTTTCTTTTTGTTGAACTGTATTAAAATATTTTTTATAGATTCTCTGTCATAAGTTGGTTTTCTTTGAAACTGCCTTAGATTACTAAGAATCAGTTGTGTATCAGTGATGCAATAAATCTATCAAGCCACTTTTATAAATATCAGTTAGATAGCTGATAAGTTGATAAATTTTACAAAAAGTTCACTTACCTATTGCTGGAGAGAGTTTTTTGTTGACTGATTGCATGGATAATCTCAGTCAATCAATGTTTTTCAACTCACTATATTACGTGTGTGTAGCTCAACTATAATACTGAGGTATTTTCGCTCAGCCCTATTGTTGATAATAAAGTTTCAGATAATTTAACCACAATGTACCAATATTTAATTATCTTTTGGAATTATATCTCATTAATATACAAAAATAAAATAATTTGATGTTCCAAGAATGTTTTAATTAAGTCTGTATAAATCTGTAATGTTTTATTGTAAAACTGGGATGAAATGTTTTAGTTTAATTCCTATTTATTCTGTCCACTCTTCTAAAAGCTAGTTATTCTGCAAGTTAAACAGTAAAATGCAAGAAAACTAATGATGTTCCTGTTGACAAATAGTAATTATTATTCGCATGACTTTCTTCAAGCTTTATTTTGTTCACTAACTCTCAAGTGTACAAATATATTTCAGTTACTGAGGCAATGCTATGTACTTCATACTTTATACTTAAACAATTTGATATATTTCCTATTTTATACTAAAGTAATGTTATCAACAAATTTGGTCATCTTTGGAAGATGTCATAATCATGACAATGTGATTTTGACACTGAATATCTGTTGTGAACTAAAAATATTTGCAAAACACTAATTTTCTCTACCTCTCAATCCTTCAAGTTGAGATTTGATGTACCTGTAGCGAATAAATGTTATTCTTTTGTGGATGTTTGATGAAAAGAATAATGCCATGATTGTGATGTTGACAATGTTTATTTTACAATAACAATATGTGACAGAATTTATCGCTACATTAATTTGCTGGTTAGCTACTTCGAGCTAGCATGAATGCATGTATCAATTCGACGTTACAATATGACAGGGAGACGGAAGAATAGATGAACTTACTATGTGTGTGTGTCTATTCTTCGTATACGTTATTCGTCTCAAGGATTGCTGCTTCATGTCTGGCTGTGTTTGTGGCCAAGAACGTGGAAGCCAGTAAGGTCAGGAGAGAGAAAGGGTAAAAGGTCTGCTATATCGTGAACCTTAACACGGACTGCTTGCTTCGTAGTCTCTGACTGCCGGATTCCCTAAGTCCTTGTATTTATAATAATGCTATAGTTAGAAGGATGTGTATATGAGGTTGATTTATGATCAGCCATGTGGATATCGTCTCCCAGGAAGCTGGGGTCACAGGTCAAGTGGTATGTATGTTTATCATCATTGTCTTGACAGGACAATGATGGGAACCTTCCAATAATGGGTGGTCCCAGAGGCGAGAAACCTCAGATTTGGTTTCGAATCTTCACCGGTAAAACATAGAAGTATTCCGTTATATACCTATCCTATCTTAAGTTTTGTTTGATCTATTTGTACCTCATCTGTAATACTTCACCCATTATGTTATCATCCCTTTACAAGTACAATCCTCTGTCTTGGAAGCATCAGCTGCTTATCTTCATACACCTTGTTTGTATTTAGACTCTTTTTTCAGTTTTACACTAAATCCAATGGCTTTACTATAAACTAATTTTATTACCTAAGTTTCACAATTCTAACATACATCCTTTCAACATCAACCACATCAGCCTGCAACATTTATCAAAGGCTATCAGTACTCTCTCTCCTCCTCAAGTTAGATAATATTAAGAAAGTGTTCCTATTATACAAATGGAGAAAGTCTTAATTACCACCATCAGAGTAGTAGTGTTTCTGCCTTGAACCCTAATTACAATGATACCACTAGCTCTATCTATCACACACACTTGTAATACCTCAAAAGTTATGGAAACAGTTGTAAACAACCATTTCCTTTATTACACTTGTTATCTTATATCATACAGCAGTGATCTCTTGCACTTGGGAATTTTAATGAAATTAAGATTATCCTTGGCATCAGCAAAGAGTTTGGCATGTCTGATAAAAGAACTTCCTAACTAAGTTGTGTGCATATGGTCTACATTTATACCTCATTTCTTGCCAATGGGGCCTTCTCTAACCCATATTTTATCAACTCTGATGTATGCAAAGTTTCTGTCTCCTACATTCTTTCTCCTGTACATTAATTACTTACTGACTGGCGGGCGGTGGATTGGCAGTATCGGTAGAGGGTTGGACGCCATGCTTTCCAGCATAGTTACGTCACTTTACGATCTGAGTTCAAATCCCGCCGAGGTTGACTTTGCCTTTCATCCTTACGGGGTCGATAAAATAAAGTACCAGTAATGCACTGGGTAATTGCTGGCCTTGTGCCTAAAGTAGAAACAATTAATTACTTACTGACTGTCACTTCTAGCCACACATGCACCCCTATAAGAATGATACCACCTTTTACTCCGCCTTAATCTTCTGCACAGAGGTTGTCATCAACATGCAATCGAAACCGCCCAGGTTCCCACAATGAACAGACACTTCAAAACCATCCTCCAGTTGGCTAATGATAAACCGAATCTCCTTTCAAACACAATCACTCCACATATCAGGAAAACAAACTTATACTTTACTCTCCCTATGCATGTAAAACACACAATCAAAGCCATCAAAATTACTACAGATTCTTAGTATCATATTCTCTGAAAAACCTCTTACGGTGATTTCATTTGTATAACATTACTGAAACTGCATCACAAGGACTAGAAATTCTCTTCAGAGCCAGAAACTATTTCAGGCTCTTTACAAAGCTCAATAACAGACATATTTAAGGACTGCTCACATATATAGGATGGTGCTGCTGCCATACCTTCAAACATTCTAGACCACATCAAAAACAAGGTCATTCAACAACAAACTACTTAAATTTAGATATACTAGCACCTCGTATTTTTCTAAGTTGTGAATTTGGACAGATCAGTGCGAAATTTAGATTTTGTGTGATCCAAAGCTATATAAAGCTTGTTGAAAAATTACACCAGAAGGTCATAGAATATTTGAAAATATATATGACTCTTGATTATTTTGATGTCCCTACAGAAAGTGAGGCTCTAAGCTATATAAAACTTAGAGGACCCCTGTTAATCTATTACACCAGAAAGTCTCACAAAGATTGAAAATATACATGCCTCTTAATTATTTTGAGATCCCTACAGATTCTGAGGCTATAAGCTGTAGCTTGTTTAGCTTATGCCTAAATATAGCATGGGGCCAGACCACATAATTCTGCATCTCTTAGTTCACTTAGCAGTTAGAAACAGGTACTAGATTATCAGAGTATGTTGCCTGACAGTGACTGCTATTTCAAGTTAGCGTTAAGTGATTGAAACAAATATTTTAACTTAACTTAAGCAATTGCTTCTATATTTGTAACTGAAAGGTAAATAATGACTTAAGACTTGTCTCTGTAACTCAGTAGAACATGTGTAGAATAGATGTTTTGATGTTAATGAATGAACCTCAATAGAGCTGCACAGTCTGCTGGGAATAGCAGCCAAATCTCCCTCAAAATCACATCAAATAATGTAGTTCTATAAGACAGGATGGTCACAGCTGGAATGCTTAATCTAGGTTGACTTAAGGGTAAACAACTACAGTTTGGGGGACAAAGATATCATGTATATTTTCTGATGCAGTCCTTACATTTACCAATTCTCTTCACATACATTTTACAACAAATTGGCAGAGTCGTTAGAATGTCAGATAGAATGCTTTGCAGTATTCATTCCAGCTCTCTGCTCTCAAATCCCACTGAGGTCAACTTTGCCTTTCATCCTTTCAAGGTCGATAAAAAAAGTACCAGTCCAGTATTGGGGTAAATTCTTCCTCTATATCTCTTCCTCACTTCTTCTCTCTCACTCTCTATTCTTCTCTGGAAGAAATCTGCTGTGTTCAGACTTGTCAGGTTTTAAAATGCCCAATAAATGCTGTATGCCACAACAGCACCCCTAAGACTACATCAAGAATTATGGGACCATACTATACAAATTCAGTCCTTATATTTATGTTCCACTGATAATTTCTATTTTCACACCATACCCACTCTGTCATTCTTGACTTTGTTGGTTACATATAGAAATAAATAATAAAAGTATGGTGTGGGACATTTAATACCACCACAGAACAATGATAACCTTGTTCAGTACAAGAACTTCATATCCTGTAATCACCATGATCAGTGGAGACTACAGATATGTTATTTAGTTGTTTTAGCAATCACTGCTTAGGGTATGCTGGAGCATTGGGAAAAAATCATATTTCACTACACCTCTTGTCTCCACTGATTATGAGGAATATATAATCTAAAAATCTTAAATTGAACAAGATCATTGATGTTCTGTGGTAGTCTTGAATATTTATACCACATTTTTTCTATATCTGTGTCTAATCCTTTGAATTCTAGTCTCTTTTCTGGGTTTCAGTCTTCAGCAACTCTACAGTTGGATTTGAAATAAAAGCTAAACTTGCATGTAGAGAAGCCAATGATTTTAAAAAAAAAAAATGGCCTAAATGACATAAATGACCTAAACAAATACTGAAGGCACTAAAATATGATTGAGAATTATCATAAATGCCTACATGGACTATATGTACACACATATTCATTGAATAGTTTGAAGCATCCTCCAAGGAAATGTAAGATTTGCTTCTAGTATGATTATATTTGAGGTAGCTTTAGCCAGTATAAAGAACCTTTCAAAGACCATTTATTTAAATGAACAAAGAGTTAGTCACCTATTCAGTTTAGATATCCACTTTTACTGTTCATAATTCATTTTTGTTGTTTTTCTCTGAGACAAAGAATAACTATAGTGTCCAATTTATCCACTTTCTTCTTTCAGTCTCATCTGTATTTTTGTACTTATTTCACAAGAGAAATGACATCTGGTTTCTACTTTTCTTTCCCCACACTTTTTTTTTCAAAAGAACTCTTATTTTCAAAAAAAAATCAATGTACTGACCAACTATGTTTAAAAACAACTACTTGCACTAAGTTAATCTCTAAGGAAATCTGATTTTCTTTAAAACTATTAAAAAAATTAGTTTATTATTCAAATACATCTGCTGCATTGTTCACATTAAAGTAGCTTTATTCATTATTGATCTTGACATTTCTTAAAAACCTAACAGTCAATGTTTCCACATTTTTGTCTCACTCTATAATCACTTCTGAGTCAAAGGAGACTCTGCATGATTGTTCAACCTGCTAAAAACAGCAGCCATTCAAAAATTGTACTAAAACACTCTACCTGAAAAAAAAAAGACTGGTCAATGCTTGAACAACTTTAACCATTTTGATACCAAATCACATGAAACTGCCCCTGGTTCTATCATACTAAGGTGTTCATTTTATACTATTTATCACCATCATCTGTTTATATTGATTTAAAAAACCTTCCATTTTAATGTGTAAATTATGTTCCAAATAGCAGCTTAATAATTGTTTCTATTTTTGGCACAAGGCCAGCAATTACCCAGTGTATTACTGGTACTTTATTTTATCGACCCCATAAGGATGAAAGGCAAAGTTAACCTCGGCGGGATTTGAACTCAGAATGGCAAGGGCCGTAACTCTATGCGTCAAAGCATCGCGTCTGACCCTCTACAATAAAGCTTAATAATTGTTTCTACTTTTGGCACAAGGCCAGCAATTATCCCACTGTATTACTGGTACTTTATTTTATCGACCCCGTAAGGATGAAAGGCAAAGTTAACCTCAGTGGGATTTGAACTCAGTCCGTAAAGGGACGTAACTGTGCTGCAAAGCATGGCGTCCGACCCTCTACCGATACTGCCAATCCACCTTAATAATTGTTTCTATATTAGGCACAAGGCACCTTAATAATGACAGTTAATCTACTAAATCCCTCCAAATTCTAGATGATTTTCAAAATTATTTGAAAATCATAGTCATTGTCTTTCATTAGAAATATGGTAATAAAGGGTTAATCATACATTTGCTCAGTTATGACTAAATCATGGCTAAACAACAACCAAATCTTGTTGATATGGGTGATTGGATAACATGCGGGAACTACCTACTTATCTGTCATGAATGTGGACTTACTGCAGGCATTTTATATAATTCAATAAGAACCTTTTACAAATACCATCTCAATAATGACTAATTAATAATTTTAGTAAATCCCTCAAAATTCTTCATTATGTAATCCAAATGCATTAGAAATATGGTAACAAAAGTGCTAAGTTTTGGGTGGAATACTTTATTCTACATTACTTTCTATTCATCTAGGAATGATAGCTATTTTAGTCTAGTATCTAATCTAGAAGATATATCTCTTATCTCCTTCACACCATAAAAACAGCTATAACTAAATGCTGTAAAGCATTTTGTCTGACATTTTAATGATTCCACCAATTCACTGCCTTTACTGATATGATAATAATCTTTCTAAAATGGGTACAAAGCCAGAAAATTTGCGGGAAGGGCAAAGTTGATTAAATCAACCTTAGTACTTGACTGCTGCTTTATTTTATCAACTCTGGAAGGATGAAAGGCAAATTTGACCTTGGTAGGATTTGAACTCAGAATGTAAAGAACCAGAAAAAATACTGTAATAGCATTTTATCCAATGTTCTACCAATTCTGCCAATCCATGACACTATTCTTGATTAGCATATATACTCATATATAAGCCAAGAAAAATTACAAAAAAAAATTGATGGTGACAAAAAAAAAATCTATGTAAATGAGGTGCTGAAATATTTTCACTTTGGAGGTGATTACACCGGTTACGTTTTGGGTGTGAATATTACACCAGTTTCACTTTCAACATGAAATTTGTATTTCCTATTGTTTTTCGTGTTTTGAATGAAATTCTAAATGTCACTTTGAATATCAAAATATTAAAACTTCAGGAGAATTTTAAAACTGCCCCATCTAAACATAATGTATTAATTACCTGTCTTGGACTATAAACAGGGTTCGGGGTCGATAAAATAAAGTACCAGTAATGCACTGGGTAATTGCTGGCCTTGTGCCTAAAGTAGAAACAATTATATTAATTACTTTCGGTCCGACCAATTTTATCATTAGGTCGGACAGAAAGTTCTTATCATTTTTCAAATTTTTATTGACTTTGGCATTTTATAACATTAGAAAAATTTTACAGGTCAAAATAATCACCATCATTTGCGATTACTGTTTGTCATCATTCAGGAAGGCACATAAAATCATCCCTATAGAATTCTTCTGGCTTTAATGCAAAGAATTCCATCTGCCACTTTTTTAACTGGTCTTCATTGGCAAAGGTCTTTGACTGTATTGCATTGATCATTGAGAGAAAAAGGTGATAGTCTGTAGGTGTGAGGTCGAGCGAATACAGCAGGTGGGACAGAACCTCCAAACCTAGCTCTAGCAGCTTCTTACAAGGCATCCTTGATAATAAAGTCAGCATTAGGAAGCTCATCTAGCTGTTAGAAAACTACCTCAAAAAGTCTTATCTAATCCATGCATTGTAAAAATGATAATGATGCTATGCATGCCTGTGTGTGTGTGTTGACACCATTTAAAAACATAACTCGTAACATTTGTTTATGTCCTGCATAAATAATATGTTCTACACCAGAGGTTCTCAAAGTGGACGCTACTTCCCCCCAGGGAGTGTTGAAACAGTCCAAATAATCACCATAGTATATTAAATATCAAATGATCCATATTATATATAGTAAAATACGGGGTCGATAAAATAAAGTACCAGTAATACACTGAGATAATTGCTGGCCTTGTGCCAAAAGTAGAAACAATTATATATAGTAAAATAAAAAATATAATATTTATTTATACATAGTATATATTATATTATTCAGCGGATTGGCAGTATCGGTAGAGGGTCGGACGCCATGCTTTGAAGCATAGAGTTACCTCCCTTTATGATCTGAGTTCAAATCCCGCCGAGGTTAACTTTGCCTTTCATCCTTATGGGGTCGATAAAATAAAGTACCAGTAATGCACTGGGATAATTGCTGGCCTTGTGCCAAAAGTAGAAACAATTATTTTAGGCGGTGGATTGGCAGATTCGCTAGAGAGTCGGACACCATGTTTTGAAGCATAGGGTTGCGTCCCTTTATGATCCGAGTTCAAATCCCTCCGAGGTTAACTTTGCCTTTCATCCTTACGGGGTCGATAAAATAAAGTACCAGTAATACACTGGGTATTTGCTGGCCTTGTGCCAAACGTAGAAACAATTATATATAAATTAATGATTTTATTTATTATATATCATTTACAATTTGATTGTAGGCAGGTCTCTCTGGAAATAGGGTTGGGGGTGCTGAGGGTATTATGTGGCTGTGAGGAGGCAGTGGCCCAAAATGTTTAAGAACCTCTGTCCTACACTTTGAGGGTTCAATGGCTGAAGAGCAGTAAAAGAAGTACCAGTCATAGTATACTGTCTAAAAAAGAATCATGGAAAAAGCAAATGTAAAAATGATGATGATGATATATCATAATATTAACAGTCTATCAATTCTATCGTGCTACACCACGAAGCTAATATAATACAGTACTAGACTTTAAAGAACAGGAAAATTCAAGTATTTACCATTTATTTTCATCCCATTTCCTACAAAGTTGTCTAACTCTAATGGACTTCCTTCAAAACATGTGTTCATATTTGTTACCTAGTTGGCAATGCACCAGTGTTGACATAATTTCCATGTAAAAGATTGTTTATATATCCATAGTGATTACATAAAACATTGCAATAGTCTGGTCGAGTGCCAAATTTATAGCTCAACAAGTGTACAAGTTTACGTACCCAGCCACTTATACACACACACACACTTTCTCTCATATATGTATATATATATGTATAAATTTATATATCATCAGTGTTTTTACATCCGTTTTTCTATCCTTGCATGGATTGAACAGGTCCTTTTCACCACAGCATCTCACCACTCGCCACATTCCTTCATCTTCACCCCTCTGTGTCCCAGCAATTTGAGATCAACTCTCACCACCTCTGCCCAGGTGTTCCTTTGTCTACATCTACTGCAGCTTCCTTCCACTGTGATTTCCTGGCAATTCTTCATCCAGCAATCATTGTCCATGCACATCACATCTCTGTACCAATGCAGTCTTCTCTATCTCCCACTGTTAGTGGGAGTAGCTCTCTAAACTTCTTCCATCATTTCCTTATTCTAGCTATTATGCTCTCAGAGTACCCTCCTCCACAACTAATTAGGTCACCCAGATAGCAGAAGCTATCAACCACTTCTATGGCTCCTTCATGTGATTGAAAAGGTTTATATCACTGAAGGTAGTGAGACTTGGGCATTGCGTGCTGAAGACCTGCGTAGATTGGAAAGAAATTAAGCTTGCATGCCTCGATGGATGTGTAATAGTAATGTGCGCGAGAGGCGAAGCATAAGAGGTATCAAATGTTGTGGTCTGGAGAGGAGATTGTGTTGGTATGGACATGTGATGCATATGAAGGATGACAGCTGTATAAAAAAGTGCAGGGCAATTAAAATTGATGGAAGCTACAGAGTGGGTAGACCAAGGAAAACCTGGGACGAGGTGATAAAAACTGACCTTGTTCACCTACACCTCTCTAAGACAATGACACTGGATCAAGACCTTTGGCGCCATACAGCTGTACAGAAGACCCAACTGCCATTGCATACAAACCTACAGTCAGTAGGCACCTCTTAACCCAATGTACACCCTCTCCTGTTCCGTCACCGTGTCGATGACACAACAGACCACACTGTAAGGTGGTCGTGTAGGAGACACGGTGAAAAGGCTCCCAGTTCACACTGTAAATGTGGTTGGTTTTAGGAAGGGCATCCAGCTGTAAAAAAAAAAACCTGCCAGAGATGCTTCTGTGCAAGTGAGACATGGTCTCCTGACCATTCCCGCATCAAATGAAACAAAACCATCTAACCCATGCTAGCATGGAAGATGGACGTTAAACGATGATGATGATGCTCTTCCCCTGAGATTGTGCCTGTGCATCTTTTACATACAAAGTCTTCCCTTCCTGTTAGTCTACCTGTTATCCCCCTACATTGTGTACATCATATAGAGTTTATGCCTACTCCTTTTCTACATATAAAGCAGGGCCACCTTCCTGAAGGAATCAGGGTTCTATCTTTCCTACTTAGGTATATGTATATATGTGGGTCAGCTCAAAAGTTCATAGGCTGACCAAGATACCCTCATGGAATGTGACCAAAGGAGGTTTATTTTTCTACATAGTCCCCCTTGCACTGCACACACTTCTATCAGTGTTACATTGCTTGGATCCCATTGGTGAAGAAGGTTTCATCTTGTTGGTGAAAAAAATCATCAACAGCAGATATGACGTCATCATCATTGCAATACTGGTTAACTGCCAAGTGTTGGGGAACAGTTGATAGTTAGATAGAGCCAAATCAGGAGAATAGGGAGGTTGATTGACCAGTTCAAAGCCAGAGTCACGCACAGCAGCCATTGAAACGAAGTACTTGTGTGCTGGAGCATCACCCTGATGAAACAAGACCCCTTTCGTCAGTTTTCCTGGGCATTTGGTCTTGATAGCCTTTTGTAACTGCCTCAGCAGGTTGGCATAGTACTTTCTATTGATGGTGTGGCTCTTTTGAAGGTAGTCAAGAAACACAATGCCTTTTGCATCCCCCAAAATTAAGACTATCACCTTCACTGCAGAAGAAACGACCTTGGCCTTCTTTGGAGCAAGTGAGGAGGAGTGTTTCCACTGCATGGATTGTTTCTTTTCTCAGGCGGCTCAAAGTGATGAACCTAACGTTTATCTTGGATTAGGAAATGTTCAAGGAAACCAACTAGATCTGCCTCAAACAATGTCAAATTCCCCCGTGATGTGATCAGCCTGGTGTGCTTTTGATCAGGTGTCAGATGTGGCACCAACTGAACAGAAGCCTTCATGCCAAGTTCATTGTGCAGAATTTTTCAACTCTCTCATGGGATATGTTAATAACATTAGCTATTTGATTTATAGTCAATCACCTGTCATCCATAACCATGTGGTGAACACAATCAATCTTTTCCTTGGTGGTGGCAGTTGCAGGATGTTGAGACCTTAGGTTATCTTCAAGACTCTCCCTTTGCCTCCTAAATTCAGCTGCCCACTTTTGCACTGTTGATAAAGCTGGAGAGTCATCCCCTAATATTGCAACCATGTCAGCATGAATATCCTTGGGGGCTAAACCCTTTTACTGCAGGTAATTGATAACACCACAATGCCAAATGTTGTCCATTTTCAAGAGAAGTTGCTACTAGTTACTTTTGATGTCTTCTTTGAATAGTCAGATGTCAGTTTACCTGGAAAGAAACAATGCAGTTATTAATAAGAAGAATTAGAATTAATGCATGCAGAACTTCACAGCTCTAGCATCACTCCTTCATAGTCAGCCTAAGAACTTTTCTGCCCTCCCTCGGAATATTCTAATATTGGTTGTCTTAATTTGAGATAACTAGTATTGTTTCTCAATTCCAGAAACTACAGTTGGGGACCTTATATGAGTGAGACTGACCTATTTTACACTTGTCTAACTTATATCCCCAATTGAGATTTTGACTTAAGTTAAATATGTTTGTGTATAAATACACATATATGTAAATATTGGTAGTTTGTGGTACAGGGACCGGGAAGACCACAAATCAGATAGTACTCAATACAAGGTAAGATGCAAAGTAGGTATATTAGTGAAGTAGAGGATAAACTACTGGAGCTCACTAATATATGTGTGCATGTATGTCTTATATATATATATATAACGAAGGAGTTGTGGTAAGGAACCAGATGGACCATAACGCACCAGAGTACTCAATACTTAGGGTAGTAGAGAGGGTAATAAGAAAAAGTAAGATCCCGACGGCAGAGCTCAAGCCGTTTCGACAGCTATTTCTGGACTAGAAATAGCCATTGAAACAGCTTGAGCTCTGCCGTCATTGTCTTACTTTTTCCTATATATATATATAGGAAACAGTAAGACAATGACGGCGCATGGCTTAGTGGTTAGAGCATTGGCCTTGCAATCGAAAGGTTGTGAGTTCAATTCTCGGACCGGGTGATGTGTTGTTTCCTTGAGCAAGACACTTTATTTCACATTGCTCCAGTTTACTCAGCTGTAGAAATGAGATGATAGGGACTGGGGTGCCTATCATTCCACTGCAAAGTGGTTGTGGAGGTGCCACGGCAAAAAAGCACCCAGCCCACACTGTAGAGTGGGCGTGTAGGCGCCACGGAAAAAAAAGCACTCACTGTAAATGAGGTTGGTGTTAGGAAAGGCATCCAGCTGTAGAAATCAAGCCAGAATCAGTTCCCATATGAGCAAGACAAGGTCAGCCAACTGGACACTGCCCACAACAAGACAACCCGTCTAACCCATGCTAGCGTGGAAGAACAGACGTAAAACGATGATGATGATGATGATATATATATATAGGCGATGACACACGACCGTGACCTCTGGCGTCGCGCAGTAATACAGAGTACCCGACCTCCCATGGGTACAAGCTGAAGCATATAGACAATATGCCCCCACACCCCCCACTGCAAAGTGGTCGTGGAGGTGCCATGGCAAAAAAGCACCCAGCCCACACTGTAAAGTGGACGTGTAGGCACCACGAAAAAGCACCCAGCCTTCACTGTAAATGAGGTTGGTGTTAGGAAGGGCATCCAGCTGTAGAAATCAAGCCAAATCAGTTCCTGTATGAGCAAGACCAGACACTGCCCACAACAGGACAACCCGTCTAACCCATGCTAGTGTGGAAAAACGGACGTAAAACGGTGATGATGATGATGATATATATATATATATATATATAGTGAAGGGGTAGAATCACCAACAATAAACCAACCCAGCCATTTCAACTTGATTTCTACATCATGCATCAAGTACTGTTCCATTTTTCCCATGTTTTCTATGGCTGGATACTCTTTCTATATAATCAACCACTTTACAGAGTGTACTGAGGTGCATTTTATTATCCCATTGTCCCTAGAGAAATTGTTTCATCTGAGGATAAATAAAGCATCTCCTCTTCCATTTATTAGCTCTTATTCAGAGTTATTAGACTCCTTGACCGGTAGCTCATGATGCAGCTTGTTAATTCCATGTTTTATTTGTTCAGAGCCTCAGCTGCCATGGTGGTGATCTGATGCAGCTTAGCATCAAAGTTGTCTCGGTTATGAGTACGGAAAAAGGAGTTGCAATGTTATCTTGAATGAGCTAAGGTTCTTTACATAGCACTACATAGAGGGGCATATTTAGGAGTTGCAATGAAATTGTCTCATTTGGTGAAGAAGGATGTCACATTAGAGGAGTAAAGCAAAATATTCTAATGTGCAAACTTGCTTCAAATAAGTCCCCCATGTTTCAAGTCTTTCCACTTTGTCTTTGTCCAGACAAACCCACAGACCAAACACAAATAAAGTAACTATATTTATTCAAAAATGCAAATGATGTCTGAATAAACTCTAACAAGAAACATTTGCCAAGAATTAGCCACACACACGTAACATTCATGTTCATTTTGCTAATGGAACTATTATCATTATTACAGGGTCGATAAAATCAAGTACCAGTAATGCACCAGGGTCAACTTTGGCTTTCATCCTTCTGGGACAGATAAAATCAAGTACCAGTGAAATACTGTGGTCCATTTAATTGACACCCCCTTCCACCTAATTTAATGGCCTTGTGCTTAATTGGCAGTAAGATGAAAAGCAGTTTGCACTCCATATATAAAGACCTTTTTGCAAACCATTCTCCCATTTTTGCCACCTACCACCCATCTAGTTACCATAATATAATCACTGTGCTTTTCCAACCATGGTGTCTTGCTCCATTTATTATTCCTATTAACCCCCCTCCATTGCTGTAGTTGTAGCCAGGCAATTATTAACAATAGCATTTAGTTGCTATCAACAGTCTAAGCAACTGAACTGGTGATCCCCACTTTATTGTATAGATCAATAATCAACATCCATTCACTTGCTTATTCAGCTTTACTAAATACTGTAACTTTCCAGTTGAGTTAGAATTATAAAATGGTTCCACATCTTTAATAGCTGTTATACTGTGTTTGGTATGATTTCTTTCTGTGTGTTTCTATAATAATCTAGTGAAATTAGTTAATAGCTTGTACTGTGTTTTTATTTGAAATAAAATTACCTAATTTCTTCAACCCTCATAAGGAGAAATAAAGCCAAACTTAAAATAATGCATCTTCTGCTTCTGCCTTTCATTAAGAAAGATATTATTTGCTCAAAGAGCAGAGTGCCCAACTAAATACCTTATAACATTTAGGTGTGTTCTAAGTTTAAATATTATCTCAACCAACAATAACTTTAATTCTTCTGGAGTTGGTAAAATAAGTCCCAATTATTATTGAAATAAATCTAGTGCCTTTTCTCTTGTTACTTGTGTGTGTGTTTTGTTTTTTATTGTAGTATTCGACGGTGGATTGCCAAATCGTGGAGGGTTTAACCATTTTGGAACCAAACCATCTGAAACTACCTCTAGTTCTGTGATATAAAGCTGTTTATTTTTAAGTATTTATATTTATCTGATAACCTTCCATCATAATTTTATGTAAGAACCTTTAAGTTATGCTCCAAACACAAATTTAATAATAAGAAAGTTAGTTATATTACAAAATCTTTTCAAATTCTTGATTATTTCCAAAATTAATTGAAAATCATAGGCAGTGTCTTTCATGAAAAATATGGAAATGAAGGAGTAAACTTATTATGGGAGATACATTTAGTCAGTTTCAACAATTGCAGATAATACCTTTCTCAATATTGTTTGAATTCTATACAACATAATCTTCAGTTCTATTCTTTTATACTTTTACTGGTTTCAGTCATTAGACTGCAATCATACTGGGGTTTAGTTTTTGCCCTTGTTTTTCAAGTCTGATACTTATCAACTTATTTTTATTGGAAAATGAAGTTATGGGACATAAACACAGACACAAACATGCATACGTATACACGCAGTGGATTTCTGCAGTTTCCATCTTCCAAATTTTATCACAAATTCAAATCCCGCCGAGGTTAGCTTTGCCTTTCTTCCTTACAGGGTTGATAAAATAAAGTACCAATAATGCACTGGAGTCAATTTAATCGACTTTCCCCTTCCCTTCAAATTGCTCATCCTATGCAAAAAGTAGAAACAATTATTATTATGAGAGAACAGTGGATTGGTAGAGTATCACATAAAATGCTCTGTTGCATTTGTTCTGACTCTTTTTGTTCCAGGTTCAAATTCCACCAAAGTCAACTTTACCTTTCATCCTTCCAAGGTCAGTAAAATAAAGTACCATTCAAATACTGAGGTCAATATCATCGACTTTCCTGTGCCTCTCAAATTGCTTGCCTTGTGCCAAAATTAAAATGGGCAGTAGATTGGCAGAGTCATTGGAGTATTAGACAAAAGCTTCACAATATTTGTTCCTGCTCTTTGCATTTTAAGTTCAAATCCTGCCATAGTCAACTTTGCCTTTTATCTTTCCAAAGTTGATCAAATAAAGTAGCAGTCAAGTACTGGGGTCTGTATAATTGATTTTCCCCTTCCCACAAAATGGCTGGCTTTGTGCCTAAATGAGAAATCATTAGTATGAAAACAGAATCAATCAGTAGTGTGTCAGAAAAAAATTGCCTTGTGGTATTTCAACATGTCCCTTTATATCCTGTATTCAAATCTTGTCAGTGATTTTCATGTCTCAGGTTGATTACATAAACTATCATTTAAGCACTGGGCTGATTTAATCATCTATAACCCTCTCTCCAGTGTGTGATCTTGTACTTTTATGAGAAATCATTGTTATATTTATGAAAATTTATGAATGATAGTATTAGTAGAATTCTGCATAAAATATTTCACAATACAGGTAAAATTCCGTTATAACGAATTTTTCAGTATAACGAACATTTTTTCAATCCCCAAGGTAATAACAAACAAATTTTTTTTATATCCTGTGAATTTTGTTTTAACGGAATTTCACTGTATTTATATTTGCATGTATATTTATATTTTTACATTCTGAGTTCAAATTTCACCAACTCTAACTTTGATTGCACCCTTCCGAGGCCAACAAAATAAGTACCAATCATTGTGGTTTCACTTGTAGGTTGAAATCAGAAATTGTTTGCTCTACAGGTTTATATATATTAAATATGTATATATATATATATATATATATATATATAGGAAAAGAGTCAGGACCCCGACGGCTGAGCTCCGGCCGATTCAACAGCTAGGTCTACTACCCTAAGTATCAAGTACTCTGGTGCGTTACGGTCCACCTGGTTCCTTGCCACACTTCCTCCATTATATATATATATCATATATCTATACATACAACCCTTAATGAGTCCTTTCTGAATCTTGGTCTTTGTATTTATTACTACTTCTATGTGTGTGTAGATATATATATATATATATATATATATATATATGTATGTAAGTATCCTTTGAATTCTAGTGTCTGCAGTATATTTTGCCAGTAATAAGCCTTATGATGTATGTCATGTACTGCCTTGTAAAGCAGTGTGACATGAATGTATAATGAAGGTAATTTGGTTGATGTTTTACAAATCTATTTAATGATTCTTTTATTCAACGCTTACATTTGAGCATGTGATAATAAAAAATACTCATTTAACAATTAATTCATTTTGATTACTAATTAATTTTGTCTTTTTGTCTAAAATAGGCTTTCTAACATACATTTCACATATGTTTGAAATGGATGTCTAGTTACTGTTTATATCTGATCTATTCTTCAATTTTTATTTTTTTTATTTAATTGCAATATCAATATCAGGCTATACTGCTGAGCCATCCCATTCTGTGAGATTTTTTTTTTAGATAAAATATAATACAGGACAACTGTTCTAAAGTTACTCTATTATAGGGCAGTGGATTGGCAGTATCGGTAGAGCGTCAGACATCATTCTTTGCAGTTAAAGTTATGGCCCTTTATGTTCTGAGTTCAAATCCCATCAAAGTTAACTTTACCCTTCATCCTTACGGGGTCGATAAAACAAAGCACCAGTAATGCACTGGGGTAATTACTGGCCTTGTGCCAAAAGTAGAAACAATTATTATAGGGTAGATTAATAAGAGAAGTTTTTTTTTTACACATGCATAGATATATCTTTATTACTTAATTAATCAAATATTTCTGATGAAAATACAGAATCAAAAATAAAGAAAATATTAGGTCAAGACTAAGAGTATCAATTGGTCACACACCACAAAATGTGCCGGAGCTTCCCTCTAATACTTTTTGAGGCAAGCCAACAGACTGGCAGCATTACCATGGGTGATAGCAATGCTATGGCACTGGTACAACCAAATAACCTCAAGGACATCACCTGATACCTCAGTAAGGCAAGCCACCAACAATGTTAAGAGTTTACTGGTGCAGTAGCTGAAAATAAAACTTCCATTTTATAGATATAAATTTAAAGTCAATCTACATAACAGTCTGATCCAAGTAAGAAGATAAGGTGCCTTATATTAATGATTTTTTTTTTTCTGAATCCAAACTATATGTTTAATTTCATTTGTAACATTGCTAGTTGTGCTATATTGGATGTCTATAAATATAATACATGAAATATTGTACACTCTGATCTCTTACCTTACCATAGCCATTATAAATAAAATTTACCAACTTATAAACTTGTCTTATTTTTTTCTTACTCTAACTACTCTAATCTAATCAATTCACAATACCGAGTAAAATATATCTTCCAAGCAAGCATGCTAGTCAAAAGATTACTTTCAGCCATATTATTTCTATTGCTCTCATGTTCCTCTCTCTACTACCGCCATACAACTCTCTCTCTCTATATATATATATATATATATATACTAGCTGCAGTACCCGGGAAAGGTGGGGTTATTCGCAGTTCCCAGAGTGCGCCTGAAAATGCTAGCGATCCTGGGTGCCCATACCGGATTTTCAATAGCAACCTTTGCTAGGTATGTTTATGGCCGATCAATTTTTTGTGTGGAACTATCAATAGCTGTTTAAGTCATAAGTCCTTCCATGCAGCTTTCTTGATTCAAAGTGAATAAGCCAGGGAAGTTTGAGCTCAAAGAGTATCGAACTTATGTATAAAAATAGCAAACTTACTGCCTTAGCGCTCAAGAACAAACACAGGAAGTCATTGCAATTATTGAATAAATTATAACCGAATGAACATATTCAGGTACTGTTCAAGCACCCTGTGTAAAGACCTTCAAATGACTGAAGCAATTCAATAAAACCATCCCGTTTTGCCCCTATAGTAGACATGACCTGAGAAAACACACCACAATAAGTCAGATAAATAATCAGAAGTGTTGGCCATAAAGAGGGCCTTGTAACGTTCACTGTTGCAAAGTGTCAATAATGGGGGAGAAGTTACATCTTCTTAATTCGTATTAATCTTCCCAAGATCCGACATCTCGAAATATCAACAAAATCTACTCTCAAAGACAGCATGTTACAATTAACATGCCGGGAGTATGAATATTCATCAACATACGATTTGGGTTTTATTCTTCGGACTAATCTCATGGTAAGCCAACTCCCAGGTCATTGATCATCACACTTTTTTATAACTTATCACCGATTCCTGCAGTTGACCTTAATGTGACCTAAACATGTGCACGTGTTCAGAATCCATATCAGATGATGCGATATATATATATATCTATATACACAGAGACATCTGTTCAGTCGTCAACCAAAATGAGATTGTCATCTGCTTTGTTTGAAATTTCTTTATGTATATTTCTAAGTTGTTGCCTCGTTTTGGAGGACTGAGTTGTGTGAGGAGGAAGGGGAGTAGTGGGAGGGAGGGTTTAACATACAGTAGTAGTATCTCCTCTTCCCCCTCTCTCACTGAAACGTCTTCTCTTTCCTCCTCCATTGTAAAGATGTCCCCATGGGTTCCATTATTGATTTTTGTTGAAATCCAATTAGTCAGTCCTGTTTCTGAATATTAGCTTAACGTGTGATCGGATCACTGGTGTAGGCGCCAACTGGTTACACGCAGACAGACAGAAATTGCGATTTATATAGTAGATATATATATATATAAAATATGAGGAAATAATAGACAAAAATATACCTATTTTTTTCTTCAAAGTTCTGACTGCAGTTTCGCCAATCTGTGTGCAATGATTTCTGCATTATAAAAATGAATCATTGCTATAAGGTTGATACGGCTTATCAAGAGACCCCTCAGAATAAAGGACTGTTTCTTGACGTGTTCACAGCAAGTGAGAAACTCTTGAGAGGCGGAAGGAGGAATTAACACGTGATACAGTGGTAAAAAGAAAGGACTTTCTTTCGTAGCAAATGAAAATTTCTCGAGAGGCTAAGGGAGAAATTAATATGTGACACAGTGGTCACAAAACGGTAGTAAGGTGGACAGTGAGTGAATACCATATTTGCTAGAAAAAGCAGTTAGTACATTCCTGCGTTAACTCGACCATAGAGGAGTTTGGGACAATATAATAATGAAATATACACACATACTCATATGTATGTGTGTGTGTGTGTGTGGTGTCAGCCTTAACAAGTTTTGCTTGATGACTGAAAGAGTTAAAATAATCAAAAATATTAAAATAATTCAATAATCAGAGCTATTTATCAAATTACAAAATATGAGGAAATAATAGACAAAAATATACCTATTTTTTCTTCACTGTGAGGTTGATACAGCTTTTATATATATATATACATAAACATACATACATATATATATATATATAGCTGGCAGCCTCTCATCATTACTATTTTAACTGTATATATTATTAATAATATACACATCCAACCCATACTTGCATGGAAAAAGAAACATTAGATGATAATAATGATAACATCATCTTAGAAGTAGATGGTCTGGTTTGTTACTTTGCTAATGGATGGATAGTTTTAAAATATTAAACTCCACTTACATATACTAATTCTAGGTGGTTATTTAGCTCCATCTCAATCTTGTAAAATTGTTTTATTTTCTTACAAGCATAGTGTTTGTTATTTTTAACTACATCATCTAATGTCTTTTCCCTTTCTTAAGATAGTAGTGAATGATTTGAAGGAAATCTGACTTTTATTTCTAGCATGTCAAACTAACACATAGAAGTTCCCTTGTTTCAAGTTTTTGCTATTTTTATGATGTAGTGAGCAGGGTTTACTGGTTGCTAACCTATTGTTACATGACTAATCAAAACACTATGTTCTATGACATTAGACTTTCTAATTAGAAAATGACCAGTTTCTGATCAGATATAATGATAATGATGTTGATGCAATTTTACATCTGTTCTTACTACATATAAGAACTAGATACCATCAAGATCAGGTTGATATGGTCATATCATTCTTCTGAGTTTTGTGTCATCCTACTACTATTATTATAATACTTCACATTGTAGTAAAAGTGTTGTCTGTCTATTTAAATTCAACATCTTCAAGGATGTTTTGTATTTTTTTTTTTTTTGCCTAGTCAAAGGAGATATATTGAAATCTTTCAGGTCCTCCAAGACTGTTGGAAGAAAGGGGGCTGTTATCCTAAGATCTGACATGAATACTGACAACAGAGTGGACTCTGGTAAAAATCACTTAAGGATCAGGTGGTAATGTTTAACTGGGTGCTGGATTGCAAAGGTGCCACTGAATATTATTTTAAACCGGCTGTATCAGGCCAGAATTCTCTCACTTCTTTCTGTTCAAACTGGTTGTAACTGGCCACTCATAGTGATGTTAAGGTATTGTTCTCAAAATAAATATCAAAATCTCATAAATTCGAAATTATGTGAGATAAAGCCTTTACCATGAAAATATAATAGTATATATAGAGTAATGTAAATGTTAAAAGATTAATATGGTCTATCTATAGCATGAACTCCTGTCCCTCATGAAGTTCAGACTATAATTTCTGTATAGTCTTATAGTCAAAATGAGTCAACACTTCAAGAGCCTATGTATCAAAAACAGCACATCCAAAGTTTGCAATTTCTTGAATGGAGTTCCACAAACATTTGTTCTTTTTTTTTTTTACTCATTCTTTTAAACTTATAGCGATATGACCTTCCCACAAAACATTCACACAGCCTCATATGCAGATGATATCACATTTACAATTCCTACCATTGTACTGTGTTTGATATATTTTACTGTGCCTGATATAGTTTACTGTTTTATTAATGTGTTGTTTCTTCAATTTACAGATATCTCTAATAACTGACATAGTTCCATAATAACAGTTACTCAAGTAAGTAGGTAACTTCGTATTAATCTTTTATTCCTAGTATTTGGGATATGTAGAGTTGTATGGGAACTTCTGTATGCTGATGGCCTGGTTCTCATAACTGAATCTGTTGATGAGTTAGAGAAGAAATCCCAGGTTTGGAAACAGAACATAGAATCGAAAGGGCTTAGAGCAAACTTGGAAAAAACCAAAGACAGGATTTTGATCCATTCAGGAATGTTGCCTTGCTTGATATGTAGAAAAGGAATAGGTAATAATTCTATATGATGTACACAATATAAATCTTAAGTATACAAGAGATCTAATGAGATAACAGGCAGACTAACAGAAAAGGTAGACTTTGTATATGGCAAATGCACAGGGATAGTTGGTAGTAAGAGCATCAGGGAAATAAACTTTTTCCAATCCTTGGAAGGATCCATAGAAATGGTTGGTAGCTTCTGCTATCTATTTGATCTAATTAGCAGTGAAGGAGCATGTGCTGAGAGCATAGTAGCTAGGATAAGAACAGGATGGAACAAGTTCAGGGCACTACTACCTCTGTTGTCAACAAAAGATTTTTCTCTATAAATGAAAGGCCACCTGTATGATGCCTGTGTGTGATGTGCGATGTCTCAGGGAAAAATAAAGCAAGCATGCTCTGATAAATGTACATGAATGACAAAGCACAGGTGAGCTGAAAGAAATGCTGAGTATAAAAAGAATCCGATATAGTGTGCAGGAGAGAGACTGCTTTGGTATGATTATGTAAAGCATATGGATGATGATTGTTGGGTGGGTGAAGAAGTACCAAGAGATCCCAGTGAAAGCTGCAGTAGTGGAAGACCAAAGAAGACCTGGGCAAAAGTTAAGAGCTGATCTCAAATTGTTGGTGCTCACATAGGAAATGACAAATATCCGCAATGAAGGGATATTTTGCTAGAAGAGACCCATCCAACCTATGCAAGCCTAGAAAAGTGAACATAGAATAATGATATATATATCTTGCAAGCAGGAAAAAGCGGACGTAAAATGATGATGATGATGATGATGATGATATATACACACACACACACACACACCATCTTCCACGCTTGCATAGGTTTGGACGGGAGTTTTCCCACTTGAGGCAAGAGTGGTTGTCTTGCTCGTGTAGGACTGTCTGGCGGGTTTTCTACGGCTGGATGCCCTTCCTAACACCAACCACGTTTACAGTGTGGACTGGGAGGTTTTTACCGTGTTACCTATACGGCCACATTACAGCGTGGACTGTGTTTTTTTTTTTTCGTGACACCTACACGACCTCATTTATTTCGGACTGGATGTTGTGGTACCAACATAACTTTACATCGAAAGGGGTGGTGGGACGGGGGTGTATTTTTGTTAGAGGTGCCTACTGACTGTAGGTTTCACTTTGTACTTAGGCAAGGTGGGTCTTCTGTATTACTGTGTAGCGCCAAAGATCTCGGTCCAGTGACATTGTCTTGGAGAGGTGTAAGTGTGTGAGGTCGGAATTTATCAAGCCGTCCCAGGTTTTTCTGGATCTGCCTACTCCGTGGCTACCGTCTATTTTTATCGCCCTGTACTTTTTTATACATCTGTCGTCTTTCATGCGCATCACGTGACCATACCAACGTAGTCTGATTCCTCTTATTTCTAATTTCTCCCTTAGTTCATTTATGCTTTGCCGTTCACGTATATTACTATTACACATCCAACGGAGCATGCAAGCTTCGTTCCTCTCCAGTCTGCGTATATCCTCTGCACACAATGCCCAAGTCTCACTGCCATGTAACATTGCTGTTCGTATGCAGGCATCATACAGCCTGCCTTTCATTTTTAGAGAGAACCCTTTAGCGGCCAATAGTGGTATAAGCTCTGAACTTTTTCCATCCCGTTCTGACTCTAGCTACTGTACTTTCAGAGCACCCTCCACCACTGCTGATTTTGTCACCCAAGTAACGGAAGGTGTCCACTATTTCTATAGAACCATCTGTGCAATGGAATGAGCTAGTATTCAATGGGCACTTGCTGCTACTTATTGCACCTGAGCACCAGCCACATATAAAATCTATATTCTTAGTTAGCTTACCTGTGATCCCACTACATCTTTTATGCACCCATACTTTGCACTTGGGACATAAAATGGAGTTTCTGCCTACTCCTTTCCTACACACTGAGCATGGCCATTTCCCAGATGGGACCAGTGCCCTATTTTCCTTCCTACAAACTAGAGCTTTAGTCTTAGACAGGTTAATTTTAAGGCCTTTTGATTCTAGGCCATGCTTCCATGTTTGAAATTTCTTCTCTAGTTCAGCCATTGATTCCGCTATGAACGTTATATCATCTGCATATAGGAGTTCCCATGGGCAGCAGCCGGTCTTGAACTCCTCTGTTATAGCCTGAAGGGCAATAATAAATAATAGGGGGCTAAGGACGGAGCCCTGATGAACACCAACTTTTACGCTAAACTCTTCACTATATTCGTTGTTAATTCTAACCTTGCTGACTGTTTCTTTATACATGGCTTGTATAGCTCTCACAAGCCATTCATCAATACCTAGTTTTCTAAGGGCCCACCAGATAATCGAGCGGGGTACTCTGTCAAAAGCTTTCTCCAAGTCAACAAAAGCTAAGTATAGGAGTTTACTTTTAGCTAGGTACTTCTCCTGTAGTTGTCGTACAATGAAAAGAGCGTCTGTTGTACTTTTACCTGACACAAACCCGAACTGCATTTCATCTAGATCAATTCGCTCTCTGATTAGTTGCGCTATTACTTTTTCTGTGACCTTCATGACCTGGTCAATTAATTTAATGCCTCTATAGTTTCCCCTATCTAGGGCATCTCCTTTACCCTTGTAGCAGTTAATGATGATGCTGCTGTGCCAGTCCTTCGGAACGACCCATTCTGTATGACTTGGTTTACTATCCGGGTGACCATAGTGTGTCCCACCATTCCGGATGCTTTCAGCATTTCAGCAACTATTTCCGAAGGCCCAGCTGCCTTGCCTGTCTTCATGTCTTTGATCGCCTTACTTATTATACTACCTTCAACTTGCACTGCTGGTCCCTCTATTGGATCGATGTGGTGGAGACTGTCTTTCTCCCAATTATTCTCCTCATTTAGTAGCCTTTCGTAGTGACACTTCCAAGCTACCTTCTTATCAGCGTCAGTGATGGCAAGTACACCATCATCATTAACGACACACTTCTCCCCGACAATATCACGGTTTTCCTTGACACATTGCCTAGCAATCCTGAATACCTCACGTTTTTGGTCCTCGCGTTGTAGAACATGCTTGAACTTTCTTTCCTCTGCTTCCCTTCTTGCGAAGTACACTTGTCTCCTAGCTTCCCTCCTGGCCACTTGATAGTCTTCTCTACTTCCCCCATCCCACCATGCTTTCCAAGCCTGCTTTTTGGCCTTGATTGACCCCTCCACCTTACTGTTCCACCACCAAGTTACTCTCCTCCTGCCTATAGGTCTGCTGCAGCCACAGGTTTCATCTGTCGCCTTCAGCAGGTTAGCTTTCAAGAATTCCGACTGTTCCTCTATATTGTACAACTCTAATTGCTCTTCCTTACTATCAAAAGCATCAAGTAATATGCTTTTAAATTTGTTACTGGCTGTGGGGTCCTTTAACTTCCATATTTTTCTCCTGAGGATAGTCCTCTTCTGTTGTCGAGTACGTCTTGTCCTGACTATGAGGTCGATAATTATGAGTCTATGTTGAGAGGTGCATTCTTCATGGGGGAGGGATTTAGTGTTTACAACAGACACTCTGTCACGTCTTCTGGTAAGGATATAATCTACCTGGCTGGTGTGTTCCCCTGATCTATAGGTGATCAAGTGATTGTCTCATTTTTTGAAGTTAGTGTTACAGATAGTTAGGTTATTTGCGTCACAGAATTCCAGGATTCTGGAGCCTTCCTCATTTCTAGTACCAAACCCATAGCCTCCATGGATTCCGTCATAGCCGTCACAATGTTGTCCAACGTGACCATTTAGGTCGCCAGCGATAACTATGTAGTCACTGTCGGTTATTTGGGAGGTAGTGAGCATTAACGTCTCATAGAATCTGTCTTTTATAATGCCAGGCAGTCCGGATTGGGGTGCATATGCAGATATTATTGTCACAGTAGTTCTATTGAGGACAAGTCTTATTTTAATTATTCTGTCGTTCACTCTATTTACGTCTATTATCTTATCTGCCCACTTTTCTGCTACCATGATTCCTACCCCACCCAGAAAAGCTTATAGCATCGTTCTTTACCCACATTGAATCTAGCAGACCCATCCCTCCACCTGGTCTCTTGAATACAGCAAACATCGACCTCCTTACGTTCAAGCATTTCTACAACCTCGTGAGAGCGACCTTTTAAGGTACCTACATTCATGGTACCAACTCTGAAGTTTTGGATTGCGTTTGGAGGGTGGGAACGGTGGGGCGCAGGGGGGGGGGGGGGGGGGGTTATGTTAGCCATCCGCGGCCGAAATAAAGAGGAGTCCTTACATTCTCGCCTGGCAGCATGAGGTGAATTTGTCTTTAGCAACATATGTAGATGTATTAACTTGACCAAGAGAGTCTAGCCAAATAAAGCTTCAGAAACAAACCTTAGGAGCATCTGGAGAGTCAAATATTTACGTAGTTTGTTAAATAATATACTAAACTATCTTGTAAGTCTTTATCTTGTTTAAATTTAGACTCACTTCGTAAAATAATCATTAGGTAAAGCTTTTATTGAGTTTTTTCTATATCAAAGTAGATTATAGAAGGACGTTGTGAATGACTTTTCAACAGGCTTTGATATGATTATACCAGTGACAGGTGTGTTTTGGCATATCTATATTCCATCATCATCATCATCATCATCATCATCAACGTTTAACGTCCGTGTTCCACGCTTGCATGGGTTTGGACGGTGGTATTCCCACTTGAGGCAAGAGTGATTGTCTTGCTCGCATAGGACTGTCTGGCAGGTTTTCTACAGTTGGATGCCCTTCCTAACACCAACCACATTTACAGTGTGGGTCTGGGAGGTTTTTACCGTGTTGCCTACACGGCCACATTACAGCGTGGACTGTGTGTTTTTTTTGTCGTGACACCTACACTATCTCATTTGTTTCGGCCTGGATGGCGCGGCACCAACATAACTTTACATAGAACGGGGTGGTGTGGATGGGGTGGGGGTGGTGGGACGGGGTATAAACAAAAATAGTATTTGAAGTTAAGCATGATCCCTTCTATCCTTCTATGTGTCAGCATTCACTCAGGGTGGGTAGAGTCAGCTTCAACCAGTGAATCCATAGCATTGCAAATAGAAACCAACTATGCAGGGTGATTACAGCCATCCAATGTAGAGATTGTCAGCCAGTTGTAATTCCGGTGTGGATGTCATATATCCAAAGACCAGATATTAAATCAAGATCCAACCTGATCATATTGATCGTCAACTTGTTCAGCTATCCTCACCATTTCCAGGAGGGGCTTTTGCACAATTGTATTGCAACTAAGTTCACCTCATATTTGGCAGGGTGCATGACCAAGCTAACTTTTGAGTCGTTGTTGTTGAAGGAAATTAATCCAACAGTGATACTGAATTTTGGAGTTTGAGCCAAAATCCAATGTACAGACATGTAAGATCTAACAAAACCAAAAATGGTGAAATACTCCCAGCTTGCATAAGACCACCTTTCTTGTTGGCCACATCTTGCAGTCATAAAGGGTGATTATGTGAACAAGTAATCAGTAGATGTGAATTTTTGTTGCCAGATGGATCTTTGACTTAGCTCAGAGCATCTAACAAGTTAGCTGCTCTGATCTAGCCCAGAGCATCTAACAAGTTAGCTGTATGGTGAACAACTTCTGCCCAGCTACCAAATTATCAAATTACATAGCAGTCTATGTGGACCAAATCTGCCAATTTACCACCTTACTAAATTTTTAACATTTTATTTCTCTCTGTGCATAACCAAGATTTACTCACCGCCATCACACTCTTCAATGCCATTCCATTGCATCAATTTACTATGCTGGATTTATAATATACATACATTTGTTTTTGAAACTATTCATATTATTCTCTTTTTCTCCATTTATCTATTTTGATAGACAAATTATCCAAAACATCAATGTCTCTTCCTTTTCTTCATGATATAATGCATTGATTTTGTTATTGTTGGCATTTTTAATGTGTGTTTTTCTTCATAATTTGCCTTCTAAATATCATATCTGATGTGATATTGATCACTAAATCAATACATTTTCAATTGATTGCATATAAACAGTTATGACAAGGTGGTGACTTGTATGCAGGAGATTTGTTGTTGAGATCAGTGCACACACACACACACACACACATTCACACAGACACACTGACTACATGCTGGATATAACAACCAACAGGAGAACCTTTGAGTGATTTGTTCAATCTGTTAGAAATAGCAATTAAATCTCCCTCAAATTACATCTTACTGAAGTTTTTTTTTAAGGACATTAGACATAGTAGTCTAGTATATACAAAAAGATGAGATGGTCAATGCTGGAACATATTTGAACATAGGTCTATCCAATTAGGGGTACTCTGTGACTAAACAACATGCTTCTTGTTTTCATTCTCATTAATATAATAATGAAATTATTGTGTAAAGTGCTCAGGTGCACTACAACTCGTCAAAAGTGCATGTATAGTAATATCATCATAAAAAGTATTTCAACACATGCTTCAATTATAACAGAACAATGCAATGATGTTTAACAGCACCAAAACATATGCTCCACACATCCTTGGCAATTAAAACCTCATTATCATTCATCTACTCAGGATTTGACCAACCACTTCCTTTTCATGCCAGTTACTGTCAAGATCTCTGGAGTCCTCAGTCCCCAAACTGCCATTTTTCTTTGTAAAATCATCAGGAGTGCATCCCACCTGAATAAGGAACCCTGTAAGACAGAGTGGCTAACATAGCAGGTCTCACTGCCTGTTCTCCATGGCAATGTTTTTGCCATTTTGTCTGCTTGGTGCAACTGAAATATACTTCCTAGACTAAAGTGTAGAGTCTGCCGCTCCCATTATTTCTCTTTCCTCATCTTTTTATATTTTTTTTTAGTGTGTAAAATATTGATGAATTGTAATATATTAATAAATCCATCTATTGTTCTACGCAATTCAAAATATATTATATTCTCTCACCATCATCATCATTTAACATCCATTTTCCACACTAGCACAGGTTAGATGAGTTGTCTCGTTGTGAGACAAGTCAGATCAGATGACCGTGTCTTGCTTGTACAGAACTGTTTCTAGCGTGGTTTCTATGGCTGGATGCCCTTCCTAACACCAACCACGTTTACAGTGTGGAGTGGGTGCTTTTTATTGTGTTACCAAAACGCCCAACTGACAATGTGGACTTGGTAATGTTTCATTGTGTCACCAACATAACTCTATATATAAGAATTTCTCATTGAAGCACTACATTACTGTTCCAGTTAAAACATCTATATTTCTTGTTTCTTTGTAAAGAATATGTTTACAAAAGAATTATCTACAAGATACTTTACAATGGAAATTTCTTCAACTATCGTATTTGTACATATGCTCTCCCTTCCTAGAAAATGTTTTTCTACCTGATCGATACAAACATCTTCCAATGACTAGTCTACCATTAAATTGTATATTCCTTCTATCTGTTATATATCTACTACTATAATCTTGTAAACCTTCTTCAGCTAAAATCATCTTGAAATACTCACCACTCTTCTTACTGTCAGATTCGCTCTCTCACCCCTAAATCCTTCACAATTACTAACCTGCATCAATTTATATAATCCTTGCCTTGTCCACACTGATCCTCCAGTATAGATGGTCAAAAAACATAATAACAGTGCTATTTTGCTTAAATGTTGATGTTTTCTAACTCCTGAACAACTCTAATCAAGTGGACATGATAAAAGGAATTCCAGACATAATAATTTCAACTTGTCCCTTTTTTTAAGACAGAAGAGTGTTATTTAGTGAAAGATTTGACTGCTGTTTATAGCAGGTCGAGTGACTACATAGAGATGCCCTTCTTGGCTCATTGACTCTTAAAGTTTGATGTGTTGGCTGAATAGTTTCATCATCATCATCATCATCATCATCATCATTTTACGTCCGCTTTTCCCTGCTTGCAAGGGTGGGACGGGAACTGATGCTGGCTTGATTTCTACAGCTGGATGCCCTTCCTAACACCAACCTCATTTACAGTGAGTGCTGGGTGCTTTTTTGCCGTGGCACCTCCTCGACCACTTTGCAGTAGAATGATAGGGACCCCAGTCCCTATCATCTCATTTCTACAGCTGAGTAAACTGGAGCAATGTGAAATAAAGTGTATTGCTCAAGGAAACAACACATCACTCGGTCTGAGAATTGAACTCACAACCTTTCGATTGCAAGGCCAATGCTCTAACCACTAAGCCATGTGCCTCCAACAATTTATAAACAGCTCAACTTATTTCTATACCATCAATTAGATGTTCATAAATCAGTTCATATTATTTTTATTAACACTGAATAGATTCATTATTTCCACATGAACAAGCAACTCCTCTTAAACCTATCCTAGAAGGAGACTATGTGTTTGGCTTGCTAGAATTAGCAGAAAAATTCTCCCTCAAATCACACTCTACATTGAGTAATGTAATCCTAGATACACTATGTAAAAGTAAGAGATAGTACTTTTTATTGGAATACTTCTGCTTGTATATATACTGGATTAGAGCTAATTTGAGGCTACTACATCAACCTATCTGAACTCAATCACGCAAGTTCCCAATACACATCGATAAAATCCTTTCTAACTACTATCCACATACCCCTAAATTCTATATCACACTCCTGGTATGTACAAATAACAATTCATATGCTAAGAGAATCTCTTTATAGTAGACCGTGTAATAAAAGCGGTACAAATGATCATAGCAAAGCTGGTACAGGATGGGTTTGTAGCAGGACACGGAATATCACAATTGCAAGAGAACTACATCTGTTGTAAATGTCAGTGGGAAACGAGAAGCATTGTTATATGCCAGTCTAAGGTACATAACTCTGCTTGCACAAGTTTCATTCGCTTATCAAAACAGATTTCACTTGTATTTTAGTGTTACCTTCTTTAAGTACCACTTGAAGAAGAAGGTAATAATAAAGATGAGTGAGAGTGGTGAATATGATTTGGTTGAATGGGCATGCTCTGAGCATGTGATTGTAAACTAAGATCACAACTGAGAGAGGGTACTTAAATTTGGTTAGTTAGAGAACTCCAAGATTTGTGTGGTTCTTTAACTGGCACTAAGTGGCTGTCTCCCTACTGGGACCATTTTCATTGTATCTTATTTGGGTTCCTTTTTTCTTTTACATTATTTGTTTGTCTTTGTTCATGCTTGTTTTCCTTACTTAATGTAAAATCCCCACCTAATTTGTCTTTGAAATATCTACATCTATTACTCTTGTAGCAATAAAAAAAATCTATTATCATGCATTTGAAAAGGACAGAGATTTCACCTGTCATTATCATCATCATTATTGAGCTACTCAGCATTCCCTAAATTTACTTCGTTTCATAAATTTCTTTGGTGGTAGTTAAAATGTTTATTATTATAATTGTTGAATACATTTTCAGGGAAAAGAGAATTTAAAAACCTTGTCTTTCCTCATTAGAGGTAACACAGTTATTATCACCTCATCGTTTGCTGCCTGAACACAAACATTTTTTATTTAAAATTTCAACAAGTTTCAAAGCTCATAATATGCCTGACATCATGGAAAATGATGTCAAGATTATTATGTGCTCTCTGATAGTCTGTATGCTAAAATTCTTTAGGATCTTTGCGTTTTGATTTTCTAAGACTGATGAAGTATCATATACGAGGTGGTATCAAAAAGTTTCCAGGCTAGTTCTGTAGCATGCCAATAGATGGCAATACAACTTTGCACATGCAGTGAGAGCTAGCTCTGACCTTCATGCACCAAGTGACATTGCTGTGTTCACTTTGCAAGTTGTGAAATTTGTGTTTTTGTGATCAAGTGTATGCTATAGCCTGCAATTTTGTCATGAACAGGAAGTTGGAACAAAGAGCCAACCTGAAATTTTGCATTCAACTTGGGAAGTCTGCTACAGAGGCATTGAGCATGCTTTGGCAAGCTTACGGTGATGAGGCAATGGGTTGTACGTAATGTTCAAAGAGGCATGGGCACTTCAAAAGTGGAAGAATGTCCCTCAAAGATCTGCCAAAAGTGTCACCCCCCGGAAATGTGGAGAAAATTAATCAGCTCGTTCATGAGGATCATCGGAAGACAATCAACCATATTGCTGATATTGTTGGTCTGTCGTATGGGTCCATGCAGGCGATCCTAACGTCTGAATTAAACATGCAGCATGTCGCTGCCAAGTTTGTCCCCAACCTGCTGACCACCGAGCAGAAATAACATTGCGTTGTAGTCTGCCAAGATCTCTGTCAGTGTGCCACTGATAACCCATCCTTCATGTCGAGGATCATCTCCGGTGACAAGAATTGGGTCTACGGGTACAACCCTGACAATAGAAGCAGTCGACACAGTGGAAAAGCCCTTCATCTTCATGACAGAACTGCAGCTGAATCAAGAGCATGCTCATCGTATTTTCTTTTTTCAACATCTGCAGTATTGTGCATCGAGAATGTGTACCCCAGAGCCAGACTGTCAATCAAGAGTTCTACTGTAATGTTTGGAGGCATTTGAGGGAGAACATTCGGTGAAAGTGACCAGGTCTGGAGCATGAAGAATTGCATTCTTCACGACGACAATGTACCCTGTCATCGAGCTCTCCTTACTCATGAGTTTCTCGCCAAAAACAACATTGTATAGCTTCTGCACCCACCCTATTCGCCAGATTTAGCACCTTTAGTCTTCCATCTCTTCTCCAAGCTGAAAATACAGCTCAAAGGTCGTCGTTTTAACACCGCTGCCGAGATCCAGAGTGAATCACAGAAGGGTCTCAACTCACTTAAGGAAAATGACTTCCAGGCCAGATTTCAAAAGTGGCAGGAATGCTGTGACCATATTGCTGCAAAAGGTGACTATTTCAAAGGAGATGATGTTAAAACTTAGGTAAATATATTATTTTTTTTAAACATTAGTCCAGGAACTTTCTGATACCACCTTGTAAATACCACAAAACCTTTTCTTTAAGGAGTTGAAACCGGGTGGTCAGACATATACAGAGCCAATTATACTATATTGTTGGTTTTCTAAGTATATTTAATAGGAGCTAATGTTGAATATGCTGATATAATATGGTATATTGTTTCAGAAAATATATCACATGGGCAGTATTTGTCATCTATTTTGTGGAAATTTCAATATTAGACATTGATATCGGATGCCATTTATATTAAATATCAAATTTCGGTTGGTGGTTAGAGTGTTAGTTTCACAATCATAATGTTGTGAGTTTAAACCCTGGACATTGTGTTCTTGAGCAAGGAACTTTGTCTGTTGCTTCTGTTACTCCATTAGGTTAAATTTATTTATCCAATCAGTTTTTGTTGTTGTTTTTAATTTACATATATAACATTTTGTTCATGGAAGTATTGGCCATGTGTGGGCATACTTCTATGGGTGTTCATGTCAAAGATATCATACATATTATCATTATGTTCATAATTGCTGTTGCTGCAGTGATAATCTATTTCCTACCTTTTATATAACCACAGTTAACAAGGACAGCTCCTATTGTAAGGTGAAAAAGAAATGAGCAACATTGATAAACTACCTTCCTAACTTCTTTAATACCAACCTACCTGAAATTACCTCTGATTCTATGAAACAAAGCCACCCATATTAAATGAATTCCTGTTTACATTAAAATCTTCCAACATTATTCAATATAAAAGCCTTTTGTTTAAGTTTTTGCTATAAATACCATCTTAATAATGAAACAATAATTTTAGTAAAGGCCTCAAAATTCTTTATTCATTAGATTGGTCAGATAGAAATAGATTCCATTGTAAGCCATCCTTATAATTGTATGTTTAATAGATTATCATCAACCTTGCCATTATCATCATCATAGTCATTATAAAATATCTATAAATATATCTCTATCCAATATCATCTTATCAAGAAGATTTAACTTAACTACCTTGTCCCAGAAAGGAGCTTTGGTGTTATCACTTGACCTGCTAAAAACAGCAGTCAAATCTTCCTCAAATCATACTCTACTCTCTTTTAAAAAATATATATATTGGCTATTGAAGTAGTAGATACACTATATCTGAAAGAAAGACAGGAGTTACACTGTTGCTTGATCAGGGTTGACTTGGGCCTAAAAACAACAACTTTTCAAGAAACTTATACACTATACATCCCATAGCTAAATCTGACATCTAACTTGTGTCTAATTCACCAAACTATAATTAGCTATACCTTTCAATAATCTCATTAACCATTTAGCATTTAAACTGACCGTATCTGGCCAGAATTCTCTCACCTCTTTCTGTTCAAACCAGCCGTAACTGGCCACTCATACTGATGTAGTGTTCTCAAAATAAATAATATCAAAATCTCATTGATTCGTTATTATGTGAGATAAAGCCTTTACTGTGAAAACACAATAGTATATATAGAGTAATGTAAAGGCTAAAAGGTTAAACTCTTATTGCTTGCTCTAGTATCACACTACCACTACCAGCACAATCTGTCACATTCCAGCAGCAATAACTTCAGCTATAGATTTTATCTATAACTTGTACCAACACCACCATCACTCTTCACAGTTATTAAGACATTAACAGCTATTTAATTAAATTGTTTAAAAAATGTGAGATAAATTTTATGTAGGTATAACTACTGTTTGTTTGTTTTTTAAAGTAGTTATACCTATATTAAAATTATCTTAGATGTATCTGATATACACTGCTGTGCATACTAATTTATTATTTAATTCTTTCATTGTCATATTTCTAATTAAATATACTGCCTACAATTTTCAAAACATTTTGAAAATAAATAAGAATTAGGAAGGATTTAGTAACTTTCTCATTATTAAGCATGTATTTGGAACATAACTTAACAAAGGTTCTTACATAAAATTATGATGGGAGGTTTTTAGATAAATATTAAATATTTTAAAACAAACAGTTATATATTATAGAACCAGTGATGGTTTCATATGATTATGTATCATCATTATTATCATTGGCATGGGTTAAAATGATTGTCATAGTCTGAGACCTCATCTTGCTCATACATTCCATATTTGGCAGGGTTTCTACTACTGGATGCCCTTCCTAAGCCTTACATAATATACTGAGTGCATTTTATCATGACACTAGCACTACCACTTTACAGAGTGGACTAGGTGCATCTTATTGTGGCACCAACACTAACACTTTGCAGGGTGTACTTGCTGCATTTTATTGTGGCACCAGTCTAAAGGGTTAAAACATTATCATAAGAAATCATCATTTTGTTTAGAAAATGCTAATATTTTTCAAAGAATGGCTTTTGTGTATCAATTAAAATTTTTTTTAACTTGCTGTTTAACAAATGTGAAAATCTAGTGTATTTCTAAGTCTTTTTCCTTTCACTAGTTTTACGTTAAATGGTTCTGATTTAGGCACCAGGCCAGCAATTTGGTAGGAGAGGAAAGTTGATAACCCTGTTGATACCAACATGCTAACACTTTGGTTCTATAAGCCTTCTATCATAATTAAAAACAAAAAACTTTTGTAATGTTATAAACACTAGCTTAATAATGGAAAAGTTATTTTATTAAACCTATCAACATTCTTGATTATTTCAAAAATGAATTGACACACATAGGCAGTGTATTTCATTGAAAATATGGTCACACAAGAGGATTAACTCGACCCAGTATTTGACTGGTAGTGTATTTTATCAACTTCTTCAGCCACTTGGTGCATTTTTAACCTTTTAGCATTTACATTACTCTATATATACCATTGTATTTTCACAGTAAAGGCTTTACCTCACATAATATCAAATCTATGAGATTTTGATATTATTTATTTTGAGAACAATACCTTAACATAGATAGGTATGAGCAGCCAGTTTGAACAGAAAGAGGTGAGAGAATTCTGGCCAGATATGGCCGGTTTAAATGCTAAAGGGTTAACCAACCTGGAAATGCTCCCATTGTCAGAATATCATGACCCTTCACCCAGAAAGATCTAGTTATATTATTATTACTCCTGCTACTACAGGTAATGAATGATAGAATGAACAGCAAAGTTGACCTTGGTGAAATTTGAACTCGGTGCTTAATGAGCTGGGACAAGATACTGTAAATCATTTTGTTTGACTCTGACTTTGAGCAATCATTCCCCCCCCCCCTCAATTATACCCCAATATGGTAGGCAACTGTCTGTTCCTGCCCATGTTTTTATTTATTTTTATTTTTTTCTCTACAGACAAAATCAGAATATAATAGTTCAAACTGAACAGCAGCATCATTTGGTCTGATGAGAGCCTACAAAGATCATAAGAGTACTGCTGCTTCTCCTCCTCCCCCTCTTCCTCATCCTCTGATTATATGATTTAAAAATAAATTTCCCTTTCTACCACCACCACCACCTTTGCTCACATACTATCTTTTCATTTAATGACAAAAGCACCAATCACATTGTTCTCTCAGTGATTCATATGAAACAGTAAGCACACACACACAAACACACCACACGCACCACACAAAGTAGTCATTCTACTTATTACATGTGTGTGTGTGTTTATCAATACAGTGAAGTCCACTGTTGCTGTCAACATGTCGGTTGTTTATACTACAATTAGCTGAATGTACCTTATCAACTGTCTACATTTTTTTTTGTTTCTCCTACCTGTTCATCATCATCTTCTTCTACTGGTGATGCCATGTCTTTGAGATATTTTAGCCGACCTGGAAATACTCCCCTTATCAGAAGAAGATCATACCCTCCAGAAAGATCTAGCCATATGACGACTACAACTACTATTACAGGTAACTGATACAATAATGATAATATTAACAACAACAATAACAGTTTCTTACATAAATATCAAGCCTGTGGTTATTAGTGTATGAATATGTATTAGTAATATTAATGGTTTCTAATGTAGGCACAAGGCCAGCAATTTTGGTGAGTGAGGAAAGTCAATTACATCAACTTCACTACTTGAGTGGTACTTTCTTTTATTGACCGCAGAAGAATGATAATGTTGTCCTTGGCAGGATTTGAACTCAGAACATAAAGAGCCATAACTAAATGCTGAAAAGCATTTTGTCTGATGCCCTAACAATTCTGCCAGTCCACATAACAATTTCTTACACAAACATAAAGCCAGGGATTTTTTAGAGTATGGATGGAGAAGTTGTAATTATCATGTCTAGATAATCTAGTATTAATAACATCAATGAAGCAGTTCCAACCAGGAAGGGAAAAAAACTGGCTGAGAACTTATATACACCACCTGATAAGCTACTTTTGGTTCATAGATCTGTTCAAGCAAAACTGACAAGGATTAATTAGTGGGAACAATTTGCTAATAATAATTATTTCTACTTTTGGCACATGGCCAGCAATTTGAAGGGAAGGGGAAAGTCAATTAAATCGACCATGGTGCATTACTGGGGCTTTATTTTATCAACCCCAGTGGAATTTGAACTCAGAACATAAAGGGCTGTAACTATATACCACAAAGTTTGTTGTGTGACACCCTAGCAATTTTGTGAATTCACTGCCTTAACAATAATAATGGTTTCAGATTTAGGCACAAGGCCAGCAATTTTTTGGGGGGAGAGGAAAGTCAATTAAATCTACCCCACCGTGTTACTGGTACGTTATTTTATTAATCCCGTAAGGATGAAAGGCAAAGCTAACCTCAGCGGGATGCCCTAACAATAATAAAAAATAGAGCCAAATTAACAATAATAATTTTTTCAAATATAAACATAAAACCAGTAATTCGAGGGGATGGTGTAAATTGATTATATCTACCCCAATATATAACTGGTACATTTAAAAATGAATATTGGAAAGATGAACGACAAAGTTAACCATAGTGAAATATAAAAAATTTGAACAAATACCACAAGGTATGTTGTTTGATGCTCTAACAATTCAGCTAATCCACCACATAATAATCATCATCATCATTTAACGTCCGTGTTCCATGCTTGCATGGGTTTGGACGGGGGTAGTCCCACTTGAGGCAAGAGTGATTGTCTTGCTCGCATAGGACTGTCTGGCAGGTTTTCTACAGTTGGATGCCCTTCCTAACACCAACCACATTTACAGTGTGGGTCTGGGAGGTTTTTACCATGTTGCCTACACGGCCACATTACATCGTGGACTGTGTGTTTTTTTGTCGTGACACCTACACGATCTCATTTGTTTCGGCCTGGATGGCGCGGCACCAACATAACTTTACATAGAACGGGATGGGGTGGGGGGGTGTATTTTGTTAGAGATGCCTACTGGCTGGAGTAGGTTTTACTATATATTTAGGTAAGGCGGGTCTTCTCTGTTACTGAGTACCGCCAAAGGTCTCGGTCCAGTGACATTGTCTTGGAGAGGTGTAAGTGTGTGATGTCGGAGTTTATCAGCTCGTCCCAGGTTTTTCTAGGTCTGCCTATTCCGTGACTACCGTCTATCTTTATTATAATAATAATAATAATAATTGTTTCTACGTTAGGCACAAGGCCAGCAATTATCCAGTGTATTACTGGTACTTTATTTTATCGACCCCGTAAGGATGAAAGGCAAAGTCAACCTCGGTGGGATTTGAACTCAGATCGTAAAGGGCCATAACCCTATGCTGCATAGCATGATGTCTGACGCTCTACCGATACTGCCAAAATAACAATGATGGTGATTTCTAACATAGGCACAAGAACTGAAATTTTAGGAAAGAGGACAGGTTGGTTATATTAATTAGTACTTGACTGGTTTTTATATTATCAAACCCAGAAGGATGGAAGACATAGTCAACTGCATCAGGAGTTGAACTAAAAGCATAAAGGGCCTTATCTAAATACTGCAAGGCACTTTGCTTGTCTATATCAACTCTGCTAATTCACCACCCTAATATAATAATAATAATAATGATGATGATGATGATTTTTACTCTAGGCACAAGGCTAGCAATTTAGGGAGAGAGGAAAGTCGATTAAATCAACTCCAGGGCATTACTGGTACTTTATTTTGTCACCCCACCCACCCATAAGGAGGATTACATAAACACAAAACCATAAATTTGGTAGTAGGAGTATAGTTGATTAAATCAACCCTGTCACTAGACTGAAACTTTATTTTATTGACTTTGGGTGACTGAAGGTCAGTTGTGTAGGTTTTTTAACTTAGAAACATAGAGGCCAGAACAAATACCACAAGGCATTTCATTCAACACTAATAATTCTGTCAATCTACTGAATAATAAAAATAATGATGATTTATCTTCACAGTAATAATACTAATAAAAATAATGATGATAATGATGACGATATTATTTTCTCATACTTCTTTTGACATTATACCTATAAATGTATTAAGTCAGCTGCTGAGAGTTGTTTACAAGCAGTAAAAAAAATATTTATGTTATGTTTTTGTTTTATCTTATCAGAAATATCATAGTATTTGACAGTCCATTTCTCTGTACTTGCCTGTACTCACATGATATTTTTGACTCCATTTCTTCCCATGCTTTATTGTGTATAATATTTTAGTAAAACTTATTATGTTACTGTTATGTAGCCTGGAATCAACTTTGATCAAGCAGACCTATAAGCATAACCCATATATCTATTATTCCAGATATACCATACCTAGCTGAGAATCATACTGCATTCTCTGACTTACAGTGATGAATTATATTGAATGCAGTATGGCAGTATGGGCATGTACACTCTCTCGACTTTCCTGTTTTGCGGGGTTTTATTTAACCTATAGTTTCTCTTGGTAACCACAGTGAAAGGAGTGGAAAGTCTCAGTCAGGATATGACTGAGATTGAACTCACCATTGGTGGTATACAACTCAACACAAAGTTTGGGGCTAATGAGACTAATGATGGCATAGCTATTTCTGTATTGTGGACACAACATGGCCAAATGGCTGAGGAATTTGCTTTGTAATCATTAAATCCGAGGTTTGATCCAACTGCAGGGCATCTTGGGCAAGTGTCATTTACCATAGTTTCAAATGAACCTTGTGAGTGAAATTGAATAGATGGAAACTGTTTGGAAGTCCCTTGGATGGACTGTGTCGATAATTCAAAGGATCAGCCCTGTCATGCTGAATCTCCCTGAAAATTACATAAAGAATACATGTGTCTGGGGAATGTTCAACCACTTACACATTAATTTCATGAGCAGACTGTTGCATTGATCAGACAACTGGAACACTCATCAAAACTGATGGCGGTCTATCAATTTCTGTGTGTATGTTTTATATGTTGAAGAAATAGTGAAATGGATGAGATAGTGCTTTTAGGATGGTATTGTAATCATGTTCTGGGGGTGGAGAGTTGTGTGTGTGTCTGGGTGTATGGAAGGGATTTTTTTTTATGTAGTGATAAGATGTGAAGTTCCCTGGGGTAGCAAATTGTGCCCCTTGCAGGACCATATACTCTTTAAAATCTGCTCTCCAAACAAGCAAGTCTGTCCAATTGATTTTTAAGTCCCTCATAGGGTTACTCCCTTGATAATGGGTTTTTAAACCCGAAAATATTTGGGATCGTTAAATTTACTAAGGTAAGATTCTTTTGTTATCTTGGCAATTTAACATTCTTCATAACGCATTGTTTTGGTTTTCAAAATTTAAATTTGTGTTTCCTATTCAACAATGCTTCAAGCAAGCTACAAAACTCTACTCTTTAATGTTTAGTATTTTTGTTTTGTCATGTAGTTGGTTTGTGTACAACTTGTGAAGTGATGTTCTATGTAGTTTATTAGTAAATTAATATTTGTTTGCCTTGGAGAGAGATTAGGAACCCAGGCAAGGTTAGCATCATCCGTAGTAGATCTAATTTTGTTTCTTTCTGTTGGACAAATGTGTACATGTTATTGTTCTAAGTATGGGGTGGTGAATTGGCAGTATCGGTAGAGGGTTGGACGCCATGCTTTCCAGCATAGTTACGTCCCTTTACGGTCTGAGTTCAAATCCTGCCGAGGTTAACTTTGCCTTTCATCCTTACGGGGTCGATAAAATAAAGTACCAGTAATGCACTGGGTAATTGCTGGCCTTGTGCCTAAAGTAGAAACAGTTATTGTTCTAAGTATGTTCATACACCATTTTGCGTTCTTTTCTATGTCTTCTATGAATGTTATAGAGGTATTCTATATAACTCATCATATTTTAATCTCTTGTGTGTGTGTGTATGTGGTATGTCTATGTTGTTGAATGTGATGGTTGATTGTATTCAATGTTCCCTGGTGTTGCTGGTAAGAAAATGAAACCAGATTTGTTAGGTTTTACACTTTAAGTTTGTTGTTTTAGAGCTAAGTTTCTAGAGATTGGTGTTTGGTTGGAATAGCTTTGCATTTTGGGAAGATGTGAGTATGATATCTGTGTAGGTATGGATTAGCAATCTGTCTAGGAGAAATATCACTGACTTCAAAACTGGGGTAGATGGAACTCCTTAATCACCTTGGTAACAATCTTTCAAGTGTAATGAAGGCAGATGAGCTGCAGCTTGGTAGCCAGCTTCTGAGTAATGGTCAGATGTGGATTTCAGAACCCATCAACATCACTTTTTTTCCGGTGAGAATCACAGACATACATCATCATATAGATGAGCATTGCTGCAATTGTCCAAGGTCGCCAGTCCTCAGCAATGAGGATGGGAAGAGACCAATGGGAAGGTTGTGTTAATATATTATCTGCATAAAGGAGGCTGTTTATATATTTTGAGAAGGTATGGGAAGACTGTATCATTGTGATATAATCAGTGTAGGGAGAGGCTATCTGTAACTTTTGCAAAGGTATGTGAAAGTTGTGTTAGCACATAATGAAAAGGCTCAGTGAGAGAATGGATCCTTGCAGTTTTCCAAATAGGAAATTGAAAATTCTGGAGGTGTTGTCTCTACATTACATAGGGGTTTGGTAGCCAGTATTTTTGTGTTGGTTGCCAGCATTTTTGTTAAGGGGGTGTTGAATTTTTTTGTGTATAATTGGATATAGAAAATAGTTGCATGATTTCAACTACTTTGTTTTGTTACTTGTAAGTAATTATTTCTCATCTTTAACATTGGACTTAATTAATTTTAAAGGATTGGGTTTTACTGACTTAATAGATTACTGTTTCCATCTTACTTGTAATTAGGTTAGCGAGATATTTAACCTGTCTTGCTTTCCTCTAAAGTCAATATTTTTTGGCATGCTGGTCAAATATCTAGTAGTACTTCATTAGTAGCACACTCAAAGGAAGAATTCCAAATATTGTACACTATATGAAGATACAAAAATGTAACTAAAAACTGAAAGACATCAAATAATCAATGTCCTTAGTGTAAGCTGTCTTCCAAAACATTCTTTTCTGAAAGAAACATATAAAATGATTTTAACGTAGGTAGGTGATATAGAACGACACAAGATATAGAATAGAAAGTGAATTCATAAGAAAATTTAAAAATAAATACAGAAATAAGCAATTTTTAAAAAAAAATATGTTTAAAAAGATATATAATTCAAGAAGATATATTTAGAAAGGCATTAATAAACAATTAAAAATAACTAAAGACTGGAATGCTAACACCATATGTCGTCCAGCGTATTGTTTGATCACATCTGTTCAGTTGTTTAGCCCTGATACAGAAACACATTCAAGCTGTGACCATCAATGTTTTTCTTTCAGACCTAGTGTACCTAGGACAATATTTTCCAATATGTCCTGCCCTTCCTTGTTTTAAAATAACATGTTGTTTGGGGATGGCTTGGTTGCTATTTCTATCAGGTCAAGTGTAGTCTTTGTTGGTTCATAATTATAGATACTTTACCTTAGTTTGAAGAATAAGAATATAGTTTTGCTATATTTTACATTATCAATGTAAAGCTGTATACATTGAGGATACTGACCTGGTCATCATGATCAATGAGGAGGTTGACCACTACATATACCTTGGTCAGCGCATTTCAATGGGCTCTGCATCCAAAGAACAAGATGTCAAGCACCGCATCACACTGGGGTGACAGGCCTTTGAAAGAATGAGTGTCATCTTCAAGAACAGACATGCCAATTGTCTTCAAAGATCAGAAACCTAGAACCTAACAAAAAAGCAAACTCTTAAAGTTACGACAATGCAAAGAGTCCATGTTGAAACATCACATGGCGAGATCGAAAAACTGCTAAATGGATCCGAGAACAAACAAAATTTCATGACATCCTAGAAATCATTAGAAAAACAAAATGGAAGTGGGCAAGACACATTGCCAGAATGACTGATAACAAATGGACCACCTGTGTCACATTCTGTACCCAAAGAGGTCACACATGAAGGTGAGACAACCTCAAGAAAATTGAAAATTTTGGCCACAAATGGCTCAAGATCAGGAAAGGCCTATGTCTAACAATGGACTTTCAAGGGCTGAAGATGATATTTTACATTTCCTACATCTATTTATTATAACACCTAACTAACTTAAATATTTCTTTCCTCAGTCATACTAAGAGTGAAAAATGAAATTTAGTTTCATTTTTTCCAAAATGTAATTTTTTTACCTAAATTATTCAATATGTAGAAAAAATGAATTCGGGATATATTTTTGTATGCTCTACTGGATATGTGTTCATTCTGTCCACTGATTGGGTGTTCTGTAATTGAGCTTGCCATGTGACAAATATTATTTCAGTAGATTGAAGTAATATATAAATACAGAAACATTCATCAAATACTTCATAGTCAGAATACCAAATTTCTTCATTAGTGGGTCACTACTATTTTTGTGTCATCCTCAAAACTTAGCATTTTTTAACAAAGCTTTTGTTCAGAACACAAGAATTAAGTATTGTTAGCAGTTTTACAAGTTTGTAGCTACAGTGATCAAGACAGAATTTCTGACTGCAAAAATACAAAGTGTGCTGTTATTTGTTCTTTGTAGTTTGATATGATTTATTGTGAAAAGTAGGACTGGCATAATATATGATGGATATTTATACAATAAGGTTGTTATTTATTGGTGTTGGTTAAAAGTGGTACCTATAAAAGAGGATCTTTGAGTCTATGAGAATAGAAGAAACAGTCAAAATTCCTTCAAATCAAACCCCCATCATAAACAAAGGACACATTCGATAATTTAGATACCTCTAAAACAACAGGATGGTTATGGCCAGAATGCTTCTGATCATAGCCTTGTTCAGTCACAGCCAACCTAAGACAAAACTACAGCAACTAAAGTATATGAGGATATGAACTATTCTAGTATAAAATTGTTATTGTTTAGCCTCAAGTCAGTCCCAAACCACCAGACCTATGATTAAAGACATTCCAGCCATGACCATCATGTCTCTAATTCAGGCATACTATATCTGGGATGACAGTATCCAATGTTGTTTTTCCTTTTTTAAAGATAGTAGAGTGTGATTTGAAGGAGATTTAGCTGCTATTCCCAGCATGTTGAGTAGCAACTTAGAAGCTCCCTCATATGTATATAATGAGGAAGTAGAAAGAAGGAAAGGGCAAACATGATAGCTCATCATGTCCTGCTTAATTTTCCAACATGGTATTAATAAAGTCATCAACATGTTTGTAGGTCATCGATTCTAGAGAAATAAAAACTATTTCATATTAATCAATGAACACTCACCTTACCCCCTCTACTCATTCTTCTGATATCTAGTAGTAGTGGTAGTGGTAGCAGCAGCAGCAGCACCTGCAGAATTAGCAGCAGCAGCTACAATCAAAATACCTTTTTTTAATACTTAATTTATTATTTGCTCACCAAAGATTGTTAATTAAGATAAATGTTTGTATGCAATGTCACATATTCACTGAAGTCTGTGAATGTGCAATAAAGAAAAGAGCCTCCCCTCCTTGCACATGTAAAGGTATATTAAGCTTGCAAAGACACCCAGCATACAAGACAGTTAATATATATATATATTTATATATATATATATATATATATATCATTTTATCATCATTTAATATCCACTTTCCCATTTTCTTTCTTTTCTTACTCTCTTCTAGCTTCCTATTTCATCCCTCTCTTTCTCTCTCTCATTCTATCTTCCATAGAAGGTCTAACATCAGAAACATTAAGATTCTTATCCTACTATATCAAGTGTGAAACTAATATATATCTTTATTGTATTGTTCTGTGTATTTTTCCTTATTGACTTTTCTGATATATATATGTGTGAGTGTGTTAAGTATTTCTGTAGAAAAGGTAAAGGAAAGAAGAGTGCTCTATGTATAGTACAGAGCTATTTAATTACATAATAAACAACACAATATAATTATTCCATTACCAAAGGTTTAAGGAAACTAGACGATCCTTACAGAAATGTCCAGCTCATTCATCAGATGAAATAGTTATGCTTTGGATATAAGATTTGAAATCTTATATTATGTTGTTTATTATGTAATTAAATATATATTATAGATATAGATATATATATACAGAGAGAGAGAGAAATGACTTCTACAGGACTAGAACTGTTTTATTCGTTACTCTACCAACATATTGAGTACCTTTTTTAACTGTTTACCCGCCTGACATCACTCGGGAACTTACATATTATATATATATATATATATATATATATATATATATATGTGTGTGTATATATACATACACAAATATAGATATGTGTATATGTGTATGTATATGGTGTTGTAATACTGCATTTTTTGTAGTTGTTGTTTGTTTATATGTAAAGCTGTAAACTATAAATTAGTTGAAGATATATTTATGTGGCACTCTAAATCAATTGTAAATGTGTGAATTATATGATCAGAATGACATCTCTTTATATTGTTCTTTTTATTATTATTGTTGTCATGATTATTATTATTTTCATATGTCTCTGTCATTGATGTTATTCAACCAGAATAATTGCCCTTATGAATATCAAACTTCTACCTGTAGCCTCAGATATTCAGGAAGTATCAGCGGGTCCTTGCCATTCCAAGTAGGCATGATTTTTGAAGTGTTCCAAAACGGGGGTGGGTGGGCTGATGGTCTTTAGCCAGCCAATGCTCCTATGTTGATGGGGACAATCTGGCTTATGTTTCTACCACCTCTCAGTGTGGGGTGAATTGTTCAATTCGCACAAATGCCAGTGGATCACTTTTCCTATTATATCATGCCTCCATTCTTTATGAGTCTGGGCCAGGATGATTATTATTATCCGATGGATTGGCAGTATCGCTAGAGGGTCGGACGCCATGCTTTGACGCATAGAGTTACGGCCCTTTCCATTCTGAGTTCAAATCCCGCCGAGGTTAACTTTGCCTTTCTTCCTTACGGCGTCGATAAAATAAAGTACCAGTCACGCACTGGGGTTAATTTCATCGACTTTTCCCTCGCCTCAAAATTGATGGCCTTGTGCCTATATAAGAAACCATTATTATTATTTGGATTGGCAGTATCGGTAGAGGGTCGGATGCCATGCTTTCCAGCATAGTTACGTCCCTTTACGATCTGAGTTCAAATCCCGCCAAGGTTGACTTTGCCTTTCATCCTGACGGGGTCGATAAAATAAAGTACCAGTAATGCACTGGGTAATTGCTGGCCTTGTGCCTAAAGTAGAAACAATTATTATTATTATTCATTTGTTCAGCGATGATCTTATTAACTCTGGATCATTTAATTGACACCCTATCAAGTTATGTAACCTCAGGATATTTACTGTTCCCAAAAGTGTTGTTTTCTGCAATGTCATAATGCTGGGACTGATTCCAATTTTATCAAGGTTTTTCTGGAAGTTTGCTGTCACCAACCCAAGTGTTCCAATCACAATTGGTACCCCTCTTGCTTTCATATTCTGCATTCTCTCAACATCTATTCTCAAGTCTGAATACTTTGCAATTTTCTTGTTTCTTCACCAAAGTTGTCTGGCCTTGTATTTTCAAGAACTCTATCTGGAGTGTAAAGTCCTACAAGAGTTTCACAGTCTGATTTTCTAGGACCTTCTCTAGTTTGTGCTGATATCATTTCTCAGTAGTTACAACCCCATATTTCTTGCATAAGGACCAATAGAGGGTAAGCACACATTATTGGGACATCTTATATATGACCTCTACAGAAGCATGCCACAGGCACTCACGATGTGTGTCACACATTCCACTTTCTTTCCACATAACCTACACTTATTTGTTTCATCTGCGTTATACACATTCCTTAGCACATTTGTTTAGTGATTGATCTTGAGCAGCTATTAATAAAATTTCTGTCTCTCTCTCTTTCTTAAGATCTTTTGTCAACCAATTCCATGAAGATCCTACTTTTACTTGCTTCGTTCCTCTTTCAAATTGACCATATTATTCCATACTCTCCCTTATTCTAAGTTTTTCAGCTTGCAACCGCTGTTTGTAATTTTTTTTACTTTCAGTGGTTTCAGATCATACTTTTTATGGATGATCTGAAGCTCTTTGGCAAGAATGAATCTCCTGCAAAAGACTCTTGATTGCGATTTTATTATCTTCTTTGATCCATTTCCTTCTGCCTCTGATTTCATTGCATCATTTTACTGTTCTGCGGTTTATTTTGTGGTACAGCTGCATGATGAGGACCTATGGACACCTGTACAATCTGAGATGAGCTGTTAACAGCTCCTCTATCATCACACTTGCCCTGACGGATGGTGTCACTTCTGGTTACCTCCAAGAGACTCCCATCAAACCTTCTACCAAACGTTCCAGTTTGAATTCATATTTCTTCTCTTCATCATTTTCATGTAATTTGCGTTTTTGAGGTTGTGTAACTACCACAGCTTTATTGTGTACACCACCACTAGAAAGGTCACCAACCATGGTTAAAGACCTCTTCCTACCCTTTTGGCTGTTGTGCTTATTGTTTATTATTATTATAAGTGGGCTGATAGAGGGGGTGCAGACATGCACCATTTCAGACAGATCCATCCATGACAACCTCCACTTTGTGATACATCATAGAGATGTTGGCAAAGGAACCTAGCACAGGTGGGGCCCTGATCAATCATATCAAAAGCTTTTGGGAAGCACAGACATGTGCTATTCCCAAGAGATCCATCCACAACAACCTCCATCTCATGTGATACATCATAGAGAGGGTGGCTAAAGAACCTTGCACGGGTGGAGCACTGATCAATCCAAAGCATTTGATAGGGTCAACCATTGGTACCTAGCGGCGGTCCTCAAAGCAGCAGGCTTTTCAGAGGATGGAAAGCTACTATGCATAGTGACATCTGCTCTGTGGTCAGATTGAATGGTCACCTCTCAGAACCTGTCCACTATCGTCCTTGTTGTATGTATTGACTCTCGAGCCACTACTACACAAATTAGAGACATTAAGAGGCATCCCGTGTGAACTAGAACGAAGATCTGTGTTAGCTTATGCCGATGACGTCACAGTCGTAGTGTCAAACACCAAACACATTAGGGTGATCAGCACTGCTCTGAAGGAATACGAAGCGCTGATAGGAGTGGACATCAACTAGGAAAAATCCATGGGCCTACAACTCAGCACATGGAGGGGCAAGTCAGTGCCGTCTAACAGTGTCGTCGGGTGCTGGATGAATGGGCTGGTTAAATTACTCGGGTTCTGGTTTGGACCTGACCTCCATATGGACAGAAATTGGGATGAGGTAATGAACAGAGTGGCCAATCTCACTCAGAGATGGGCCCAAGAGAAAGCTGTCTCTGAAAGGTAGGGCAGAGGTGGCAAACACATTTATCGTGTCTGTCATCTACTACTGCTTAACCGGCGTACCTTGTCCCAAACCCCATCTGACTGCACTGGAGCATTTTCTCTACCAATTCTTGTGGAAAGGACATATTCCAATGGTCAGGCAGTCCGTCTGCTGTCAACAGCCCCTGCATGGAGGACTGGGAATGCCGTGGCTAATGATGCGCAGACATGTGCTGAGGCTACATCTCTATCTCTTCCTAAACGGTGAACAGGTGTGGTTGCCCTATCTTGTATCCTTAACGGAACTGCAGTCTTGGGTCAAGTGCTTGGAAACTGGAATGTCTCTAGGCGCTTACAGCCCTTCAAAAATTGGGCAATATGATCGGTAGAAACACCACCTTAATGTTCTATCGAGGGTTAGTGGCAGATAAAAGCGACAATGTTCTTAGGATGTTCTATCGATGAAAATCAACTAGCCACTCTTTGAAAGGACTTTCGGTCCAGGACACATGGTTAATTTCCAGAAATCCCTAGCATGGCAGTACTTCTGAGGAGCTTTGCCTGTTTGAGATAAACTCTATAGACATGGAAGTGCTGACAGCTGACTGTCCTAGATGAACGCAGGACGACGAAACCATCCTGCACGCAATCGTCCAGTGTCCGAGCATTGCTGACCTGTGGGTGTATGTCGAACACCTGTCATGTATAGGACAAATTCAGTTATCAACTGAGTCCATTGTGAAGATTGTCCCGCTGCCTTCTTTTAGTCAAGAAGAGCAGGCCGTTTTTATATGTCTTGTGGCCATGGCGAAAGAGGTTGAATGGTGGACAAGGTTTGAAGATGAGAACTTTCCTCTTTGGAGAATCCCTGATTAACTTCTTCAGATTTCACTTGAGGAGGAAAATAAGGGTGGAGAGAGAAGTGCTGCCTTCAAAGCAATTTGTTGAAAGGTGGGTGAGAGAAGCAAGTATGGCCCGAGTGAATGGGCCCGCTCTGAGTGTAAGCCTGTCGATTGGAGGAGTACAACTGGAACAAGGAACTTACCCTAAAGATCAGAGCATTGGTGGTTTTATGGGGTTTTTCCACGAATGACCCTCAAGTGTCTCCTCCCTATTGAGGAACTATCTTTGTTTTAATTTTATTATTACCTTTTTTTTTAACATTGTTAAAATTTGTTTTCACGCAAAACCCACACACATTCACACACACTATGTTTTCGTCCTGTACTGTCATAATGTTTTTTCTTGATGTGGACCCTTTGTGGTTAATAAAGAAATCACTATCATTATTATGCAACTAAGTTGACCTTGTTTAATGTTCTCTATGTTAGTTAATATACACAAAGGAGGATTTATAAGGTCAATCTAGCAGTTTGGTTGTTATTTACCTCTGACAAGTGCATTCAATCTCCCAGCTGAATTGAATTCATGCTTCATGCCTGTTAATTCATCTATAAACCTTTATGTTAACACATTTCTCTCTGGGTCAGTATTCTTATCTTCCTTATTCTCTTTTTATGAACAATGTTTAAAATAATACATTATTATGTACATGTACTCCATGATAATAATGTCGTAATGGGGTTGAATATAACGTTTGTCTCCCTCTCCCACACAAAGAGTATGCATATGTGTATGTGTGTGTGTGTGTATATATATGTGTGTGTGTGTGTATATGTATATATGTGTGTATATATATATGTATATATATATACACATATACATACATATACATATATATGTGTCCTGAATCTTTTCATATTACCCACTCTGATGCATTATGGTCCACCCGGTATCTTACCACACCCTCTCTGTTATACACACACACACACATATATTCATACATACATACATACATACAAATATATATATATATATGTGTGTGTGTGTGTGTGTGTGTGTGTATAACAGAGAGGGTGTGGTAAGATACCGGGTGGACCATAATGCATCAGAGTGGGTAATATGAAAAGATTCAGGACACATATATATGTATATGTATGTATATATATATATATATAGAGAGAGAGAGAGAGAGAGAGAGAGGGAGAGAGAGAGAGAGAGAGAGAGAGAGAGTGAAGAATAACATGGTCAACAGTACAAAAAGGGTTTTATTTACAGTATTAACAATTGTTATGTATGTGTGTGTATATATATATATATATAGAGAGAGAGAGAGAGAGAGAGAAGAGAGGTTGTTCCACACACTCTACTTCAGTTTATTACACTACACCTGTATATGTATATGCAAAGAGATATTTAATTTTTGGTTATTCAACAAATTTATTTATAACAGATTCGAAGCACTCAACAGATTTTCTGGAATATAATATCAATAGTTGGGAAGTGAACTTTTTAATCAAGCAACTATCCTTCCACTAGTGTGTGTGTGTGTGAATACATACATATATGTGTTATGTGTGTGGTGGCTGATTTAGAGTGCCACCTATATATAAATGGATGTGTATGTTTGGAAACTATATTTATAAAACCATATTTATTTTATTATATATATTTCAAAGGTACCAAAACTTTGATACACTCTCATCAGATAAAAACAAGATTTGTTTTATAAATGGTGAGATACCCAAGAAGCCAGACCTTATCGGTTTAGATTCAGTTTGGATATATATATGATTTTTAATGCGATGAAATACCAATGATGGTTGGCAAATCACTGACGAGGGACTAATTTTATCATATGTAACCCATGTGCAACCACGCAGTATTCTTCTTTCTTCTCATGTTTTGATATATATATATATACTTTTTAATGCAGGTGCAGCACTTATATTTTCTTAGTTAATCGTGTTGACCCCAATACGTATTTCAATCTGGTACTTTTGTTATCAATCTCTCTTATCAAATGACTAGCATACCTCTGATGTGAAAAGATTTGACATCCGTATCCAGAAACACAATTATACATATATTTATGGTTGACTTAAGAAATATTAGAGAAATTTAAAATTTTAAAAGTTGCCTCAACGTAAGTGACTATAATAATAGTTGATTGCTATAAATAATAGTCGAAAAAATCAGGGAAGTACCCTTTGGGGTGAAGAAAAGTAGACAGAAGTACTTTACCCAATTTTTCATTTATTATTTAAAGTGATCAACTGTTATTATAGGCATTTGATGGTGGTGATGTTTTGCATTAGAACAGGTTCTCAAACTTTTTGGGCCACTGCCCCCCTCACGGCCACATAATACCCTCAGTGCCCCCACCCCCCACCCCTATTTCCAGAGAGACCTGTTTACACATTGTAAATAATATATAATAAATAATATAATATGTACCATGTATAAATAAATATATATTGTTTTTTATTTTCCTATATTTACATATAATATGTATCTTTTAATATTTGATATACTATTATATCATTTCTACCACCTCCACTGCCCCCTTAGGCTCCAGCACCCCCCTGGACCTTCTCAATGCCCCCCTGGGGACGGTAGCACCCGCTTTGAACACCTCTGCATTAGAATAACTACATTTGAAGGTCCCACACAGGTGGATTGGTGCCCCCTCCCCAAACCTCATAGTTGGGAAGTGAACTTTTTAATCAAGCAACTATCCTTCCACTAGTGTGTGTGTGTGAATACATACATATATGTGTTATGTGTGTGGTGGCTGATTTAGAGTGCCACCTATATATAAATGGATGTGTATGTTTGTATTTGATGTATGTGTGTATGTGTAAATTAGAATACATTTGTAAGCAGTCTGATTGCATCTGCATGTATGTATGTTAATCAGATTATATTGTAAACAAGAAAATCATCTGCACATTGTGTGTGTGTACATTCACAGATAAATAATTTTCCTGTGGAGAGGTGTGATCTGATTACAAGTATATGTCTGCATGTGCATTTGTCTGCAGCCTTCTATGCCATTCTGTACAGCCTTTTGAAAGAATCAAAAAATTCCAACAAATTAAAAAAATGTTATTAATATGTTTTTGTCTATCTTTTATTATTTTAATTTAAACCATAAGATGAATGTATTTTAAATACCAAAGAGTAAAATAAATTCAGCGAAATAATTCATACTGACAGAGAGCCAGAATTAAAAAATTAGTAAATCATATATAATCTTTCTTGAATGTGGCCTTAATGTAACTTAATACAGCCTTTCATCATGAAAATGTTCCCCACCTCTGATGTAGTCATTATAGCTGAATCTGTGGAAACGTTAGAGGCGAAATTCAAAATATGGAAGAAAAATCTAGAATTGAAAGGTCTAAAAATAAAGTCAGCCAAGGCAGATACCATCAAGCAGGGGTGTGCAGAGGTTAGAGATGCCTGGGGCCAACATCTAGATTATATTCCCCTGAAACTCAGGTTTAGGGTCTAGTACTGAAAAATGTGAACCAAGAAGACACTTTTAATATGTAAAAACAAATAAAACAAAATAAACAACACTTCATTCAAATTAATTCAAAATCAGCCACATTTATTAAGTCTGGTTCCCAAAATGAGATCTCCTGTCAGAAAACACATTAACTACTTCATTTTTATATCAACTGTAAAGAATTCTTTTTCAATGCTGATTAAAGCCCAGTTGGTCAGTTACTCTTGTGACATAGAAGACCTCAGGTGTGCTTTTATCAATTGCAGTTTTAAAAATGACCTTTTACAACTTGTGATTGAAAATAAACGGTAAACAGTAATGTGTACGTAATGCACATTGTTAGAAAGACATCTTTTCCAAACTGCAGTAAAGACTCTTGAACATCTTTAGGATCTGAGAGAATTGTATTTCCTTCAGCTTGAAGGAGCATCACAAAGTCAATCATTTCATCATAGAACTGAATGACTGTCACATATCATTTTCATAACAATTTGTAATGTCTGAACATTCCTTTTTTTAATATCTCTCTGTTTCTTGTTCATCTTAAGTCTTGAAGGTAATCACTGCAATCTTCAATTTCTATTTTTAATCAGTTCATGACTTCTACCATTACTCTATTCATTTCTTGTGCAGTCAGTTCGATATGTCCTTCTGAAGACATCATTCTTCTTGTTCAGGCAAATGGTATTTCCATTTTTCACAATATTCATTGTGCATAATTTCATCATTTTTCAAATTCAAGATATGAATAATCTATTTTAGATTACAAGAAGCTTCATAGAACCATGTTTTGGGATCTTACAAATGTTTTGAATCTTTCCCCACTGATGATAAAATTTGATACCAAAAATTGAAGAAAGATATAAATGGGAATTGTTGAATAGAGTTAAGAAATGATCCTGCACCTGATTTGGTTTCCCTAGAAAACTCTCCTTCAAACAAGTGTTCAAGGCATGCAATAACATTGTCACACTCTTCATAGATAACTTGAACTGCATCATAGTGAGAACTTCATCTTGTATCACAGTCTGAGGGATAAATGTTTGTGATACTTCCCAATGAGAGTTAGATGAAACAAAAAGAATAACAGTTTTTTTTTAAATTCAAAAATTGTAACAGTTTGTATCTCACTTCATGGACACACGTCAAATTGAAGCTGTCATTCTCACAATTCACATTCACAGCTTTTGGGTTAACTGCAAGAAGTTTTTGTTGAGCACCTCCCCTCACTCCAGCCATAATTGCTGCATTATCATATGCTTGGCCATGATAATAATTGATGGAAATTTTGTCTCCTAATTTTTCTAGAATATGAATATAACAGATTTTCAGAAACCCAAACTTTATGGGCAATATCTGGAGTTGAATCCAGCATTATGCTAAAATATTTTGCTTCCTTAATTTTGGAAATTATTTTTTTCTTGACAGTTTCACCAAGAAGATCAATTATTTCGTATTGATTTCTGTTGGAGAGATAGCTGATACTTTTTGACCTCTCTTTCCCTCTCTGTATGTGTTCTGCTAAGATTACATCATATTTGATCAAAAGTTTTAGTGTTGCTAAAAGTTTTCCTGTATTTTCTCTGATTGTCTCTCCTGGCTCTGACAAACTATATATTCCTTCTCTTCAATGACCACGAAAGTCCAGATTCTTTTTTGCCAGAAATGATGTAACCTCGACAATCTGTTCAGTGATAGCTTTCCATTTTTCTTTTTCAGCAGAAATATGTTGTTCAAGTTCAGCATCAATCATATCAGTTGAATGCTGTAGTCTAATTACTAGGTTCAGATATTCCCTCATGTAAGTTCTATGAGAAGAGCTTTTCTTAATACAAAGTAGAGGGGATACTTTAGTCCTAGCAGACAACCTTTCTAGTGGTACAATAAAATGCTCACAGTTTATGCTGTGGAGTGGTTGGTAATTATAATACAATTGTAAAAAAAAAATAACATATGAGACTCTTTATTGGAACAGGCTCATATTGGCAATCCAACATGGTAAAAAAAATTGTTGCAAAAATTATATATACACACAGTGTTGATGGATCTAACCTAAATATAATGCCACTGTTTGTTTTTTGTACTCCTTTGGAGGAGTATTTGTCATGGTGATGATTATGATTGTTTATCAAATCAGTGCTAACTCATGATTTGTTGTCTGTAGGTGTGGAGGTAAAAGAAAATTGGAATAGTGAAGTGGAAGAAGAAGAGGATGGTGTGGTGTAATGAAAGGCTTGAATGATGTGGTTGGAGATGGTGAGGCAAACAAGTGAAACTGGTCTGCTATGATGTCTCTACACATATTCTTATGAAATAAAGGCTTGCCTTGAGGTAAACTGATATAGAAATGATTTATTGAGACAAGATATTTGTATGAAAGAACTTTGTATGAAAGAACTGTACATTATGGTTCTATACCTCATCTTTAGTGGTAAGTGTGTGTTATATAATATATAATAACGTAACAGGTGAATGTCCTGTTTATTGAAAATCTCATTCCTAATCATGTGGTAACATATCTATATTCAACATCTACTAGAAATTACTTATGTTAACAGCATTAGATCTAAAAATAGCATTTTTCTATAAATTCCACCTCTCAGCGCTTAACTTGTTTATGTTGGCTGTTATACTGCTGAAATGGGAGGAATAGTAAAGAAACTATTGCTGCAAATTAACAAGATAGTATTTTGTAGTGCAGATTTCCACTGAGTAAGACCTTGTTACTCTAAGTAACTTATATAATGTGATTATAGTGTTATAGAATTAGGTTCTACTTAAGGTTGGACCACATTGGTGTAAATCAGAGGTTCTCAAAGTGGGCACTCCCCACCTCCTGGGAGGACATTAAGGGGACAGTGGGGGAGCCATGGAGATGATATAATAATATATTAAATAATAAAAGAAAAAATATATATCTATTTATAGGTAGTATAAATTATATTATTTATTATATATATAAATTGACAATTTTATTTATTATATATTATTTACAATTTGCGTGTAGGCAGATCTCTCTGGAAATGAGGAGCACTGGCCAAAAAAGTTTGAGAACCTCTAGTGTAAATAATTAGGCTGTGATCACAGTGTTATAGGATGAAGCTCCCACCTTGTGAAGTTGTACTTCTTCATCTACGTTGTGATTAAAGCCTATCAGACAATTTATCTTTCATATTTATATTAGATGCATCTGGAACAGTCAGTGAAAGAAAGAAATACACCAAATTTAGATTAGCAACATCATTTAAGAAGTTATTCAGTCAGTGAAAGAAAGAAATACACCAAATTTAGATTAGCAACATCATTTAAGAAGTTATTTAGTTTGCAGTTTCTGTCTAAAATTATACATGCAGCTTGACTTGTAGGTGCTTTAACCTTTTCATGGTTATATTTCTAATAAAATATACTCAATTTCAATTAATTAAGAATTTTGAAGGATTTAATAAAATTAATAATTATTCCATGACTAAGATAGTAACTTCTCATGGTTTTTATATAAAATTATATTGAAAGATTTTAATTTAAATAGGAACTCTTTAAAATGGGTGGTTGTGTTTCATAGAATCAAAGCTGGGTTGGTATCAAAAGGGTTACTGAAGATCAAGAAACAAGTTGTTTCTGATTTTGTTTCTTAGAGAACTTTATGTTCTAGTGTAAAGATGATATGACCAAGCAAATACGGTATTAAACTACTTGTTCATAAGCCAACTCCACAGTATACTCACACATGGGAGTATACTGTGAAGCTGGCACCTAATATTTTCCTAAACTATGTTCACATACTCACTAAATGCAGAAACATCTCCACTCTCTTCAGCCAAACTGTTCCTTACTTTTGATAGTATATCTTTCATCCCCTCAAATGGTGTAATTCAGAATTAGCTTCTATCCTCTTCAAACTCTTTGGGCTTCCTCTCCATCTCAGCTTCAATGATCTTTCCCAATCTATCCAAACCTGTGGCAGTGTCCCATTTCCCACTCAAAATAACATTCTCTGACTGCCTTAATGAAAATAGTTGTCAACAATCACTACCAACACCTTGAGTCTCTCTCTCTCTCTCTCTCTCTCTCTCTCTCTCTCTCTCTCTCATAACATCTTTACAGCAAATCAACAGGGGAATTACTTTCATATCTCATTCACCAGTGAGAACTTCGATAGAAGCAATGTTATTGTTTATCAGTGTCAAATATGAGAATCTCTTAACTAAGTTTCCCACATATGGCTGACTTCACTTATCTGTTTTATCTTAGATCAGAAGTTTCATGTCAGACTAATCCATTCATCATCATTTAATGGTCATTTTCCCTGATAGCACGGGTTGGACAGGTCTTCACAGACTGAGTCAGTACTCAACCTCTCAGACAGGCTGAGGGTCTGTATCTTGGTTACATATGATCCCACACTCTACAGAGTGCATTTTTTTCAAGACACCAGCACTAGAAAGGTCCTCTCAAACTTTTTGGAAGCTTTCTACAGCTGGTTGATCTTCCTATCACCAACCACTTTACAGTATGTACTATATGCGGTTATCGTGTAGATCACCAACCCTAGGGAGATTGTCATGCCCTTGACACAACTGAAGGTTCTCCCAACCCTTAATACCATACATTGATGGGGCTCTCTCTGCCCTACATTCTAATAACTCTTGTAAACACCTAAGTTTGGTTATGCCTTTTACACTCTTCTTACTGTGTATTAGGGACCAACTTATATGTAAATATACATGGAGTCGAAGGCGTTCTGTAATGTCTTGAGTATTTCAAAGTCCTTTTCAGGACTAAACAGCTGATTTCTTTCAGGGAAGGAGAGAGAGTGAGTGAGTGAAAAAGAGATATAGAAGAAGAATCAACCCCAGTACTAGAATGGTATTTTTTTTATCGAGCTTGGAAGATGAAAAGCTGGCCTGAGCAGGTTTTGAACGCAGAGTACAGAGAGCTGGAACAAATACTTCAAATCATTCTATCCAACATTCTAATGACTGTCAATTCACCACCTTGTGGCCTACTTGATGTCACTTCAAACAACCCACACTCTCAAGCAGATAATGCTACACTTGACTTAACTTTCTGTACACTCGTTTCATTCACATACAACATAGACCTTTCACTTCAAACCTGCACAGCCTTTATGACCAAAATCATCAAATACATCTTACAATACAGTCATTTCAACCTACTTTCTTTGAACAGGACAAAGACAAAATGACAACACAGTGATAAACAGTTTTTAACCTAATGAACTTCCACTCACAGAATGAATTGGAATCAGTAATACAGTATAAGGAAAATAAAGACTGAAAAGTTGAAGTTTGATAGAAGGACTCGTACTGCTGGTAAAAACCAAGCAACAAGAAATTAATTAGATTATGAATAAGTAAAGTGGTGCACCTGTTTTTATATATTTGACATACCTTCTTCACTGAATAGATGTTAACTTTACTCAGCCTGCTTCTTGTTAATATTGTCTTTAGTGAACCAGTTTAGTACAGGCAACAATAATAAGGCTTTTATCATACCCCACACTTTCATTATGAGCAAGACAAGGGCGGTGGATTGGCAGTATCGGTAGAGAGTCGGACACCATGCTTTCCAGCATAGTTACTTCCCTTTACGGTCTGAGTTCAAATCCCGCCGAGGTTTACTTTGCCTTTCATCCTTACGGGGTCGATAAAATAAAGTACCAGTAATACACTGGGTATTTGCTGGCCTTGTGCCTAAAGTAGAGACAATTATGAGCAAGACAACTAAAACCCTCAAATTCACTACAAATGCTAGGTATCTCAATCTACTGGAATGATTAACATCACTCACCAACCCCAACTATACCACCTCCAACCAAATCTACCGATGCATCTGTCTCCCCTTTTTGCATCAACCCTACTGAGTCTTACTCCTGAAGACAATGTACTAAAAACACCTTTACCAAGAACACCTTCCTCAGACCTACATCCCTCTGGAATACTCTCCCTGTCCACTTTTTTCCTACAGTCATTGACCTATGGAAATTTAAACTGAACATCAGCTACATTCATCATCATCATTTTTACATCAATTTTTCTATGCTTGCATGGTGTAAATGAGCTCTCTCTCTCCAGTACAACTTCCAACCACTTTTCTCTTTCTTGTGTTATCTCTTTTGTGAGGTTCAGCATCATGAGGTTGGCATTCATCACTTCTATCCACATCTCTCCGGTCTTCCTCTTCTGCAGTTTCCTTCTACCTGTATCTTCTGGCTCTTCTTCACCCAACAGCCATCATCTATAAACATCACATGTCCATACCAATGCAAGCTTCTCTTCTGTATGCTACATATGATTGATCTAATGTCCATTTTTTTTTTCTTTTAGCTGATCCATACTTAGTCATTCAAGCACATTGACATTACACATCCAATTGAGCAAACTTGAATTGTTTCTTAACCAACATTTGCATGTCCTCTGTATTCACTGCACTTTACACAGACATTTAATGTACCCTCAGAAAGAGAATCCCTTCATTGCCAGTAGATCACACCAGTATGATAGTTTTCATAATAACAAATTTCAAAGACAAGTCTGTAATTCTAGATTGTTCTTCATTATCAACATGGTCACTAAGTTCACACAATTCACTGTGTCCTCATTCAACAGCAGAATAGTATATCTGAAACTATTTTGACATGACATTGATAAAACCATTGTTGTTACCTCTAGCTGTTAATACTTATTAGAACTATTGAGTAATTAATTCATTACTTTGAGGATGACATAAACGTGCGAATAATTCCCAGTAATTTTAAATATTTTAAACCATAATCTTTTTTTGTTTGTGCAATTATAATGCTTTATCCACACACAAACCAATTAATGACGATATGGCCTTATCTTTATACCATTGGAAATCTGATTAAATGATACCTAATTATTAGTGACATGAATGTAACTTATTTGGTTTATAACTAAACATACAATTATCAGAAAAGATCTATGGACAAACATTATATATGAATTGCCTTCCTCATACTAGAAATGTATATGTAAAGTTTATAAATTATCTTAACAGAAACAATAACTGTATTCTTCTCTCTTGCTTTATATACAAGTAGTCCTCCTTCTCTTGTTATTTGCCTTTTACAATTGCAGCTTTTGTTTTCTATTCATTTAATGAAGCTTAGTTAACAAGACACCCATTAACTTATAACAAGTACCATTATTCCTACACCATTCTAAAATGTTACTTATCATGCTTACTTCATGTCCTTTCCAATATATATAGTGCACCTGAGCACTGTACACAATAATTTCATTATTATTATATAGCTGTCTATATTACCCTGTCTTTTCCTTTATGTAGTTTTGAGTGTATCTAAATGTAACTATCTGTAAAATAGTTTTTCCATTCTATGTAGTTATCTGTAACAATCTCTCATATAACTAATATATACACACACACACATATTATATATATATATGTATATCATCATCATCATCATCATCATCATCGTTTAACTTCCATTTTCCACGCTAGCATGGGTCTGGACAGGAATTGTCCCACTTGAGGCAAGATTGGTTGTCTTGCTCCGGACTGTCTGGCGGGTTTTCTATGGCTGGATGCCCTTCCTATCACCAACCACGTTTACAGTGTGGACTGGGAGGTTTTTACCGTGTTACCTACACGGCCACATTACAGTGTGGACTGTGTGTTTTTTTTTGTCGTGACACCTACACGACCTCATTTAGGACTGGATGTTGTGGTACCAACATATATATATATATGTATATATATACATGTACATATATATATATATATATATATATATATATATATATATATATATATATATACATGTAAATAAATAAATAAACAAATATAAACACACACAGACACCTGGATGTAACACATGCGCAAACTAAGCACACAACACACACACAAAAACAAGATGGCGTAGGACAGAACAAAGGAGAGGCACAAAAACAAAGAAAAGAATCCCCAGTCACAGAATGTGTGACGAAAGAACTTTGACAATATATAAACAATCATCTGGTTGTGGAACCAACCAACCGGAAATTTATAAATTTATTATAATAAATTGAAGTGAAAGCAACTGGTGCGTGTGTTTCTTATTGGCAACATGACCCTCCCAAAGTATAACAATATATATATATATTGTTATACTTTGGGAGGCTCATACTGCCAATAAAAACACACGCACCTGTTGGTTTTCACTTCAATTTATAAATTTCCGGTCGGTTGGTTCGATAACCGGATGGTTGTTTATATATTGTCAAAGCTCTTTCGTCACACATCTGTGACCTCAGTGACTGTTTTTATTTTGTGTCCCACCTTTGTTCTGTCTTACACCATCTTATTTTTGTGTGCTATATCTTTATGTGCTTAGTTTGCACATGTGTTACACCCGGATGTGTGTGTGTGTGTTTTTGTTTATTTATGTGTTTATTTATTTGTCACTAGTTGGTTGTTTGTTCTATCTGTGTGTGTCTGATTTGTTTTGTTAGTTTGGTTTTTGTGTGTGTCTGAATGTCTCCATTTTGTCCTTAGTTACTAGTTGTGATGTTGCTATTCCACTCTGGTTTTCTGTTTAATTTTGGGTGGAGTTCGTTTATGTTTGTCACCTCTGTGATTTGTCTGAACGTTGCATCTTTTCTGTGTGTGAATATAATTTTTATCTCTATGTTCTCTAATGTGCCCCTATGTTCTATTTTGGCATGTTGGTGGAGTACTGATGAGTTTTCCAGTGTTCAAGGATAAGTGAACACTGGCGAGAACTCCAGGATGGGAAAAACTCATTCTGAAAAGACGTGGCAATTATATACTATCATATATAACTCTCTACTTTCCTTTGAGTTTTGTATATATAGTTTTACCTTTGCTAAATATATATATATATATACACACACACACACACGCACAATGTTTTTGAAATCAATTGCTACCACAATGCCCTGGGGCACTATAAATAATGTTCTAACTGCTACACCCTCAATTATACCATATATAACAATCTGTCATCTGTATTTAGGTTTTATTACACACATTATTGAAACCTGTAATTACTTTATATTTGACCCAAAACATTGTATATGTTTCGTGTTTTTATCTCAACATAAATGTAAAATATTAGAGTAATACTCAGATATGTCATCTTGCCTTTAGCTACTCTTCTTCTAGTATAGAACAGTCATTGGGCCTTGTTAAGTTGATATAACAAAAAAGAAAATGGTAATCTGAACTCGTCTGATGAAGCAAACCTGTTGTATAGCCAATTATTTATAACTTGCTATTGCCACCTTTAGTGTCACGGTGCAAAGCACATAATTCTGACGTTTGTTATTTCACTAACAAGTTTCAAGAAAGTCATCCAATTGTAAATAATGGTTCAAACAGTTTATATATGTCAACAACAAAACAAGTTCTTCTTATATTAGGTACTATGTTAATGTTTTTTTCCTGCTATTTAACTATATACTCTTTTATCTTCACAAGTATCTCACTTGTTACACAGATAATTCATCAACCACTTAGTACTAATAACGTAGGCCATTATATTAATATTGCTTCTTCATAGGAGGCCAGCTAAACCTGCAAAAATGTGAGCCATAAATTTCTCTCTTTTTTTTTTTTTTTTTTTTTTTTTTTTTTTTTTTTCCCCATTTCAAAAGTCATGTGGTGGTGTTAAACTAGACAACGGATTTGCTGGCATTTAATAGTATTAAATTTTCATATCGGATTTAATAATTTTTAAAATATCCTGCATTTGTGTTAATGCCTATTTCTGATAATACTCACTATCACCTTGCTAATTGTATCTTTTTTTTTGTATTTTTCAGTCATGGCAGACCAGAACAGCAGTGTAGAGGAAGACACTTTCTCACAAGGAATGTTCTATTTCAGCTCTCAACATTCAGATTCTCTTAGAGCTAATATTGAATCATTTCGTACAAATGCTAATTACACTGATGTTACTATAATTATTGAAGACAAGAAATTTCCTTGCCATCGAGCCATCTTGGCAGCAGGCTCTTATTACTTCAAATCAATGTTTTCTTCTGGAATGGAAGAAACGCATAAGAACGCATTCACGATAAAACAGATTGATCCATTAGTGTTTGAACATGTTTTACACTTCATTTACACTGGTAGCATCACCATTACAACTGGAATAGTTTTTGAATTGTTCTCACAATCTCACATGTTCCAGATCTCAACATTAGTAGAGTTATGTGTTCAGTTCTTCAAGGAGGAAATCAGTGACTCAAACTGTCTTTGTGCACTCTCTCTGTCTGATGCACATGCACATAAGGAACTGTATGAGTTTACCAAGGAATATGCCTGCAAACATTTTACATCACTCATAAAAGATGAAGATTTCTTACGCCTCTCTGGTGACTGTGTGATAGATCTGTTGAAGGACAGAAGACTGAATTGTACAACAGAAAGCCAGGTGAGTGACAGAATTTCTCCATTTCACTATTACTGACTATTTGTCAGAGTTTGAGTGAGTCATCTTCCAGATTATATTTTGTTTTTAAACAAAAATCCCACCAAGCTCATTATCATCATCATCATCATCACTTTACGTCCGCTTTTCCCTGCTTGCAAGGGTGGGACGGGAACTGATTCTGGCTTGATTTCTACAGCTGGATGCCCTTCCTAACACCAACCTCATTTACAGTGAGTGCTGGGTGCTTTTTTGCCGTGGCACCTCCACGACCACTTTGCAGTGGAATGATAGAGACCCCAGTCTCTATCATCTCATTTCTATAGCTGAGTAAACTGGAGCAATGTGAAATAAAGTGTCTTGCTCAAGGAAACAACACATCACCCGGTCTGAGAATTGAACTCACAACCTTTCGATTGCAAGGCCAATGCTCTAACCACTAAGCCATGTGCCTCCATATGTGATTGCTTTATCAGCTAGAAACCACACCCTTACTATCTATTAAAAAAATGGGAGACATTGAATAATGTTGTCCCAAATATTTGATATCTAAATGACTGGATGGTCATGCCTTGAGTGTAATTGATCGTAGGTTTGCTACATTAGAGCTGACCTAGGGCTTGACAACATCTGATAATGACTCCTGAATAATTATTTTAAGAATGAGTGTGTGTGGGTAAGGTGTTGTTTACTTCACAACCACGTGGTTTCAGTTTCAGTCCTACTGTGTGACACCTTGAAAAAGTGTCTTCTACTATAGACTTTGGTTGATCAGTGCCTTATGAGTGAAATTTGATAGATGGAAGCTGTCGTGCATGTGTGTGGGGTTTTTTATGTCCTGTAACTTAGCAGTTTGACAAAAAGAGATTAATAAAATAAATACAAGACTTCAAAAATAAGTTGGTGTTGATATAACATTTTTTCACGCTCAGAGTTGCTGAAGCATGGAACAAACTACCTGCATCAGTTGTTAGCTGTCGAGACACTGCATCCTTTAAGGCCTCCATGCTTCCCGAGATCCGCCAACACTACAGCTAACACATACAAACATGTACTTCCCTGGCATTTGTGTATTATTCTATGTACTATATTGACGAGTTGTAGTGCACCTGAGCACTTTACACAATAATTTCATTATTATTATTATTATTATAATCAAAGAACTCCCACCAAGGCAATACCTCAGCATGGCTGCAGTCTAATGCCTGAAACCAGTAAAAGAATAAAAAAGAGAAAGTTGTAAGAAACAAAATCACACAATCTTATGAGTTCAACTAACTTTTAACCCTTTTGATAGCAAACTACCTGAAATGGCCCCTGATTGTATGATATGAAACTCTTTTAAGTGTTTATATTTATCTAAAAATCTTCCATTGTAATTTTACATAAGAACCTTTGTTAATAATAATTGTTTCTACTTTAGGCACAAGGCCAGCAATTACCCAGTGCATTACTGGTACTTTATTTTATCAAATAATGATAGTTATTTCACTCAGTCACTTCAAATTCTTGATTATTTTCAAATTGATTTGAAAATCATAGTATTTTTTTTATTAGAAATAGGGCAAGGAAAGAGTAAAAGTTTATGGCGCACGCACACACACACTAGTCCTTGAAATTCTCAGAAATAAGGTCATCCTCATCACACTATCCTTGACATGATAACAGAAAAAGGTTTGTGTCAGTGTAGATTAACCTCATTATTCTGCTACTGTAACTGTCCAGAATGACTAGTATGTTCCCTTTCATAGTGCTTTTCGTGTTTTACCCTCTCTGGCAAAATACATTCTCAATGTATTCCATAATGGTAGTAGTGGTAGTAAAGGCTTAGTGGTTAAATTTATGGTTGTGAGCTTGATTCCCAGTGGCATATTGTGTCCTTGAGCAAGTTACTTTATTTCATGTTGCTCCAGTTCGCAGAAATGGAGTTGCATCTTGTCATACTGAATCTCCCTGAGAACTACATTAAGGATACATGTGTCAGTGGAATGCTTCACCTTTTGCACATTAATTTCATGAGCAGGCTATTCCATTGATCAAATCAACCAGAAGACCAACATTTAGTTGTAGTAATAGTTTGATGCTAGTGGTGGTACTAATATTAGGGAAGGCTGTGATGGTAGTTACATTAGAGGTATTATAGTTGTTCAAGTAATATAGGGTGTGGCATTAGTGATGGTAATATAAGTGGAGGTTGTGATAGTAGTTCTTCGGAAGACCTCTTCTTTGCCCACTTATTCTTGAGAGGGTCGTGGGAGCAATGTCTTCAGACACACCTATCAGAGATTCCTATCAGAAGCACCCATCCCCAAGCGAGACCAACAGACCTGATGAATGTTATCCAACCATCTTGCTTGTGGTCCACCTCTGAGTCTCCTGCCGGTTGGCTTGGTCCATATGATATGCAGAAAAGGTATGCTCTATACGATGTACACAATGTACACAAGAGATGTAGTGGGATAACAGGTAAACTAACAGGAAGGGAAGACTTTGTATGTAAAAGATACACTGGGGTAATCGAGAGGAAGAGTGTCAGCAATATAAACTTTTTCCAATTACATGAAGGATCCATAGAAGTGATTGATAGATTCTGCAATCTAGGTGACCCAATTAACAGCAGAGGAGGGTGCTCCAAGAGAATGAGGATAGGATGGAAGAAATTTAGAGAGCTACTCCCACTGTTGACAACAAAAGGTTTCTCTCTGCACACAAAAAGTGTGATGCTGCATAGTAGCGAAACATGGACAGTGACTGCAGAGGACATGCGTAGGTTGAAGAGAAATGAAGCTACCATGCTTCATTGGATGTGCAATATAAATGTGAGAGAATGGCTGAGTTTGAATGAACTGAGGGAGAAACTTGGTTTAAGAGGAATCCAAATTGGTGTGTAACAGAGAAGCCTCTTTTTGTACGGACATGTGATGCGCATGGATGCAAGCTTGAAAAAACAGACGTAAAAACGATCATAATGATATATATGCATGTGTGCATGGTCCCATAGCTCTTGGGGGACTCGTAGGGGCACCATATTGACATACAACATTTCTAGGGCATTTTAAAACCTGGCAGAACCCAATCCTTTCCAGGTCAGAATACAGTTGATTTCTTCCAGAGTAAAGGGAGGGAGATAATAGAAGTGAGAAAAAGTCACAGAAGAAGAATTGGCCCCCAATACTGGACTGGTACTTTTTTTATCGACCTTGAATGGATGAAAGGCAAAGTTGACCTCGGCGGGATTTGAACTCAGGGAGCAGAGACCTAAAACAAATACTGCAAAGCATTCTATCCGATGTTCTAATAATTCTTCCAATTCGCCACCTTAATGATATATATATACTTGGCGTGGCAATAAAGTTCTTAGAATAACTCTTTAAATGAAAATGCACAACATATTGGAAGTAAAATTTATTTATTCTGCAAAACATAATCTCCATTGAATGCAATAACATCTTTACAGTGATTATGCAAAGCATTTAACTCTTTCTGGAACCGTTCTTTCAGCAATTGATAATAATGAAAATATTGTGTACAGTGCTTAGGTGCACTACAACTCATCAAAAGTGTATGTATAGTACATAGGGTAATGTACAAACGTCAGGAAAATGAACAGTGCATGAGTCATGATATACACATGTGTGCATGTGTATGGAAGGGGGACATCAGGTGTAGTTTTGGCGAATTTCGGGAAGCATGAGGGTTTTAAAGGATGAAGTGTCTCGGCAGCTAACAACTGATGCAGGCAGTTTGTTCCATGCTTCAGCAACTCTGAGTGTGAAAGAATGTTTCCGAAAGTCATGGGAGCTCTGCTGTTTTCTGATTTTGTAGGCATGTCCACGTGTGTTAGACACATGGAGATCAAAAGGGTGCTCAGGGTTGTTGTTGGCGAGATGGTTAATAACTTTGTGGGTGTTTACCAAGTCCATTGCCAGACGTCGGAGCTTTAATGAATCCATACCCAGGGAAGCAAGGCGTTCAGAGTATGGTAGGTGTCTGATGGAGGGTATGCGCTTGGTTGCACATCTCTGAACAGTTTCCAAGCGGTCAATGTTCTGAGCAAGATAGGGGTTCCAGACTGATGATACAAATTCTAAGTGTGGTCGTACCATAGCTGTATACAGCTTTAAATAGATGGCTGGAGAGTGGCTAACAATTGTCGAAATCAGTGCAACGATTTATCCACCACCTCTTCTAATGAAGCGAAAACAAATTTTCTTTGTTTATTCTGTTTCTTTGTTTATTCCAGTAACATGTGCAATACACTGCAATGATTGTTTTGGTTCTGCATCAATGATACTTTGAATGAGTTGAACGTTGGCATGAATAGTGGTTGTGCAAGGACTGCCAGAACGAGGAACATCAATAAGTGATGATCTTCTGCCATCTTTGAATTGTTTCACCCGATGATAAATGGTTGAATTTGCTGGAACGTTGTTAGTTCCACTCTCCTTCAATTGTGCGATAATATTTGTTGCTGATTTGCCTCGTTTCCATTCAATGGAAACATATGCTCTAAAATTTTCTTGACTTAAATCCATTTGATGCGTGTATTATAAACTCACAAGAATGACAACAAAATAATTATGCATGGGCCTGTGACAAAGTACAGCATTCATACAGAATATCACATGTGTACAACAAAGTTCAAAATCCAACTAATATTAACTACATTTACTGCTATACACAGCACACAGCCTACTATTCTAAAGACTTTATTGCTATGCCAAGTATTTTGTTAAATGTAACAACTAATGATTGAAAGTTTGTGTAACCTCTGTTTGTAAGATAAAACTGCTTCCTTAAAGTCCGTAATAACACTCAGTCACCAACCCTCAGTTTTTTTAAATCATTTAAAAATCATAGGCAGTGTATTTCTTTAGAAGTATGGTAATGAAAGGGTTAGTCAACTGTGCTTTTCCAAAAGATGCTTGATCTTGTGTTAATATTAAAAATCAATATTTCTATTGTATTGACTTTTTTTTCTTTTCTAGGTTTTCGAGGCTGCTGTCAAATGGCTTGAATATGACATTGAACACAGAAAATCTTTCCGTTACCAAATGATGACATGTGTGAAGTTTCCATTGATTGGACAGAGCTACTTGCTGGATTATGTCATCAAATCCAATCATTTGTCTTGTGAAAAGGGTCAGGAAATGATAGAAGATGCAATCTCATTCCATACTGTTCCTTCACGGCATAATTTACTGCAAGCTTATCAGATTACACCTCGCTATGCTTTCTCTTACACGGAAGTTGCTGTACTCCTTGGTGGCAGAGTAGCTGATGGTCTTAGTAGTGATGTAGAGTTTTACAGACCAGATACAAAAGAATTTGTGTCTTTGAAACCACTTCCTTTTAAAAAACGAAATGAGTATGCTGCTGCAGTGATTGGTAATGAGATTTATGTATCTGGTGGTCTGAGAAGTCCAGAATTATGGAAATATGATCTCACATTCCATTCTTGGATAAGAGGAAACAATATGTTACAAGCTCGAAGACGACATGCAATGGCTGTCGTTGATAACAACATTTATGTCTTGGGAGGATTTGATGAGGAATGTGTTCTAAACACTGTAGAAATGTGGGACAGTTCTTCAAATAAATGGACAAGCATGGGGAAACTATTGTTTGCTGTAGAAAATATGGGTTATGTTGCCTATGGGAAATATATCTATCTCTTTGGGGGAAAAAATAATGATGAGGTCGTGACAAATACTGTTCAATGTTATGATACAACAACAAATACTTGTAGTATCTTAAAAAATGGTCTTCCTGCAAACGACATGTGCCTCAGTGCTGTGGTATTGAACTCTCAGATATATGTGGTGGGGCTTGAGGGTGTGTTTCGTTACACACCACTGACTGGTAACTGGGATATTCTCCCTGAAATGAGATGTGCTCGAGACTTTGTTAGCTTGGCTGTGCTTGATGAGAAAATCTATTTATTTGGGGGCCGGTGTAGGGGATCTAAAGAAAACCTTTATTCTGATCTGATAGAAGTATATAACTCCAAAGACAACACATGGGATGTTGTTGGCAAGATCCCTGTACCAATGTATTCATATGGTTGTGTGAAAATATTTCTCAGTCAAACAAATACATGAAAAAAATCAACACAAATTATTTATATATTAATCAGTATATTTGTGTGGCTGTGAACATGAGTGTACTTGTGTGTATGTATGGATATAAATATTACCAAACTACAAATCATCATGGAATATGTCCAAGAGAACGTCTTACCTGCAGTGTGATTAGGACAATTCTGCACAATGTGATATTTCTTCAAAAATAATTCAGGGAAAAGTCCAAGGCAGTTTCTACACTGCTCTCATCCCCTTCACCTTACCACACCTTTCTGAGGCTTCTATTGTTTTTTATGTTCGATTGCTTGTCTCCCCTCCCTATCTCTTATGCTTCTATTGTAGTATTTCCATTTCAGCCCCTCTCAATAACAACAACAACAAAACCTGTTTTTCCAATGTCTTAACAAAACCTAAGTGTTTCCTATGTCAATCTTTGTCATTGGTAGCTTAGTTCTTCTTAATATTACAGATATATCCAAATAAGTACCAGTAATATACCAAGGATATAGTTGACTGTCTCTCCCCACCGACTACCTCTTCTATAAATGTTTGGCCATGTGCCTATGTAAGAAATTATCATCATCATCATCATCACCATTTAAGTGTTAAATTATTATGTTGACAAATGTTACACAAATTATTATTCAACTACAACACTTCTCTTCTCCACAGGACCATCTTGTTTATTGTTAATGTCAAATAGAAATTGAACCTTTGCTAACATTCTCTTTACAGTTATCTTCGATAACCATTCAACTAACAACCCAAATGAATCATTGCTACAGAATATTATTTTTATATCTTTTTCTTAGGCGACGAACTGGCAGAGTTGTTAGAGCATCAGATTGAATGCCTTTGTATTTGTTTCAGCTCTCTCTGCTCTGAGTTCAAATCCCGCCAAGGTCAACTTTACCTTTCATCCTTTCGGTTTCAATAAATCAAGTAAATAAAGTACCAGTCCAGGGGCGGTGGATTGGCAGAATTGTTAAGGAGTTGGACAGGACACTTTATGGTATCTGATCCTGCTTTGTGCATTCTGAATTCAAATTCTGCCTCATTCTGCCAGGAGTTGTAACCAACAGATAGTATCAGCAATGGAAGGACCAAGGAAACATTGTTTCCTTGGTTTGATCTAATGATTGGCTCCTTTCCTTTCTATTTTTCTTATTAGCATATTAAATTTTAAGACTAGACTTCATTGACATTATTGTTACTGTTATTATCATCATCATCAAAAGATGAGGGGGGGGGGGAGCATTGGACAAACTATTTTGTAATATTTGTTTATGTTCTGAATTCAAACCCTGCCAAAGTTGATTTTGCCTTTCATTCTTCTGGGGTTTGTAAAATAAAGTACTTGTATCGCACTGGGGTAGATTTAATCGACTTTCCCCTCGCCCAAAATTGTTGGCCTTGTGCCTAAATCAGAAACCATTGTTATTTAATTATCATTTCATTTGTGAGTTTTATACAAGCTCTTCCGGGTGTGGAATATATGTATGAAGTATAGAGATTTTAGATTGATAGGGCTCTTTATAGTATGTGTACAGTGCTTGTCAGTAATATATTTTAATTTCCTGAAGAGAGAGTTTGCCTGGGATCTTGCTAAGATTTTTCTCATATTCTTTTCTTATCATACCTATGATGATTGGGATGTTTATATTATTATATTCATCATCATTGTTTATATTTGGGCAGTGAATTGTATGATCACCAGGCAAAATGCAGTAGATTGGCCTGGGGTCAATTTAATCAACTTTCCCTTCTCCCAAAATTGTTGACCTTCTACCTAAATGAGAAATCATTATCGGTAGAGGGTCGGACGCCATGCTTTGATGTATAGAGTTACGGCCCTTGCCATTCTGAGTTCAAATCCCGCCGAGCTTAACTTTGCCTTTCATCTTTACGGGGTCGATAAAATAAAGTACCAGTAATACACTGGGTAATTACTGGCCTTGTGCCAAAAGTAGAAATAATTATTTAATTATGTTACTTTACTTTCTGGGTTTAAATTTAACTTTACCTTTCACCCATCCAGTCAAATAGTGGGTCGATTTAATCAAGTAAACCCTTTCTCCAAAATGTGTGGCCTTGTGCCTATATTAGAAATACCAGTAATATGTTGGTGATTGATACAATAGATTATATACTACCTTTACAATATTGTCCTTGTATTTAGTATTCCTGTTGTTGAGTTGGGGCAGTGGATTGATAGAATCATTAGAGTTCTGGGCAAAATGCCTTGTGGCATTTAGCCCAGCTCTTTATGTTGTGTGTTCAAATTCTGCTGAGGTCAATTTTTTCTTTCATCTTTGCAAGATTGATAAAATAAAGTTACCAGTCAATTACTGTAGTTGATATAATTAACTGTTGCCTCCCCCTCAAACTTTCTGGCCTTGTGGCTGTTATTATTATTACCATCATCATCATCATCATTATTATTATATAAGGTGGTGGATTGACATTCTTGATAGAGCGACACACAAAATGCTTTGCAGTATTTAGTTATGACTTTCTATGTTCTGAATTCAAATCCTGCTGAGGTCAACTTTGCCTTTCATCCTTCCAGAGTCAATATATTTGACTTTCCCCTTCCCAAAATTGCAATGTTAGAAAGAATTGTTGTTGTTATTGTTATTATTATTAGATTGGCAGTATTAGTAGAGTGCCAGACACAATGCTTTGCAGCATAGAGTTATGGCCCTTTACGGTCTGAGTTCAAATCCCGCCAAGGTTAACTTTGGCTCTCATCCTTACGGGGTCGATAAAATAAAGTACCAGTAATGCACTGGAATAATTGCTGGCCTTGTGCCTGAAGTAGAAACAATTATTATTATTATTATTATTATTATGTGGTGGATTAGCTGAATTGTTAGAGCATCAAACAACATACCTTGTGGTATTTGTTCAAATTTTTTTATATTAAAGTTTAAATTTCACTATGGTTAAACTTTGTCGTTCATCTTTCCAATATTCATTTTTAAATGTACCAGTTATATATTGGGGTAGATATAATCAATTTACACCATCCCCTCGAATTACTGGTTTTATGTTTATATTTGAAAAAATTATTATTGTTAATTTGGCTCCATTTTTTTTTTTTTTCTTACATAACGAGGGAAAGAAAACATGTATGTTGGAAATATGATAAATTGTTCTTTGGTTAGAAAGGAACTATTTTAAACATGAGTTTTAGTGTATAAATTGTTCAATAGTGAAAATGGAGCCACATTAATATATGAGATGAAATAGCTTGACATGTTGGAACAATGTGTTCAATAATCTTAACTATTAGTCACCACCTCAAATATTAAAGGAAGCTACAGGTTTGATCTATGGTTGGTGTCACTCATATCATGAACTTGGTATTTCATCATGGTTTTATAACTTTCTATCTGTTTTCTTTTGTTCATATATATATATATATATATATATATATATATATATATATATATATAAAGAAATATTGTCTGGAAAACACACCAATGAAAGAAGTAAGAATAACTATCTTAAAACAGAAATAGTGAAACTTTATACTATTGAAGGATATAATTACATGGTGTAATATCATTTGAATGTAATTTATGCAATGTGTTATATCGGCTAGATATGATTATACAATGAATATATTTATAGAATGTGTCACATTGAGATAATTATATAATGTGATATCATCTGAATACATTGTGATATTCTCTGGATATAATTACACAATGTTATATTGCCTGGATCTATTTATGTGATATGATATTACTTGGCTATAATAATGTAATATTATATAACCTGACTATTGACTAGTTTCCAAAACAAAGATGCTTGATGTTCTATGGAGCAATTGTTGCTGAAGCATAATACATTTTCAAAATGAATTGCTTGAAGATTATAAAGGCAGTTTGGAAAACAATTAAATCCTTATAGTTGGAACATGTGTTCAATAATCTTAACTATTAGTCACCACCTCAAATATTCAAGGAATCTACAGGTTTGATCTATGGTTGGTGTCACTCATATCATGAACTTGGTATTTCATCATGGTTTTATAACTTTCTATCTGTTTCCTTTTGTTCATTTATGTGTGTGTGTATATATATATATATATATATATATATATATATATATATATATATATATATATAGTAATAATAATAAATTTGAAGACTAAAATCCAAAGAGGGCTCGATAAGGATAAATATATATCAAATATATAAGAACCGTAGAGCAAAGTCAATCTGTGAACACAGAAGTGAATATTTCAAAAAACGTTCACAGATTGACTTTGTTAGTTTCAGAAGATCCCGTTAAGGGTGAAAGCAGCGATTCTTTGCTTTAACTTTAATCTGCTATTTTAAAAGCGGACGTAAAATGAAATGAAAAAAATATATATATATATAAAACAACTATTTAATGTGCATTTCATTATGATGTAATCCAGGTGAAAATCTCAAAGCCACTCCACTCCATTTCTGATGGCAAGAGGATGTCTGTAATTCAGTCTTCTTCGCCCACTTATTCTTGGGAGGGTTGTGGGGACAAAGTCCTCAAACACTCTTTCCAGCAGGCCCTGTCAGAAGCAACCATCTCCAACTAATCCAGCTGGATCCCCAAGCATGACCAGCCAAGCTCATGGATGTTATCTAACCATCTTGCTCAGGGTCTATGCCTGGGTCTCTTGCTGGTTGGTTCTGTTCATAAAATCTGTCCAGCAATTCTTTCCTGAGACATTCTAACTACATGCCCATAGTATTAGAGCTGTGATCTGTCAATTCGGAGAAGTAGCGGCTCTATCTGTAACTCAGTGAAGATCAAATATCTCATGGGATTTTTGTCCCTTCATCAATATATATTAACAAAAGATATATATACATGCAGATTCCACTTGCAAGCTATTGGTCAATCTGAGGCTATGCTATGCCCAAGGTGCCATGCTGTGAAACTAAATTTGCAATCGTGATTGTGAAGTAAACTTCTTAACTGTAAAAACATGCCTCTGATGCTCATTATTTTAGTATTTTAATTATATATCTAATGATATTTTAAAATAAATATATTTATAAATAAATGTAAAACAGCAGTCCAGAAAAAATGGTTATGATTTCTACTAGTTTGTATCTTGTTTTTATATACCAACCCTGTATTGTTATAGTTAAGAAAAGAACACAGGTAACAACTAAATAACTAATAGTAGTTTTAGAGTTGCTGCCAAAAATGTCATAGCTTAAGTTTATAAAATTTATGCTTTCAGTTTAATACATTTTTAGCAATAAATAACACCATATTTTAATTATTATTATCTAATTATAGGGCGGTGGATTGGCAGTATCAGTAGAGAGTCAGACACCGTGCTTTGCAGCATAGAGTTACGGTCTGAGTTCAAATCCCGCCAAGGTTAACTTTGCCTTTTATCCTTACGGGGTCAATAAAATAAAGCACCAGTAACGTACTGGGTCAATTTAATCGACTTTCCCCTCCCTGCAAATTACTGGCTTTGTGCCTATACTAGAAATCGTTGTTATTATCTAATTGTAATACTTCAAAAGCATTAAATTACAACATTGTTCAAATAACATTGGTTAATGGTATTACTTAATTAATCATATTCCACACTTCTGCCATAAATAATAGACAGATTTCCATTCAATGTAATTGTTTATCAGAGGTTTATTAGCTACAGATTTTTAGATATCATAAACAATTGAATAAATCAATGATACTACAAATACTTTAATTATTTTAATAGTATCCATGATTCTTGTAGCTACTCAACAACCATGTTTTAGAAATAATAGAATCTAATAACTTGGCATCACCTTTGAAAAATGATTTTGTTTTATTGATATAAATCCTTACATCAATCTTCTCTTTAAACACCATTTGTATAAGGGTTGGCTGAAGAGGATACTCTCATGGAATGACCATATGAGGTTTATTTTTCAACATAGTTCCTAGAAGGAAACAATGCAGTTATTAATAAAAAGAGTTGAAATTAATGCATACAATATTTCACAGCATTAGCATCACTCCTTCATTGTCAGCCTATGAACTGTTCAGCCTACCCTCATACCATATGTACTTTACTATAACAGAGGTATTTCAGCTTGAGAACATTTGATTAAGCAAGATGTTATTTTAATTCAAAATCTCATTTTGTTATATCTGCTTTACTTTCTATTATTACTGTGAATTCCAGGGCAGTGGACTGACAGCGCCGTTTGAGTGTTGGATATGTATAGTAGTATTTGTTCCAACTCTTTACATTCTGAGTTCAAATCCCACTGCAGTCAACTTTGGTTTTCATCCTTCCAAGGTTGATTAAATAAAGAACTAGTTAAGTACTTGGGTCTATATAATCAACTTTCCCCTTCCCCCAAATCGCTGGCCTTGTGTCAATGTTAGAAAGAACTATTACTGTGATCTTCCATGGTGGCTACAAAGTTTTGATATGAAACATGTGAAGTAGATAGCTAGTAGGCATTGTTGAACAGATTTCATTGTGTTCATCGGTGTAGTTAAAGACTTTACTTTAAATTATATACTTTTTGGAGGGAGAGTTATATATATATTCTATGTTTGAGCCACATAGAAAATTATTTTATTTCAAAGTTTCAAAACAGACAAATTCTCATAAAATCGATAATATTAGTCTTGTAATATATTGTTAATGTTATAGAATATTTCATTATGACCAGGATTATAACTCAGATCTAATTTGGTTGGGCTTATGTAGAAAAGCCTACCAGTTACTCAAGATTTGCTGCGAGATGTCCAATCTCTTCTGTTTATAGATATCCATTTACACATCAGATAATTTACCCTATAGGTAAAAATCCACGTCCTTCCTTTCTTTCACTCTTTTTTCCACTCCCTAATGTGACATTTCCTTGTCAATCTGTTTGATTGATCTATTCACTTCTAAATAGGATTTTAATGTGGGTTTGTTTTTTTTCTTTTTAATAAACTTGAATAAATAAAGCTTCTATTGTTTTTGTTTGTTTGGCTGTATTTATTTTATTAGTAAAGATTAATATGATTGGCAAATGTTTTGAATTGTTGTAAGCTGCTAAATATGTGACAATTTATTGTTGATAACTATAGTTAATCTAATAAGTTGATTATTGATGACAAAGACAAATGTTTCATTTAAAATAATACTAACCAATTGGTTACTCAGAAACGCCATCTACATGAAAAACAATAGTTTAGTTAGTATTAATATATCTAATACAGAGCGCATCCGAGAGCTAACTAAAAAGAATTATACAATGAGGAAAAAATACAATATTCATGTAGATGGCGTTTCTGAGTAATTTATTCTCGAAACATGTTCAGAGTTATCTCCCATACTTGCCGAGAGTGTTAGTCAAATAGTTTCCACGGTTGTTTAGAAAACTATAATATTGATGGAAGTTTATTGAGAACCCTGTGCAGTGCACTCTACATGTGAATGGAATTCCACTGAAGCAGGTGGAAAAGTTCGAGTATCTTGGGACTGTGAGCACAAGTGATGGTATGCAGGAGGCTGAATTAAGTACAAGAATTGCAGGACCTGGTGCAGTGATGCACCAGCTTCAGCATTCAGTAATTAGAAGGGGATGGGTGTAAAAACCAGACTTGCTATCTTCAATTCGGTATTCATGCCAAACCTTACCTATGGTCATGAATCTTGGGTAATGACCGAAAGAATACAATCACAAATACAAGTGGCCAAAATGGGGTCCCTCCGAAGGGTCTTTGGGGTAACATTACTCGATAGAGTGCGTAGCTCGGAGATCAGAGAGTCACTGCAGGTAGATCTAGTTCCCCAAATTGAGAGATCACAGCACTGATACTATGGGTGTGTGGTTAGAATGTCTCGGGAAAGAATCGCTGGACAGAGCAAGATGTTTGGATAACATCCATGAGCTTGGTTGGTCTCACTTGGGGATCTAGCCAGATCAGTTGGAATTGGTTGCTTTGGACAGGACCCTCGGGAAGAAGTGTTTGAGGACTCTACCCCCACAACCCTCTCAGGAATATGTGGGTGAAGGAGAAAGATTTTTAATCTGTCCACAATAAGATCATATATTAATGTAATTGACTTTATTTTTCATCTTCCCAAAGTATAAGTATTAAATAACTTCCTGGAATAAATAGACAGAGATTGTTGTGTAGTTTCAGATAAGTTGTGAACAAGCAGTGCTGTGGCATACAGGTATGCCTCTGCCAACCCAAAGACCATGCTGCACATTCCATCATACAGTTATGGATCATGTGGAGTGTGTGTTTTAGCACTGTGGCATTCTTTAAGTTGGCATATTTGTCATTAATATATGCAATAAACAAAAAGGGACCAAGAACAGATCCCTGTGATATACCAGATTCCATCACATAGGGTGAAAAATGCTGTCCTAGAACCGTGACTACCTATTTTCGGCTGAGAATAAAGGACTTCAACCAGTTATAAAGATCATCTCTCACACCCATTGCAGAGAGTTTTGCCATAAGCCTTTTGTGTGGCACAAAATTAAAAGCTTTAGCAAAGTCAAGATAAATAATATCCACCCATGAGCCGCCATCAGTGATTCGGGTAATATCTTGAAGAAACTCGATGAGTTGATCACAGCAGCTGAAGTCAGGGATAAATCCAAATTGTGAGGGCTGGATAAGGCTGTGAGAGTTCCAGAAGTTCCAGAGTTTTCTCTGACACAGGACTCCATCAATTTGGTGATGCAACTAGTAAGACTGACTGGATGATAGTTGACAGGTGATGTGCAATCACCTTTTTTGAACAGAGGAATGAGATTAGCAATTTTCCACTGCTCTGGGGTAACACTGTTGTTAAGGCAGAATTGAAAGAAGAGTGAAAGTTGGCGCTGAAGAAAGTTCCCACCACATTTGAGAAGCAGGTACATAACACCATCAAGACTAGGAAAAGCATTGCAGGTGTAAATTCCATAGTCGCTATAGAATTTGATGTCAGAAGTGGTGGAGATGGTACATTTTCAACAGTAAAATTTCCTGCATAGCATTTAGCAATAGGTTGTGTATTCTTTGAGATCATCAGTAATCTGTCCTGTGTGGGGATTGCAAAGAGCCCAATTGGAGAGTGAGGTCTCTGCTTTGGACATACATATTTTCAGAATACTTTGCTGTCAGGGTTAGTTGCTGTACGTTGTTCAGATTCAAACACTGCCCTTTTTGCCAACTGCTTAAAATGGTTAGATGATCTACTGATCTATTTAGTCTGTATTCCTGTTCAGCATCATAACATTCTTTCCTGGCGCCCATGTTTCCGTGAGTGTAATGAAATCGGGGTCAATACTCTTGATGTAAGAATCCAAAAGATGGATCTTGTTGCATAAACTACGAGCATTTAAGGACAATGATTTGTATCGGGATTTCAGCTTATGATGATATATAGGGGATGGCAGGTTAATCTTGTTTAGTTTCCCACAGCTTTTTCATTGCCAGCTATTGGGGGTACACTATGCTCAGACCAGTTGGTATCCCTTTTCCCTGTCTCACTAGTAGAAGAAGACCTGCTCGAATATTTATCGATCAACTCCCAGACGATACAAGCCTCAGTAAGGAGCAATGGAAAATCGTGAATTGTGGAGAGACTTTGTCGGGAATGTTCGACTGTTGTTGCAATGATGATGAACACAATTTTAACCACATATTTCAGAATGCTATATACAAGCTATATAACTTTATAAATAAAGAAGAGTTGATTCCCCTGTTTACTTCTGGTGGGTAGACTCAATCATTCCTCATTCGTGCATTCCTCATCCCGCTGTGTTATTTTAGCTAGCAATTCGTAACATTTATGTGTTGTAAAAAAATATTTTTCTTGTATTCTTTCTAAGCTGTAAATAATTGATTCAAACGCATAAGGGGAAGCAACTCGTCATTTTTTTTTTTTATGTATAGCATGAAATGCGATATGAACTGACTAAAGTCAGCTGGAATTAATTGATATTATTACTCAGAACATGGCATAAGGTAATCCAAAGACAATATCTTCGGTAATAGGAACTTAATGTACCATTACAAGAAGGATAACTCTAGAAATTGGTGTTTTATCTATTTCCAATAAAATAACTCGAATAATATAAACATTCTTAACTAACAATTATATATATATATATATAAACAAAGAAAGTGTGGTAAGAAACCGGGTGGACCATAACGCACCAGAGAACTCGATACTTAGGGTAGTAGAGTGTGTAATAGGAAAAGAGTCAGGACCCGACGGCTGAGCTCTGGCCGTTTCAATCTAGCTGTCGAAACGGCCGGAGTTCAGCCGTCGGGGTTCTGACTCTTTTCCTATATATATATATAATTGTTAGTTATGTATATATATATATATATATATATATCACAGTAAAAAGAGAATCAGTGTTGCAACGAAAGGAACTTATTAGACATATTACAATTGTTTCTCGGGCGACCAGCTCGAGGCACGATCTGTGTGGTGATCAAACCTGACTCTGAAATCGCGTGGTCTTTGGATACGTCTCGATTCTACGAAGCAGATTTTCCTATTGTCCTTTATCATCGAATTCCTTCGTTTGTTGATTTAGATCCTGTTGTTGTCATACCATGAGTGGTCAAGAATTGTACACATCACCGGTATTTCTAGCCACTCGTGGTTGCCCACTGTTTGGTTCTTCTCCCTCTCCACCTGTCAATCAAAATTTCTTCATATATCAGAATTACTACTGTGGTGGGAGAGGGGCTGTAATATTGAACGGCTGGCATCACTTTGACGTCCTCATTGTCCCTAGGCACCCTGTTCCACACCGGTCAAGTACACATCCGCAATTATGCTGTATGCGGCAGTCATTGTAGATATTGTTTGGAGGGAATTTAAAAAAAAAATCATAGGGATATTTAGTATAACATTTCTAGGAAACAGCCCTAGAATACCCTCCACCATACATATTTCAAAAAGAATTAAGAACGTTTTTAAATGAAAGCTTGCGACAGCCTTTCAAACAGAAAGGCTATATCAAAGGTGTTTTCAACAAATACACCCAATTCTACACTCACACACTGGACTCAGGGAAGTGTGCATAGCCAAGACGCCGCACATATATAGACAGATGAGAAAAGAAAAAATCCATAGATAGTCATCCATACCCCCACGCAGACATGCTCAGACAAATACATCAACCCAGGCATGCGCACACCCGTGCTCATGCATGTCTACATACATACATGTCACACATACATGTCATACATACATGTCACACATACATACATGCACCCGCGTGCATGTCAGTCAGCAATCACCACAGCCAAATCTATGCTGCCCATCCATTCAGGTCACTGCTGCAGATGTGAAGAACAACAACAAAAGATTAAGAGTAACCCATTATTATTTATTAACATTAGTAGATTAGGTTTTGTTGAATCGGTTCTAGGTATTTTGACTCCTGGTAATTTAACTCCCGGTATTTTGACTCCAGAAATTTGGCCCCCGGTATTTTGACTGCCAGTCAATTTCACTCCCAATATTAGAAAAAAATAAAACGTTACAGAGTAATTCAGTTAGATGAAAGTATCATTTCAGTCATCCATTCGGTTGTTTATTTACAGAGAAATATTTGTTTCCCTTTTCGTATAGTTACTTGTTTATATTACAAATACTGTATTGGTTTTATGTTTTGAACTGATAATAAATAATAATAATAATGATGAATTTCAACGTTTTATTTTTTTTCTAATGCCAGGAGTGAAATTGACTGGCAGTCAAAATACCAGGGGTCAAATTACCGGAGTCAAAATACCAGGAGCAAATTGGCAGAGTGATTAAAGCATGGGATAGAATGCTTTGTGGCTCTCTGCTCTGAGTTCAAATCTTGCTGTGATCAACTTTACCTTTCATCTATTTCAGGTCGATAAAAAATGTGCTAGTCTGTGACACATACCTGCTTCTCAAACGTGGTGGGTACTTCCTTCTGCACCAGCTATTACACTTCTTCCAATTCTGTCTGAACAACGGTGCTACTCCAGAACAGTGGAAAACTGCCATTGTCATTCCTTTGTTCAAAAACGGTGACCGCACATCACCTGTGAACTATCATCCAGTCAGTCTTACTAGCTGCATTGCCAAACTGATGGAATCCAGTCAGAGAAACACTTTGGAACTTCTGGAACACTCACAGTCTTATCCGGCCCTCACAATTTGGATTTATCCCTAACTCCAGCTGCTGTGATCAACTTATCAAGTTTCTTGAAGATATTACCCGGATCACTGATGGCGGCTCATGGGTGGATGTTGTTTACCTTGACCTTGCTAAAGCTTTCAATTCTGTGCCACACAAAAGACTTATGGCAAAACTCTCTGCAATGGGTGTGAAAGATGATCTTTTTAACTGGTTGAAGTCCTTCATTCTCAGCCAAAGAGATCTGTTCTTGGCTCCCTTTTGTTTGTGGCATATATTAATGACATAGTTGCCAACTTAAAGTATGCCACAGTACTGAAATATGCAGATGACATCAAGCTGTACATTGAGATAAAAAGGACAGATCCTCAACACTATATATCTTGCCTGCAATCTGACCTGGACACAATGCAACAATAGATTACGGACTGGCAACTCAATCTGGCTGTGGGCAAGTGTACCACCATGCATTTTGGGAGTAAAAACCTGGCATCCACATATTCCCCCCACAACACTAATATCAAGAAGTCTTCTTGCGAACGTGACCTGGGCATTACTGTCAGCAGCGATTTACGTTGGACGAAGCACGTCTCTAAAATTGTCAAGAAGGCCGAAGGTGTCTTAGCATCACCCAGCAAGACCTTTGTCAGCTGCTCTCCAGCTATCTATTTAAAGCTGTATATAGCAATGGTGCGGCCACACTTAGAATTTGCATCACCAGTCTGGAAGCCCTATCTTGCTCAGAACATTGACCGCCTGGAAACTGTTCAGAGACGTGCAACCAAGCAAATACCCTCCATCAGGCATCTACCATACTCTGAACGCCTTGCTTCCCTGGGGATGGATACATTGAAGCTCCAACGTCTGGCAACTGACTTCGTAAACACCCACAAAATTATTAACCATTTTGCCAACAACAACCTTGAGTACCTTTTTGATTTCCATATGTCTAACACACGTGGGTATGCCAACAAAGTCAGAAAACAGCACAGCTCCCATGACTTTCGGAAACATGTTTTCAGGCTCAGAGTTGTTGAAGCATGGAACAAACTACCTGCATCAGTTGTTAGCTGTCCAGACACTGACTGTATCCTTTCAAACCTCCATGCTTCCTGAGATTCGCCAACACTACACCTAATATTCCCCCTCCATACACACGCACACATGTATATCATGACTCATACACTATTCGCTTCCCTGACATTTGTATATTATTCTATGTACTATACATGCACCTTTGATGAGTTGTAGTGCACCTGAGCACTGTACACAATAATTTCATTAAGGAAGTTGATGTCTGTTGTGTTCAAGAGACTAGGTGGAGGGGTGGGTCTACTAGATTCATTGTGGGTAAAAAACGATGCTATAAACTTTTCTGGGTGGGAAATGACAATGGGCTGGGCGGAGTAGGAATTATGTTAGCAGAAAAATGGATAGATAAGGTAATTGACGTAAATGGAGTGAACGACGGAATAATTAAAATAAGACTAGTCCTAAATAGAATTACTGTGACAATAATATCCGCTTATGCACCCCAATCTGGCCTACCTGACGTTATAAAAGACAGATTCTATGAGTTGCTAATGCTCACTACCTCCCAAATAACCAACAGTGACTACATAATTATTGCTGGCGACCTAAATGGTCATGTTGGACAACATTGTGATGGCTATGGTGGAATCCATGGAGGTTATGGATTTGGTACTAGAAATGAGGAAGGCTTCAGAATTCTGGAATTCTGTGACACTAATAACCTAACTATCTGTAACACTAACTTCAAAAAACGAGACAATCACTTGATCACCTATAGATCAGGGGAACACGCCAGTCAGATAGATTATATCCTGACTAGAAGACGTGACAAAGTGTCTGTTGTAAACACTAAATCCCTCCCACATGAAGAATGCACCTCCCAACATAGCTTCATAGTCAGGATTAGACGTACTCTACAACAGAGGAGGACTACCCTGAGGAGAAGAATATGGAAGTTGAAGGATCCAACAGCCAGTAACAAATTTAAAAGTATATTCTTGATGCTTTTGACAGTAAGGAAGAGCAATTAGAGATGTACAATATAGAGGAACAGTGGGAATTCTTGAAAGTTAACCTGCTGAAGGCAACAGATGAAATCTGTGGCTGGAGCAGACCTATAAGCAGGAGGAGAGTAACTTGGTGGTGGAACAGTAAGGTGGAGGAGACAATCAAGGCCAAAAAGCAGGCTTGGAAAGTATGGCGGGATGGGGGAAGTAGAGAACACTATCAGGTGGCCAGGAGAGAAACTAGGAGACAAGTGTACTTTGCAAGAAGGGAAGCAGAGGAAAGAAAGTTCAAGCATGTTATACAACGCGAGGACCCAAAACGTGAGGTGTTCAGGATTGCAAGACAATGTGTCAAGGAAAACCATGATATTGTCGGGGAGAAGTGTGTTCATAACGATGATGGTGTACTTGCCCTCCCTGATACTGATAAGAAGGTAGTGTCACTACAAGAGACTACTAAATGAGGAGAATAAATGGGAAAAAGATAGTCTGCCCCAAATCTATCCAATAGAAGGTGTTGGCTTATATTTGGGGGGCAATATTTGACGATTTTCACCAACTTCAATTTCTACATTAATAAGATTTGGAATTTTGCCCATTTCTCAGACATAAAATAGTGGAGTCAGCTTATATAGGGTATATAATTTCTATGTTAAGAAATTTAGGCACAAAGCTAACAACTTGTAGGAAGGGGTAAATCAATTAAATTGACCCCAGTACTTGACAGGTACTTTATTTCATCAGCCCCAGAAGGATGAAGGGCAATGTTGACTTCAACTAGATTTGAACTCAGATAGTAAAAAGCCATAAGTAAAAGCTCAAAAGATTCTGCCAATCCATTGCTCTCACCATAACATTAATACAAAACTATCATAAAAACTTATGCACTGATAAATAGATGCAACACTGATAAATAGATGATACTGGGTCGGGATTTTACCACCAATAAGTGCAGTGGAAGAGCATATATCATATTCTGATAGAGCCTACCTCAACTGCCAATGTTGTGGCCATCTCCAGAATCCACACGGCGACGAGAGCTTCTACGTGGTCACTTGATCTGCTAGAAATAGCAGCCATATTTCCCTCATATTACATTCCACAACACACTGCCACCCAGTCTTGTATAAAAAAAATTCATCTAAACCAGTATCACACAACCTTTTTCAGAAGACAGTCCACAAAATTCATGAGGGAAATTTTATGTACCCCCAAATATAAGTTTACTTTTAATTGCATTATGCAACACAGGACATAAAATTCGCTGTGCATCGTTGACATTTTCCTGGGGACCGTTGATGGTACACGTAGCATACGCTGAGTACCCCTGATCAAAAGCAACCAATAAATTATCCAGAAAAATGAATACTGTTTCAATATATAGAGTATGTGTTTAAATACGTGCGTGTGCAGCCGCACAAACAATCAATATTGTGATTAATACAATAACGAATTTAAGATTATATAGTTTGCTATTTCCATCTGGAGACTAAATAAAGCAAAGGACCAACGAAGGAGCCTCTATAAGGGATTGATCACTCGATAGAGCTTATATGTGATCGGTCGACTTGCTAGAAATAGCAGCCAAATCTTTCAAATTACTCTAACTGTCTTTAAAAAACCAAACCAAACAAACACCCTAGATAAACAGACGGGAATGGTGACAGTCGAATGCATTTGATCATAGGACTGATGCTTATTCAAAGCTCAATGTAATATAGTTCTAGATGCAATGTTTGAATTACAGATGGAATAATCACGACTTAAACACCTTATATCACAGATCAGCTGGATCAGGGCTGACTGGGCTAAACAAAAACAATAGACAGCATACTGAGGGGTAAGAGAGTGTGTGAGAGAGAGAGAGAGAGATGCGGAAGCGAGATGGCAAGCAGAGACAACTCTTGCCATCTGACTACGTGACATGCGAGTGAATTGTATGCTGGGATATGCCACGTTGTTAGCGCATGCGTTGTATGCGAGTCTCTCGCTACTATCAACATGAATTACTTTAGAAAGGTACTAGGAACTCCACAGGGTGGTAATCAACCTTCCAGTGCTGAAACGGTAAATACTAAACACTATTCTAATGTTCATGCAACTATTTCCAAACATTTCGACTATTTATTTGATCTATATATGCCCCAGCTACACCCCCTTTAAGTTGTTCTCTACACAATTTACACCGGGTTCTATCGGCTGCTACGTCCCATTTACAACAATGATCTATCTCTCTTTCTTACCACATTAATATCTACTATTCTCTATTTATGTATTAAATCAAGTCTGTTAAGTATAATTACTCTCTAATAATCTCTGTTTGGTTTTTATTGTATTTGACAACTTCTTCATACACCGATTTGACAGCAACTTACTGTCAGACACATCACCGATAACCTGTTACGTGTTCCTTCACACACCCGTCTCTCTATGTCTGTGTGTATATATTATTTAGTTAAAGCTGAGTCTGCGTGAATCCTTACTCAGTTTCTCTTTCCTGGTTCTCTATGTATACACATGTCTATATAAGTCTCCCCCTCTTTCTCTCTCACTTTCTGCAACGTTGTTTAACCCCAAGACAGCCCTGAAGGGGACAGACCTACTCTTTCTGTAATTGTTTATGTAAGTGCATCAAATCTCTCTTGTTCTCTCTAGGTACCTCTGTCCAATATTTACTGTTTCCAACTAATGGTAATTTTTCCACTTTTCTCTACTTAATATTTTCTAATCGGCTGTTGTTACAGTTATTTTCTGCGTTTGGGGCACTTACATTTTCAAATATTCACACACACTCACATATATTAGAAACGCAAACATATATATATTTGTGTGTTTCTCTTCATCTCTACAATTTCCTGTTTCCCAAACACCGAACTACGGCAATTTATTCTGTACTACGTCACAAGTCCAATAATTATCTCCTTCACTTTTTACTACCATTAATCAGCAAATTCAGAAACCTGCTGAGATTTCTCTCCCTCCAGCTCCTTGACACACAGACAGATTCCTCGGAGACGGATCTATCAGGACAACACTAATAGTACACAATAGTGCATTATTCAGTTCACTCACGCCGCATACATACGTAATATATAAAATAGATATCAGTAATCTACTGGTGTTGGTTCAGTTATTTCTACTCTACTCTCTTTCTGTAAAACTGATCTGCCGTGTCGCCGGAAGTCAACGTCTAATATATTAAGTAAATTATAACCAATATTTAGTGGATTGGCAATATTGATGGAGCGTCGACAACATGCTTTATGACATAGAGTAATGGCCCTTTACGATCTGAGTTCAAATCCCGCCGAGGTTAGCTTTGCCTTTCATCCTTACGGAGACGATAAAATAAAGTACTAGTAATGTACTGGTATCGATTTAGTCGACTTTCCCTCCCCCCAAATTGTTGGCCTTGTACTTAAATCAGAAACCAATAATAGTAATTGTTAGCCCCAACTACATCTCTTTTCAACTGTTTTTCTTTGCAAGCCATTATATCATTCAAAATGCTAGAAATAGCAACGATATATCCCTCATATCATACACCTACCATCTTAAAAAAAAGCATGTACACATTAGATAATTGTTTCTACTTTAGGCACAAGGCCAACAAACACCCAGTTCATTACTGGTACTTTATTTTATCGACCCCCGTAAGGATGAAAGGCAAAAGTCCTATATACACTATACCTATATGTATTTTTTAAGATGGTAGTCACAGTTATAATGCTTTTAATCAGAGATTACCAAGGGCTATAAACAACTGTTGCTCGGTAGCCTATTTAGACCTGTGTTGTGTATTAATCCTAAATCTAGCTACTGTTATTATTATTTCATAAGATTATTGTGAACTGACTGCCTATGTGTTAGTTGACTTCTACACGCCTCCTTGTGTGTCCAGCTGCTACAGCTGTTCTAAAACGAAAATCGTTATTCTATTATTTGTTAGGGTGCTGCTGATGACAGTTCTGATCCCACTAAGGTTGAATGTGATACTCAGGCCTATAGCAAGGCTATTACTCTCGAGGTTTGATGAATCTTAAAAATGGGTTCATATAATCATAATGTTTAACTGTACACATCATACGGGATGAGTGAATTGCACACTTTTCTAAGCCACCTCTGACCGTTACTTGACTACAACTATATTTGTACTGGTCTATATGCTGTACGACAGACATGTCAAACTGAGGGTCCCTATGTGTTGTCTGAGGGCCACATATGACAACTAATTGCGCACATTACAACTAATATTTTTTTAAATTTTATATTACGCTCGCGCTGTAAAAACCTTTGTGCGGGCCGCAGGTGTGCTTGTAAAGAGCCGCATGTGTCTGCTGTACGATAGATATCTTTTTCAGTATTTCACTGTTTTGAGTACAAATCATGCTAATGGCAACTTCCTTCCAGTTGTTGGTATTTAGCCCTAGGTCAACTGTGAACCGAGTAAGCGTATGGTCAAAGGCATCCTAACTGTGATCATTCCATCCTTTTGTCTGTGTAGAAAGTCATCTTATACATCTTTCTTTGGACGATGGAATGTGTTCTGAGGGATATTTAACTCCTATTTCTAGCATGTCGAGCAACAACGTGTAAGTTTCCTTTTGGTTCGAATAAATACCAGTTATTGTTTAGTCAGCTCTGATCTGACAGATCGAAGGCATTTAAGCCTTGACCACCCCGTCATTAATTCGGGTATATTTACATAAACCAAATTAAATAGTCCTTATTTTAACCTAAGATGATATTGAAATCAAGGAAGTTTTCTTGCATATGTTTAGTTATGTATAAACACACACACTCAATCTCAATATGACAAAAGACCAAGGTTAACTTACATTCATTCTATTATTTCGACATCCGTTTCAATACGCTTACAATAGTACATGTATATGTAAACAAACTGAACATAATTATCAACTGTCAACACGATACATAATACCTTTAATATTAATGCTACCTCAACAAGAACTTTAAAAGTCGATGACTTATTCGTCCGTTTCAAACTCCTGATGAACTGAGGATTGTACAAACCCCTTGCAAGAGGTGTCAACATGAATGTACCTGTTATTTTTATCTAAAGACATTTTTTTCCAATTCTGACCCGTCCGTCCCCTCAATCTATCTTATTTCTCATTCTTTCTTCTAATGAAAGACTAGCGTCCGAAACGTTAAGACCCTCTTCCTGCTATATCAAGCGTTAACCTAATATATCCCTTCCACATACTGTATCGATTGTGTTCTTATTTCTGTTTACCTGTTACATACATATATATTTATATATATATATTCTCGAAAGACATATACGACGGGTTTTAGAAGTTTTTGTCCATTAATCTCTACCCATAATTTCGACGATATTTATATCCGTGGTCGATATGAGTTTCAGCAAGTTTTCCCCATCAATTTCTACCCACCAAGTACTAGTCTGTACGAAGCTATGGTAGAAGACTCGCTACACTCTTGCTTAATGTATCATACAGTGAATTCGAATCTGGAACATGACACATTAGGCAAGTGTCTTGTTGACCAGTATTTTGTGAGTAGAAATTGGAGAAAAACTGCTGAAACTCCTATCGACCACACATATAAACATCGTCGAGAAAACCGTGTTTTAAAAAGAAGTCCATCGAGATTTTTCTAAAACGAATTACAGGCATTCCTTTGCAGTCAAATATGCAGTTAACTAATGATTTGTCCGTTGAAAACTAGTAACTAATTGCGATATAAAATATAAAAATACATAAATAAAACAGGAAGCTTATTTATACATATAGTTGAGTGCCGTTTACCATTCTTAACTAGAGACATGCAGTGACGGAGTGAGTTTGATCTTAGACAAGTGCGGTGACAACTCCAGACAAACTTGGTCTTATTGGATCTCCTTAGAACTACCACATTTTAGAATTACTTTGAGAAGATCTAATTTCGTTATAAAGATTAGGTACTTATTAGGCAATGTGAACTAATAATATTGAAAAATTTCCGGAGCGTGACTGAGTCTATAGATTTAGAAATAAATAATCCGTCTGTACCATACACTTTAGTGCACTCTAGAATATTTAAATAAAAAAACAATGTTGTCTCGGATCGACATTTATTTTTCCATGATATTCTGTTTGCGGGGGAGTCCTTAATCTGATTTTTTCATCTCGTTATGTAATCATTTTTAGTCAAAATTTTAAACTGATATATCTAATTTAAGATAATTCAAATATCCTTACGGGGTCGATAAAATAAAGTACCAGTAATGTACTGAGTAATTGCTGGCCTTGTGTCAAAAGTAGAAACAATTAAAATATAAATATAATTGTTTCTACTTTAGGCACAAGGCCAGCAATTACCCAGTGCATTACTGGTACTTTATTTTATCGACCCCGTAAGGATGAAAGGCAAAGTCAACCTCGGCGGGATTTGAACTCAGATCGTAAAGGGACGTAACTGTGCTGGAAAGCATGGCGTCCGACCCTCTACCGATACTGCCAATCCATCGCCCTATATAAATATAATGATGAAATTATCTCCCTTAAATTTGTAAAGTTCTTTTAATACTATTTTTAGAACAGTTATGGTTAATGGTAAAACATGGAATTCTGTATAAGAAATTAGTTTTCTATGATTCCTGTAGGATAATGCCACATACTGTGTTCGTGATATACTATATAGATAACCTGAAACAGATTTGTTTGTTTTTCTTTGATTTGCTATAAAGTTATTTCATATACTAAGCCTAAAGATGTGCTGATGTCAATAAAGTTGATAGATGTTATTCACAGTTGTATAAATAACTTTACAACTGCGTAAATAACATTATAAATTGCTCGCAATTCGTTCAGAAGAACATTACAAATATAATGTCATTGATAAACACAAATATACACGCATAAAAAAGAGAGATAGAGAAAGTTCGACTTAGCAATACTAATTGTTTTGTTTGTTTTTGTTTTTCCTTGCATTAAATATGTTAACACTTAACTTAATTCATCTAGAAATGCCAGAACTAGACAATATTTTTAGCTATACTAATTGTTTTGTTTGTTTTTGTTTGTTTTTTCTTCCTTGCATTAAATATATTATCACTAACTCAATTCATCTAGAATTGCCAGAACTAGACAATATTTTTAATTGCAATGTCAGTGTGGAATTCTAAGATTTGTAGTTATTAATATTTGTCATGTAATCTAATTTCTTTGTTCAAAGATTTCTCCCTTCAATTCATCTTGCATGTATATATATATGTGTGTGTATGTTAGTTAAGCATTGGTTTGATCAATACTTCGCATCTCAGCAATTTTCTGCTTAAATTTTCTATGTAGTGGACTTGGTATCTAAGGAATTTTTGTTTGGTTTTTCTTTTCTTTTTTTAGACATTTTCCTGCAACAAACTATAAGAATTTGTCTTGGAACTTTTTAATTTGGCTTCCTTTAGAATTCAACACCTATGTTATTGGCATTTTTCTTAATTATCTTTACATTTCAATTGGGATGATCAGCAAAAATTCAAAAGCTTTATTTAAAACGTTTATTTCTTATTAATTTTTTTTTCTAAATATCTTTTAAACATTCTAAATAGTTTAGTTATTAAAATTCATAAAATAGATTTTGTTTGTTGCGAGGAGAAAGGAATTTTGATGCTATCAAAGAAATTAAACTTTCAATCTGTATTTCAATCTTGTATTTTCCCAATCATTAAAAAAAAAGATTATTAATTAATCTAAGGAGAAGTGGTCTTCATAATATTTGTCCTTCTTTATTGATGTAGTTGATACAGAGAAAACAGACAGCCTTAGTTCTAGTTAGAAAGGATGAAGCAGTGTTTAGTGTGAAGTTTGTTGAGTGGAGTAGGGAATATGAGAAGAAAGGTGGATGTATCAAGTGGGCTTGTACAGAGGTGGTACAAATGTTATTAATTCAAAAGCACAGAAACTGTTGTAGTAATACAAGTACAGTCCATAGGCTTGTGACTTATCAGATCCTTCTTCAAAATTCCTCCAAGTGTTCCCTAAATTATCAGTTTCTCTATCTAAAGATGGTTACAGAAATTTGATATTTATAAATAGCTACTAGATATTAGATCAGAAGTGGTTTGCCAATGCTCTGCAGCTTAACCCTTTACATTACTCTATATTTACTATTATATTTTCATGGTAAATGCTTTACCTCACATAATTATCTCACATAGTATCAAATTTATGAGATTTTGATATTAACTTTGAGAACAATACCTTAACATCAGTATGAATGGCCGGTTACAGCCAGTTTGAACAGAAAGAGGTGAGAGAATTCTGGCCAGATATGGCCAGTTTAAATGCTAACACTTTAAAGTGTTCCATCTATACTCAGCTGGTGTGCTATTGATTCCACATATTTACACATCATGCACTGAGATCTATTTTAATACATGCTCTATATACGAAACTCACCATCAGTATATATAAGTGATAGGAAGGGCATCCAGCCATAGAAAACTTGACAAAGAAATAGTTGGGAGGACTCTTTAGCTGTGTCAAATACATGACAACCTCCCTAGTGCTAATGCTTTAATTAAAATGCATCCAGTAGAAATTGGGAATGTATGTGAGATACAGGCCGCTGACTTGTCCGAGTACTTGAAGTACAGGAACAAATATAAACATGTTGCAGGCTCCTGGCCATCTGAGCACTAGATGGAACACAGGAACATAAGTAAGCAAGATGTGGGCCCTCAGCTCATTTGTTTTGGTACAGACTTAGTCTGCAACAACCTATCCAATTCTTGCTACCATGGAAAGCAACTACAGAAGTACCTAGCTAACAGTAAACCCTTCTACTTAGCTTGTGTTGACCTGGAGAATGCCTTTGACAAAGTCCCACACACCTTAATCTGGTGGGCTCTTAGAAAACTAGGAATGGAAGAATGGCTTGTGAGAGCTACAGAAGCCATGTATAGAGGAAAAGTCAGCAAGGTTAGAATTAACAATGAATATAGTGATGAATTTAGTGTAATAATAGGAGTTCACCAAGGCTCCATCCTTAGGCCCTTCCTGGCTATAACAGAAGGGTTTAAGACTGGCAACCCATAGGAATTTCTATATGCAGATGATCTAACTCTCATAGCTGAATCCATGGCTGAACTAGAGAAGTTCCAAACATGGAAGCATGGCCTAGAATCAAAAAGCCTTAGTCAACTTGTCTAAGACTAAAGTTCTAGTATGTAGAAAGGAGAATAGGGCACAGGTGCCCTCTGGGAAATGGCCATGCTCAGTGTGTAAGAAAGGAGTAAGTAGAAATTCCATTCTATGTCCCAAATGCAAACTATGGATACATAAAATATGTAGTGGGATCACAGGTAAGCTATCTAAGAATGTAGATTTTATATATAGCCAATGCTCAGGTGCAGTAAGTTGCAAGGACCCACTGGATGCTATTTTCTTCAGCTGCCCAGATGGTTCTATAGAAATAGTAGACACTTTCCGTTGGTGACAAAATCAGCAGTAGAGGAGGGTGCTCTGAAAGTGTAGTAGCCAGAGTTAGAGTGGGATGGAAAAAGTTCAGAGCTAATACCGCTGTTGGTCACAAGGGGTTTTTCTCTAAAAGTAAAAGGCAGATTGTATGATGCTTGTATACGAACAGCGATATTACATGGTTGAGAGACCTGGACGTTGTGTGCTGAAGACCTGCGTAGATTAGAAAGAAATGAAGCTTGCATGCTCTGATGGATGTGTAATAGTAATGTGCACGAACTATGAAGCATAAATGAATCGAGAGAGAGACTAAACATAAGAGGTATCAAATGTTGTGTTCTGGAGAGGAGATTGTGTTGGTATGGCCATGTGATGCATATGAAGGACGACAGCTGTATAAAAAAGTGCAGGGCAATGAAAATTGATGGAAGCTATAGAGTGGGTAGACCAAGAAAAACCTGGGATGAGGTGATAAAAACTGACCTTGCTCACTTACACCTCTCTAAGACTGTCACTGGATCAAGATCTTTGGTGCCATGCAGTTGTACAGAAGACCCGACTGCCATTGCATACAAACCTACAGTCAGTAGGCTCCTCTTAACCTAACGTACACCCCACCCTACACACCTACCCCGTCCTCCCTTTTCCGTTCCATCCACTGTGTCGATGACACAACGCTCCACACTATGAATGTGGTTGGTGTTAGGAAGGGCATCCAGCTGTAAAAAAAACCTGCCAGAGACACTTCCATACGAGCAAGACACAGTCTCCCAACCATTCCTGCATCAAATGAAACAAAACCGTCTAGCCCATGCTAGCATGGAAGATGGACGTTAAACGATGATGATGATGATATATATATACTCACACACAAATACACATACAACTATAAAGCATGTACTGCTCTGCAGTGATTCTAGTCATTATAATAGTAAGCCACCACCAGAGATTTTGTGGAGAAGAATCAAAGTGAGGTAGAGAAAGGAGATAAATACAGGATTGCTATTGATTTCAAAGGAATATTATATGGAAGAGTCTCCTTAATCTCACCTATAGGGTCAATCTCAAAACTTCAGAAATAAAGACAAGTGCCAACATGACTGAGATTAGTTAATAATATTTTAGTACATTTCTAATTATCAGTACTGTCTCACTACTTTCATACTCAGCAGTCAAAGCATCTTCTCCTTTTCCACCTACTTATTCTTGAGAGTCCTCAAACACTCCTTCCTGCGGGTCCTGTCAGAAGCAACTGTTTCCAACTGACCCGGCTGGATCTCCAAATGAGACCAACCAAGCTCATGGATGTTATCCAACCATCTTGCTCAGAGTCTAACCCTGGCTATCCTACCAGTTGGTTTTGCTTGTAAAATCTGTCCAGTGATTCTTTCCTGAGTTATTCTAACCACATGCCCATAGTATTAGTTGTATTTTCTCAATTCAGAGAGGTTGCAGCTAGCTCTACCTGGAGTGACTCTCTGATCTCCGAGTTATGCACTCTATTCAGTAATGTTACTCCAAAGACTCTTCGGAGGAACCTCCATTTTGGCCATATATATTTGCAATTGTATTCTTTCGGTCATTATCCAAGATTCATGACCATAGGTAAGAGTAGGCACGAATACTGAATTGAATATAGCAAGTTTGGCTTTTACACCTACCTCCGTACCAATTGCTGAAGCTGGCACATTACTGCACCAGCTCTTGCAATTCTTGCACTTAATTCCATCATTCCTGAACACGGGCCCCAAGATACTTGAACATCTGTTTCAGAGCATGTCAATTCAATTAATTAATGGATTTGCATAGTACATGGTTTATTTAGTCAACACAGATGATGCTGTTTGATCATCTGCAAAATGGATCCTGATCAAGTAGGTCCTGTATTGTTATGTTGATCTGTATACTTATTGTAGTTGTGACCTCTATACTTAGTCTCAATCACACTGCATGGCTCCTTAGACAAGTCATCATCATCATCATCATCATCACCATCACTGTGTCCATTTCTCTGTGCTAGCATGGGTTAAATGAAAAAGACTTACTGTGACCACAGCGAGACGAACTCGTAATCTTCTTTATTTTGGTAAGTTTTATAAGCCATATTTGTATGTCTTTGAGACAGCCAGTGTGAATGCATTTGAATGAGCTTGCAGACAGCATAACTATAGTCTGACTGCAGCTGTGAGCAGGTGAGTCCGGTAATTGAGATCCTAAAAATGGAAAAACCCACAGTCAACTGGGTCAAGGACACTTTGAGCGCAGCCAGTTAGAATCTTATCTTTCCTTCACCGATAACAATGTATTTCATGTCTGAAATTATTGACTCAACCGCAACGAGTTAGCACTATGTAGATCTAATTTATTCCCTATTGTATAAATAATATTACAAATAAAAAAAAGAAAAGAAAAAACAGAAGCGAGTAGCACACACATCTAGGACCACATACAACACATAATCAGATAATACATCTTTGGAATATTGTTAATCAATTTTTTAGTAATCTACTGATATAAAAATCAGTAGTATATTGAAAAATGGAAAAATAGGTTGGCGGGGGGGGGGGGGGGGGGGGGGTCGTGATTTTGAGGGACAAAAGGGGGCGTTTGGCTTAAATGGGTTGAGAACCTGTGATCTAAATCAATTTAAGGTGGTGCCCAAGCAAGGCTGCCATCTACTGACTGAAACCAGTAAAAGAATAAAAGAAAGCATAGAATACTCAATGCTGGATTGTAGTTTTGACCTATACACTCATTCATCATTGTCATCATCACTGTTTAATGTCTATTTTTCCACACTAGCATGGTTTACAGTTGTCCTTTTGTGAGACAAGCCAGATCAGATGACTGTCTTGCTCATACAGAACTGATTTTAGGTTGGTTTCTACATCTGGGTGCCCTTCCTAATGCCAACCACATTTACTGTGTGTACTGGGTGCTTTTTATTGTGACATCTATATGACCACTTTACAGTGTAGATATCATATTCTTGACCTGTATACTCACTAATATTGATTTCCTTTATATTTTCAGATTGAAAGACTCTGTGATAGAGTTCAGTCTTCAACACTGTTGGAGGATCGACGTGATGCTGTCCGTGCGCTTAAATCATTATCAAAGGTAATAATATTTTTCTAAACAATGACATTGCTTGCATTATCTCTTTCGTTTGTATTTACAGTATCCATATATATATATAAAAGTTAGTTACTTTACTCTTTTGTTACCATATTTTTAATGAAATACTTATTCCATGTTTCAAATAATTTTGAAAATAATGAAGAATTTGGAGGAGTTTAGTAATATAGCTTAACTTTTTCATTAATAAACCGTGACAGTAGTGAATTTACAGTATTGAGAAGCATCAAACAAAATACTTTGAAGTATTTAGTTACAACTTTCTACATTCAAATCTCATTGAGGTCAACTTTGCCTTTCAACTTTCAAAGGTTGATAAAATCAAGTGCCAGTCAAGTATTGGGGTTGATATAATCAACTTTTCTCTCACCCCAAAATTTCTGGCCTTGTGTCATTATAAGCCAATATTTGAAACATTTAACAAGGGGTTCTTACATAAAATTATGATGGAAGGTTTTTAATATAAGTATGAACACTTTAGAACAGGTAGTTTCATATCATAAAACCAGGGGCAGTGGATCAATATAAAAGAGTTAAACTTAAAATAACTATCTTTTCAAAACTGCAATTATTCATAGAGCTAGCACTCAGTTCTTGTTTCTGTAACATTTAGCAGATGAGAGAGAAGTATTTACTGGTTAGAATGCTGTAATATTTATTGTAAACTAGCAGTGATACCCGGCGTTGCACGGGCTAAGGTATTTTGGAACGCGAGCCGCCAATAGACCTAAAAACTGCATGCCTGGACAATATGTAAAGAAAATAAACCGAATACTCTGATGGCTGGATAATCTTTAAGATTTTCCTTGATGAAGCAGGTAAAATGCAGGTTTTCACCTAATGCGGGCCCTGGTGGATCAAGAAAATGAATATTTTTTATGTGCATAATATGCCTTGAAATTTCGGGAAAATCGGCTAGAAGTAGCACCTCCAAAAAGCCCTAAAAAGCTGAAAAAATGAAGTTTTTCACCTAGGCCATAAAAAGGTTAGATTTTCTTTGCTTACGGTATGAAGAAGAGACTGGCTAATACATAGTTACAATTTCAAGGAAATCGGTCTGACGTAACGCTTCAAAAAAACCCCTAAAAATCTTTAAAAACTCAGTTTTTCACCCAATGCGGGCCCTAGAGGATGAAATGTTGAATTTTTATGTGCATAAAACTCCCTGAAACATAAGTAATACACATGTAAAGTTTGAAAAAAATCGGTTGGGTACTTCTCTACTTCTCGAGTTTTAGGGATTCAAACTCACATACACACACAGACAGACATCCTCAGGGAAGTGACGTAATGCAGACAGCCAGACATACAGACAGATATTATAAGGGCGCGACGTTATATGTATGTATCTATCTAAAAAGAGAAAGACTAAGAATTATAGAGCGAGATCGCTAAATCGCCTAAGGCGGTCCCTAGGGCATTGAAAATTTTAAAATTGTTTTGCTCAGAACACTCCCTGAAACATAAGTATTACATGTGTAAAATTTGAAAACAGTCGGTTTGGTGGTTCTCGAGTTTTAGGGATTCGAACTCACACACACACAGACAGACATCCTCAGTTTTATATATATATATATAGATAGAGTTTATCAAGTGAAGAATTGAATTTAGTATTTGCAAGTTAACAAACTATTAAGCTAATGTTACCATTACTCAGAGCAACAATTGAGTAGACTTAGATATTGAACATTGTCACAATGCTCCAGTAGTGATAGTATAATTACCAATATCTTAGATCCATACTCTCAAATTTAAAATAGTTCACATTTTAATTTATAGTGAGACTTAAGTATATTTATAAACATAAACGTAGTGTATATGCTTTCATAAATGCCTCTATTAAGAATTGCGTTATGCGAGTGCTACTTCTAATTAATTGTTTCTACTTTTGACACAAGGCCAGCAATTATCCCAGTGTATTACTGGTACTTTATTTTATCGTACTTCTAATTAATGACAACTAGTTAAGCTCACACTATATGCAAATTAGCATTGCCAGCAGACATTTTATACACACAATTTATATAAGCTGTAGCTTGTTTTTGCCCCAGTACCAAGTGAGTAAACATCGCTGAATTAGGACAAAAATCCTGAGACACTAGTATATGGCTTTCTCACCCAGCTACTGAGGTATACTGTTTAAAATATCCGAAGTAAGACGTATGTATGGTTATTGTATGTAAACATATAGTATATGCTTTATATAGGCCTATATTAATTTATCTAAAATATTGTTGACAATTATATTTATTAATATAATTATCAACAATATTTTAGATGAATTAATATAGGCCTATACAAAGCATATAATATATGTTTACATATAATAACCATAGGGATATAATGTGAGTGGTAGATGATATATATTAAATGATTAAATGAAGAGAATTTTTGTTGGTGTTCCCTAAATCACCTCTGATTGAACAGGTCTGTAATCAAAGATATTCCAGCTATGACCAATGCCTTTTGTATATCTAGACTAGCTGTGTCCATCTTTATAAAAAGGTGTGATTTAAGGCAATTTCACTAATATTTCTAACAGGTTCAGTGGCTATAAGAGATTCCCTTCTTTATTTTGTTGATGTTGTTGGTAGGTGTGGTGATGGCAGTAATGAGTGATAGAAGAAAACTTGGAGTAATAGTTGTGAAATTGTATCTTAAACTGTCAGCCTCAAATATGTGAAAATGCCAGACTGAAAGTATAGCAGATCTACCCAACACATGCTAGCTTGTAAAACAGCTAATGAAACAAAACTACAATGTTAATCTTGATAGTATATTAAAGGATACAATTAAAATTGTACTTGACTTTAATTTGTTACATTCAGAAGACATTTCAATAATAGACAAGCCTGTGAAAGAGCCTCAATGTCAAGAGTGAGAAACTCTTCACCTCACCTGTGGGCAAAATTTCATCCATTTTAAAAATTAAAACTGCCTGCTGGTGAAGTTTTTAAACAGGATAAGAAAAAAGAAAATATAAATGGTTTAAGTTTTCAAACCAAACCAGTACTTTAACTCTTAACATCTTATATTGCATAAAACCACATTAGCAAGACATCCCTGGAAAGTACACATCAACATTATGACTGCTGCATTGTATAACATTAAACATTAAAATATTTACTTTAGTTTACTGCAGATTCTTACAATAATCTGCACACTAGTAAAATCACTATATACATTTGAATTAACAAATCTGTTTTTAAATATTTTCTGTTAAATTATTTCAGGATGTTTAGAGTTTAATATGCTGTATACCTATGAATTTGTAGAATTAAAGATTCATTCATTTTCTCAGCATAAATACACATCCACAGGTTCCTATACACTTGCAATTTTCCCTTAGTACTAAAAAGAGTCTCTATCTGTTTTAGAGGTTCTGGAGTTTTTTAGATCCCTGAGGATCCATGAGCTAAATTCAAAATTTCCTAGTGTATTGTTAAAAACATATGTGCACAATATTGGGTTTCCATTCTTCTCTAAGTATAGAAAGTTTTCTCTTTTAAGTGTTATTATTGTAGTGAGAGTCTATAAGAAAATTCATTTAAATAAAAGTGAAAAAGTTGCTTGGCTTGCTAGAAATAGCAGCAAGACATGACAAGCTCCCTAGTGCAGCTGCCACAATGAAATGCATTCTGTAAAGTGCAAGAATATATGTAAGCAAGATGCAGCTCCCTAGCTCTGATTAAATATTGACTTTCTTTATGGTGACATGTCCAATCCTTGCTAACAAGGAAAATGAAAGTTAAATAATGCTGAAGAATTTCAATAACAGAATTCTTACATAGATATTCAGTCTCACATTTTTGGTGGAAAATTGAAGTGAAATAACAGCCAATCATAACCAGATTTTTTTTTTTTTTTTGCAAGTGCTTACCCCTTCTATACTATTGATTTCTTTTTAAGCTTCTTGCCAATTTTTGTAAGGAAGCAGCCTGCAGCGTGCAGAGCTCTGGTGATGCCCAGGGCAAATCTTGAGTGTATGCCCCAAAGACTCGAGTATAAGGTCTAATATACTGAGAAATATTATGAGAAAGGAAAACATTTTGAATATGTAAACACAGATGAAACATGAAATAAATGCTTTATTCGACTTTAATATAAATCAATCCAATTTATGAAGTTCTTTTCCCAAATGATACCCGGGGCCAACACACTGTCACCCCCACCCCCCTTCTGCACGCTACTGGAAGTAGCCTGGTCTATTGCTATAACTTCAGTATATTATTGATATTACTTTGAACTAACCCTTTAGCATTTACATTGCTCTATATTTACTATGATATTTTCATGGTAAAGACTTTACTTCGCATAATTATTTCACATAATATCGAATCTATGAGATTTTGATATTATTTATTTTGAGAACAATACCTTAACATAAGTATGAGCAGCCAGTTACAGCTAGTTTGAACAGAAAGAGGTGAGAGAATTCTGGCCGGATACGGCCAGTTTAAATGCTAAAGGATTAAATAAGATATTTAATTCAAACAGCTACCACGTCATTAAAATGCATCTGCTCTATTTAAACCCTGTACTATAAAAAAGTTTGTACATCTGTAAGAACTCGAGTAATAGTAAACACAAATGTAATTAACCTTTTTGATGTTAAATCACATGAAACTGGCATTGGTTTTATGACACAAAATTGTTTGTTATAAAGTGTTTGTTATACAGCTGCATAAAAAGGTGCAGAGCACTAGAAGTCAATGGAAACCGCGGAGTGGGGAGACCCAAGAAGACCTGGGATGAGGTGATGAAAGCCGACCTTACCCAATTACACCTCTCAAAGGCGATGACACACGACCATGACCTCTGGCGTCACGCAGTAATACAGAGTACCCGACCTCCCATGGGTACAAGCTGAAGCATATAGACAATATGACCCCACACCGTCCCACTGCAAAGTGGTCGTGGAGGTGCCACGGCAAAGAAGCACCCAGCCCACACTGTAAAGTGGACGTGTAGGCGCCACGGAAAAAAGCACCCAGCATTCACTGTAAATGAGGTTGGTGTTAGGAAGGGCATCCAGCTGTAGAAATCGAGCCAAAATCAGTTCCTGTATGAGCAAGGCATGGTCAGCCGACCAGACACTGCCCACAACAGGACAACCCGTCTAACCCATGCTAGCATGGAAGAACGGACATAAAACGGTGATGATGATGTTTATATTTATCTAAAAACCTTCCATTATAATTTTATGTAAGAAACTTTATGTTCTAACCCATGCTTAATGAGAAAGTCATATTACTAAATCCCTTCAAATTCTTGATTGTTTTCAAAATTATTTGAAAATTATAGACTGTTTTACATTAGAAATATGGTCACAAAGAATGAATTTCATGATGTAAATTGTGAACCTTCCATCTTCTTGTTTGAGTAAATATTTCACTGATTTATTACATACTCTCAGTATTTCGTATTCATGCTGTGGTCTGTATTTGAAGTTTTTCTAATCAAATGAATGTTGTATGTGAATAAAATATCTAGACATTAATTCATAACTGATATTACAATATGGTTAAGAAGATTGTTTCATAGCCACATGGTTCTGTGTTCAATCTCATTGAGAAATGTCTCCTACAAGACTCAGGCCAACCACTGCCTTGTGAATGACTTCAGTTGATAGAAACTGTAAAGAAGCCCATTTCCTATACATATATATATATGTATGCATATGTGTGTGTATGTCAGCCTCTGCATGTACCTCCCTTAGACATCATTTAAAATGCAAATGGTGATGCGTTTATGCCCCTCACAATATGTGCCACCCAGCATGAAAAAGTGAATGTAAAAGTGATGATGACAATGATGATGATCTACTAGATACAATCTGCTATTGATGTTCCCCAAATCATCTCTGATTGAGCAGATCTATTGTCAAAGACATTCCATCTATGACCATCCCTTTTTGTGTATCTAGTTGTGTTCATCCTTTTTGAATGTGATTTAAGGTAATTTGGCTACTACTTCTAACAGGTTGGGTGGATCTTCTTTGTTTAATTGATGTTGCTCTAGGTCAGTGATTCTCAACCAGTGTGCTGCGAGATCTTCCTAAGTGTGCCGCAAAATTTTGAACGGCCCACTAAGAAAATGCAAAAAAACCTCGTAATCCCAATTGAGTATTCAGTCTGTGGTGTAACACGTTGCACCACATAGCTTTGTTCATTTAGGGATGAGCGAAATGTTTCCAAATCTTGCAATGCTAAAAACTCTATATCTTTTATTTCATTCGTCATTAGTATTGATCATATGAATGGATATTGGTCAATATTGTGTTAAGGTGGAGGGGACCCCCCGCCCGGAAGAAAAAAAAATTATTATATCATGCATTTTTTTTCACTTTTATGCTAGAATCTACTTCTAAAACTGAGACAAATGATATATTTCTTTTTCATCTAGTCCTAATTTTTGCTGAGATTTGACCAAAAATGGTTGAAAAATAGCGTAATTTTCAGAGTTCTTTTGAGAAAATCCGAATAAGCTATGATTTTTACATTTTTAGAATGAGAAAACCAGTCATTAACAGAAGCCTTTTTTGATATTTTTGAAAAAAAAAATTCATCGTCATTAGTGTGCATATATTTTTCAGTGTGCCGCTATTTTTTCATGTGTTCCAAGGTGTGCCGTTGGCAAAAAAAAGGTTGAGAACCACTGCTCTAGGTGATGGTGGCAGCACTTTCTGTTCGTATTTCCTTTTAGTGTATCTATATTCCCTTCCAATGAACTAGCCTACAAACTTTCACAATTGGCTTTCTCCTGCTACATGATATTATTAATGACTCACTTGATGAAAGATGCATTAACTGTTTGTATAAAGTCTATGATCGATTTATTGTTTTTCTGAACTGAGCTTCAAAGGTCTCAAGGAGCTGATAACACTTCTGCTGTAGTAGTAATAATAATAATAATAATAATAATGATAATAATAATTATTATTATTATAATAACTGCCACTTTATTCTATATTGATATGATGATAATGATAATTATCCCAGTGCATTATTGGTGGTTTATTTTATCGACCTCATAAGGATGAAAGGCAAAGTTAACCTCGGCGGGATTTGAACTCAAACTGTAAAGGGCCGTAACTCTGTGCTGCACAGAATACTACCAATCGACCGCCTTTGATGATGATAATGATAATAATATTGATTTCTAACATTGTCACAAAGCCACACATTTTGATTATATTGACCCAAGTATTTCAATGGTACTTTATTTCACCACCGACAGATGGATGAAATGTTAAGGTGACTTAGAACTTAACATGTAAAAAGCCATACCTTAATAATACCACTAGTTATTTTGTTCAACATTCTCATAAAGATTAGAGTGGAGTTTTTTTTTGTGCTTGCTAATTATTTATTACAGTGTTTGGGAATATTTTAGTTGTAAGTTCAATAAAATATACTTTAATGTGAACAAGGTTTATAATACAGACATTTGGTTAGAATGCCTAAATAAAATATCACTGGGCATATTGGGCATATTTTATGGGCAAAGCCAAGTGGCAGGAAACCAAGAAGTGAACCATGATCAAGATGTTTTGATAACATCCATAAACTCAGTTGGTTTCACTTGAGGTCCCAGCCAGATCATTTGGAGACAGTTGATTCAGATAGGATCCTCTGGAAAGCATGTCTGAGGACTCTGTCCCCACAACCCTCTCAGGAATATGTGGGCAAAGAAGAAAACCAGAATGTTTAAATCTCTGTTATAGGATATCTATTTCTTTCTTCATTGGCAGCCTGTGATCCTACTGCATCTTTTGTGCACCCATAACTCACATTTGGTATACAGTACTTATTTACTTTTGTGAATATTGAACATGCCCACCTCCGTGATGGCAGTAGTCTTGTCTTCTTTCCTGCTAATTAAAACTTCTCTCTTTGCTATACATTCTAGGCTTTACTCCCATATTTGGAATTTTTTTCTCTAATTCTTTTATAGATTCAGTTATGGAAACTATGTCATCAATATACAGGAGTTGCCAACTTACCTGCACACTAAATTCCTTATTGAACTCATTGCTAACTTTCACTTTGCTGATGGTATTTGTATTCCATTCACATTTATGTGAATCTAAATATGAATTTACAGGAAGAAAAAAAAATTAAGCAAGTGATCATCCATGGAGGTTGAACATAACTTCTACTACTGTTAGCTGTTTCACTAAATAAGCCATGTAAAAAACATGTAAGAAAGTTGGGGAACACATGGATGGTATCTGGAAAAAAGAATTAACAGAGGTGGGGTGCTTTGAAATACCTAGATATTGTTGTAGTGCGTGAAAAAGGCATGAAAATGTATTATAAATGAAATAGTGATGAAATCCTTTTAAAAGTGACATTTTCAATGCAATAGATAGAACAGAATATCAATTGCTATCTAAAGAACTTTTACGACAACAGATTGAACAAGTGCCTCACTAAGAAGGTGATTTGATTATAACAGGTAAGGATTGTAATGAAACTAAAGATCATCAGCAGCATTTTTACATCCATTTTTTTCCATGCTTGCGTAGGTTAGACGAGTCTTCTCCAATACAGTATTTCTATACTTGTCTCTTTCCTTTGTTATCTCCTGAGATCAGCACTCACCACCTCAGCTCAGATCTTTGATAGTCTTCCTCTTTCATGGCCTCCTTCCACTTGGAACACTTTTTCATCCAACAATCATCATCCATGTGCATTATATATTTGTACCAAAGGGCGGTGGATTGGCAGTATCGGTAGAGGGTCGGACGTCATGCTTTGCAGCATAGAGTTACGGCCCTTTGCAGTCTGAGTTCAAATCCCGCCGAAGTTAACTTTGCATTTCATCCTTACAGGGTCAATAGAATAAAGCACCAGTAATGCAGGGGAATAATTTCTGGCCTTGTGCCCAAAGTAGAAACAATTATATATTTGTACCAAAGTAATCTTCTCTCTTGCACATGTCTTTTGATTTCTTCTATACCCAGTTTTTTTTCCTAATTCATGTACACTAATGTTGTACATCCAAAAGAGCCTGCTCAATTCATTACTTTTGAATAAACTCCACATTCAGTGCCTTTCATTGCCAGCAGAGGTAGTATTTTCCTGAACTTTTCTCGCTCTATTAACTACTTCTATAGAACCTTCCTTGGTACTTTTTTTTACTGAACATCTACCACATACAAAGCTTACCTTCCCTGCAATCCCACTACACCTCTTGTGTACTCCTATTTTATATTGGGTATGTCATGTAGAATTTCTGTGGAGTCCTTTTCTGCATATCAAGCATGACCATTTTCCTGAAGGAAATAAAGCCTTGTCTTATTTCCTACTTTCTAAATTTATCCTTTGTTAAATTTGCTCTTTTTGATTTTAAATTTTGTTTCAGCAGAAGGAATTTCTCTAGATCTTTGTTTATTATTTAATTACAATTGCAAGCAAAGTTGCAATCAGTATTCATGAAAAGTAACATGCAATTTATGTACAGGACAAAGGTCAAAATATTATAAATACAAAGATAGTGTGACTTATTTACTGCTGAAACCTGCAGTTGTTTATATTCCTTGTCTTCCCAGAACATTTCTCAATCTTCTATTTTCTGCTTCTTTCTTAGTTAAGCAAACATGTTGTCTAACTTGTTCACCTGACTTTTAAATGAATTTCTTTTCTCTATTACTGCTTACTCTGTTTGGCTGTAACACTTTACATTGTACTTGGACACAGTGACAATAAACTGGATTTAATTTAATTCATTATCCCATCACCACTTTCGCCTCTACATAGTTGACTTGTTGTTTTAACCACACACCACTCTTTTCAGCCTTAAGCTATTCTATCTATTGTTGTTATTTCCTTATCATTTTTACCTTCTATAGTACATTATATAATTTTACCTTGAAGCAAGTCATTATCCTTTCCGCAATTTTTCCTTCAGTCTGTCTTTAGCTGGTGTTAAAATACAATTATTTATTGTTAATTGATGTTAAGGTTGGAATCCTTCTCATGTCCTTTCTTAGTGATTTGGCTATCCTTTTTTGAATTGATTAATAGATAATTTTCGGAAGTAACTGTTCCAATTTACAAAACACTAGAAACTTAACCTCTCTCTTTCACTAAAATATCTCATCATATCTTTTTCTTTTTTTGTTTATACTCTAGTCAGGGAGGGAAGAACAGTGCCCACAGCCCTTTTCAATATTTCTAATACTGGTGAGATAGGGAAAGAATTAATTCTCAAACTAGAGATCTGACCCAAATGTTTACAACAGAGTAGATTCTACTAATGGTACTCAAGGGCCAGGTGGTGGTAGTAAACTGAGTAACAAACTAAGTGTACCACTCAAGTAGGCCACAGCAGGATTTGAAATCAGAATGTAAAGAACTGGAATATATACTGCAAGACAGCTTTGTCTAACACTTCTGCTAATCCACTGCCTTGAACTGGTACTATATTTTATCAAACTCAAAAGGTTGAAAAACAATGTTGATGTTGGCAAAATTTGAACTCAGACTGTAGAGAAAAAATACAAGGAATTTTGTTTGAAGCTCTAATAGGCTTTGCCAGCAGTAACAGTTTCATATTTGCTATAAATTTATCAATTTTCTTCAAAATGTTGTAGAGTGTGGGAATATATGTAAGCAAGATGCTTCCATGGCCTATCTGAAAGATCAGTGGCTCTGATTAAATACTAACTTTGTCTATGGTAATCTATCCAACCTTTGTTAGTAGGGAAAATGAACATTAAATAATGGTAATGATAATATTTATATTTCTCCCCTCATATTTGGAGGCACATGGCTTAGTGGTTAGAGCATTGGCCTTGCAATCAAAAGGTTGTGTTCAATTCTCAGACCGGGTGATGCGTTGTTTCCTTGAGCAAGACACTTTATTTCACATTGCTCCAGTTTACTCAGCTGTAGAAATGAGATGATAGGATTGGGGTCCCTATCATTCCACTGCAAAGTGGTTGTGGAGGTGCCACGGCAAAAAAGCACCCAGCACTCACTGTAAATGAGGTTGGTGTTAGGAAGGGCATCCAGCTGTAGAAATCAAGCCAGAATCAGTTCCCGTCCCACCCTTGCAAGCAGGGAAAAGTGGACGTAAAAATGAAATGATGAAATGATGATGATATTTGTTTTGTTGGTGGATCAAAATTTGTTTTCCACTTATAGTATGGGAATTTTATAATTTTCAATATTATATATCTCGAGCAGTGTATTTAATAATATGGAACCTACAGTTTGACATTGTTAATAACAACTAGAATATTTCCTTACATTTGTTTGTGTTTTGTTTTGTTTTTTTGTAGAAATATGCTCTGGAGGTTGGAACTCAAGCAATGGATATCCTTATCAAAGTGCTGGAGACTGACAGGTCAGTATTTTATGATATATTATCTTATCCTTATTTATTTACCTGTTACTTTTTTATCTAATTTCCAGTTAGTCTTATTAATTGAAATTTGACTTTGTATACATGACTAGTTTATTATTTCTGATAATTTTAAGATTGTCTTTGCTGGGATAAACAGTTTAGTGTCATTAACTATTAGTGAGACATGAGCAATGAATGGAGAGGATATGTGGAAGCTGGAGAGAAATGAAGCAAGTATGTTCCGATGGATGTGTAATGTTAATGGGAACAACAAAGTATGAATGAGCTGAAAAAAAAAACTGGATGTAAGAAGAATCAGATGTTGTGTCCAGAAAAAAATACTGTGCTGGTATGGTCATGTGATGCATATGGATGATGATAGTTGGGTGATAAGTGCCAAGAAATGCCAGTGGAAGGAAGCTGCAGTTGAAAGAGCCCAAGGAAGACTAAGAGTTTGTGAGAAGCTGAAACTTACAGAGATGACAAAGTTGGCAGGAAGATCTCTCGATGAAGGTACCTGTCCTAAACATTAGAATTAACCTCTCCTTGTAGTAGATGAACTTAGTAACTTTTGTGAATTTTATGCAAGAATGGCAGTATTGGTAGAGTGTTGGACAGCATGCTTTGTGGCATGTAGTTACATCTCTTTATGTTCTGTATTCAAATCCCGCTGAGGTTAGCTTTGCCTATCATCCTTACAGGGATGATAAAATGAAGCACCTGTTCTGCAAGAGTATGTGATCGATGGACAGCTTCTTGTTGCCCTGATGTCTCTATATGAATGCTTGAGTATTTGTGTTCAGATAAATGGTGCTAAATCAAAACTATTCAATGTGGGAGTCGGACACTTCCAAGGAGTAGACCCTGAGCATGATGGTTAGATAATATCTATGAGCTCAGCTGGTCTCGCTTAGGGATCCAGCCAAATCAATTGGAGACAGTAACTTATAACAAGACCCACTAGAACGAGTGTTTGAGGACTCTGCCCCCACGACTCCCTCAGGTGTAAGTGGGTGAAAAAGAAGTTCTACTTTCTTTATAGAGACAGCAATAATTTACTATACACAGATTTTTAACAAATATATCCTTTGAACATTTTAGGTTTCCTTTTCCTTACAACTCTTCTAATTGTTATTTTGTATTTTATAGGAGCGATGCAGAGATTATTGGTTATGCTTTGGACACACTTTGTAACATAATGTCAAATGAACCTTCAGATGATGGTAAATTTATATCTCTCCTACTACTACTACATGTTTGTGTGTAGGAATGTAAGGTAAATTTATGTGCATGAGTTCTTAAAAAATACATATTTACCACCCCTTGTGAAAAGCAGACACTAGTTAAACTACAGGGTTTTTTTTTCTGTGTAGTTCAACCATGCTTTTTTCAACAAGGTTAAATATATTTTTGTTAAAAACACATGCTCATGTATTTACATTTCAATTTATCTTGGAGTGTGTAGTGCTTCTATATATTGTAGGCTGCAAATTGGCAGAGTTGTTAGAATATCAGATGGAATGTTTTGCAGTGTTCATTCTGACTGTCTTCTATCAGAGTTCAAACCCTGCTGAGGTCAACTTTGTCTTTCATCTTTTCGAGGTTGATAAAAAAAGTACCAGTCCAGGACTGGAGTCGATTCTTCCTCTATAGCTCTTACTCTCTTTATCTCTTTCACTCTCAATCTCTCTGGAAGAAATTTACTGTGTTCAGACCTGGAGAGGGATGGACTCCACCAGGGTTAAAAATGCTGAATGCCACAACGGTGCTCATATGACTCCCTCAGGAATTACGGGTCCATACCATAGCATATAGTATATATATCACAGTTTATATAATTGTGTACAGATAATATATTAGCCAATCAAATTTCAAAATAGCTGGATTTTCACATTTTATTTCATATTTTCACAAGTACTTTCATGTCTTCAGTGACATTTTTCCTGTGAATGCTGACGTTTTACATTTGGTTTCTATGCTGGAATGGGTTGGACAGTTTGTCACAACCCAAGACCAGATGTCAAGGTTTCTACAGCTGGACGACTTTCCTAAGACCAGCCACCTTACAGTGTATTGGGTGCATTTTATTGTGCAATTTATTATACAATTAATTGCAAATAAAACAAATTATTTGAAAATGAAAATTATTTGCTAGAATAAAAACAAAAAATAATAATGGAAAAATGTAGAAAATCTTCTAATGACAACAAAAAGACATTCTTTATAATGATAACTTGTTCTAATATTATTATATAACTGATTTTCATTTTTTGGTTTACACTTCAGATTCTATGTCACTGACAGAAGATGAGTTGTCAAATCACATTCCAGATGACTTAGGGGGTCAGTTCACTGAGATTTTCATAAAAACTACAGAGAATGTCACACTGTTATTATTGTTACTGGAAGTGAGTAAACTATTCACAACAAAATATGCTATTTGTGTTTATTAGTTTTGTATAGAAAACTTATAATTCCTTTATTCATTAAAATGTTTGTCAATTATCTTCATTTCGTTCTTACCATATTTATTTCCTATATTATTCATTCTGTTTCTTTAATTATATCTAGATTTCATTCTTCGGTCATAAACCCATGTTATCTTAAATTGTATTAAAGTTTAATTGCAAAGGAAAAGAACTAAAGAAAAAGTAAAATCTAAGTAAACTAGTTGTACTGGTCTTCATAAACAAAAGCAGTTAATCATCATCATCATCATTTTATGTCCACTTTTCCCTGCTTGCACATGAACTTTTTTAACTTCGCAAATTTTATATTTTATCTACTTGCTTAGTTTAGGAATTAACACTAGATATATATGATATAATATAATGATTTGTGTAAACTATTAACGTCTGGTACCACATTAGCAAGACATTCTTGAAAAATACAAAACAACATTATCTATGACTGCATTATATTAAAAATTAAAGCCTAACACTGCAAATTTTCACAATTTGTCCACTAGTAAAGATACTATAAACATTTGAAGTAACAAATCCATTTTTAGATATTTTCTGCTGAATCATAGAATTTTAAAAGTTCAATGGCAGCATGAAGTCATGAAAGAATAATTCATGAATACAATGGAAGTTGTTTATTGTGGTCACTGTGGCATGAAGCTTTTTTTTATAACTAACTTATAACATTAAGCAGATGACGAAACCACCAATCTGGAAATTCTGATATAAATTATTAAAAGATTGTTGTTCTGCCATCTGTTATTGAGCCATCAAAATAACATTCTTTTATTCTTTTACTGTTTTCGGTCATTCACTATGGCCATGCTGGACACAACCTTGAAGAGATTTAGTTAATCATATCAGCCTCTAAGTTATGGGATATAAATGCAGACACACACACTCACATATGATGGACTTCTGCTGTTTCTGTCTGCTAAATTACTCTCACAAGGCATTAGTAGAAGACACTTGCCCAAGGTACCAACTAGTGAAACTGAACCCAGAACCATGTAGTTGCGAAGAGAATTCCTTAACCATACAGTCATGCCTGCACCTATATGCATATTTTTAAAAATGCTTCTTTGCTATATGTTTTTCTTTTTATAATATCTAATGAGTAAACAATGACTATACTCTACATACATTTTCTGTAAAGTAATATATATATTTTATTTTAGGAATATGACTTTCATGTCCGTTGGCCAATTGTGAAGTTATTGACAATTTTGCTTATAAACAAAAGTAAGGAAATTCAAGAAATCATTTTGATAAGTCCCATGGGAGTTTCTAAATTGATGGATCTTTTGTCTGATAGTCGAGAAATTATCAGGAATGATGTAAGTTTCTTTAATTAACTTTGCTATTCAGTTTTATTTTTTCATCTTTTGTATCTTTTGTATTTGAATAATATACATGACTATTCCCTTCTGTGATTTATGATTTTATCATTTGTAGTGTTATAGTAGGAACAGGTTAGATGAGATTAGCTTAGCTAGCATATAGATGGGATTAGCTAAGCTAACATATTGATCTCCTACTTCTCTATTACTGAAGTCAGATAGTAGCAGACTTATTGGGAGAACTGTGTATCATTCATTTTTACATGTTTTTCTATGCTGACATGGATTAGATGAAACTTTTTTTAGGCAATTTTTCTTTAGCTAGATGCCCTACCTGATGCCAACCTATAGTATCGTCATATGCATGGTATAGGCCGCTTTGTCAAAAAGCTATAGTACAGAATCTATTGTATATGTGGGACATATGCAAATGTCATTGGCTTCTTTAAATGTTGTTCATAATAAAGTGTTGTCCGTAAACAGACACACACATACAAAACCCCATCATGCATATATATATATATATATACAGCTAGAATCAAACAGTTCGGATCTAGCTGTCTAAAAATGGCCGGAGCTCAGCCGTCGGGGTCCTGACTCTTTTCCTATTACCCACTCTGCTACCCTAAGTATCGAGTACTCTGGTGTGTTATGGTCCACCTGGTATCTTACCACACCTTCTTTGTTATATATATCATTATTTTGAAAGATGTAAAAAAGATGAGGAGGATTATATATATATATGCACAATGGGGTCCTTTTAGAGTTTCTTTTTGCCAAATTCATTCACAAGACTATAGTAGATAAGGTGTTATGCAATGGGATAGTACCTGAAACCACATGGTTGCAAACCAAACTTCTTAACTGCTCAGACATGTTTTATTATCAACACAAATTATTGGATTGGTTTAAAGCATTACTTTACAAAAAAAAAAAAAAAACATTTTTGGGGGAAAATATAAGAATAAGAATAGATGGATGGACAGACATATGAGTGCTAAATTGTTATAGTGTGATGCTGCCCTCAAGATAAATAGTGATTGATGAGTTACTCTCTGTGTGTCTGTGTATACTATGGTCTATAATTTCTGGATATCTGATTCTTTAAATGCACACATTAGATTAGCTTCACCTATTTGTATACAATAGAAGTATTGGAACCTGAAGAAAGATAGATGATAGACTCTCACTAAAGGGTTTATTAATGAGGACAAACCAAAATATAGCTGGAGAAGAAACACTGAATGGTTTCCAATAACCACTAACATGCTAAACATTTACTGTGCCCTCAGGACTCTTCAGTTTGTGTCAAAGGCATGACAAGTTCCCTAGCCCTGGTGTGACACTAGAATGCACACAGTACACTCTGTAAAGTATAGGAATGTATGTGAATAAGATAACAGCCCCTGACTCATCTGTGAGATTAGTGGCTTTGAGTGCAGACTTGGTTTGTGATGAGCAATCCAAATTGTGCGAGCATGGAAAAGTGGGTGTTAAACAATGATAACGATAAGGATGATCTTATTAGAGAAATAAATACATTAATCTGTTCTGATAATGAGAATTATTGTGTGTTGGATGAAAAGTACTGCTAATGTTTGGTTTGTATTCAAATATAGACCTTGATAGACACGGGCTTGGGAAAAGTTAATTAAAATATCGGACATAAATAACAAAGATGTTAGGTCAGAAAATCATATTCTGCTTAAATATTAATTGATTGAATTTAAACAGTAGAAAGGCATTTCTTCCAATTTCTGTATCTTTAATAAAAATTTCTTGTTCCATTTAGAAAAGTTGTACAATAATTTTGTCAAACTGTCTTCTGTCAACAGGCACTGCTTTTACTAATCCAGCTCACTAAAGGTAATGCAAATATTCAGAAGATTGTTGCTTTTGAGAATGCATTTGAGAGATTGCTGGATATCATCAAAGAAGAAGGAAATAGTGATGGAGGTATGTGCTAAACTCTTCTGTGTTCTACCCATATATTGTATTTCTCCTCACTGATTATATCTTCTTAAATATTTTATTTCATTTAAAAATAAGATTAGCCATAAAATCATAGTTTTATAAGGTGTAATATTTTGTTATCTTCATGGTGGCATTATATTTAACTATGTGGTTGTAATAGAAACCTCAGCTTGCATAAAGCAAATCCAATGTGTTCAAGAAAGGATGACTGTGTGTGAATAGAATTATGAGGCAATTTTGAAAGCATTATAATGATATGAAACTTGAAATTACTTAAAACTGAAGGTAATGCAAATATTCATAAGATTGTTGCTTTTGAGAATGCATTTGAGAGATTGTTGGATATCATCAAAGAAAAAGGAGGTGTGTGCAGGTATATTTACCTCCATATCAACTTACACCCTCTTGGAACAGCCTATAAATAGTAATCAACTACCATTTACTTTTTACAACATTCTGTTAATTTAGACTGCTGTTTACCATTCTATTAATTTCAGGTATTGTTGTGGAAGATTGCCTGTTATTGATGCTGAACTTAATGAAGACTAATACATCAAACCAGAATTTTTTTAAAGAAGGAAGTTACATTCAAAAACTGACTCCTTATTTTCAACTTGAGTCTTCTTCTCAGTCAGCTGGTTGGTCAGCCCAGAAAGTTACCAACATCCATCTTATGTTTCAAGTGAGTGTGCTAAATGTATATCTGCTTATAGCAGTTGCTGTTAAGTCAGAACTTTGGTAAATCTTTTTATCCTGCTTTCTCTAGTTGAACATGATGTACTGAAGGAATTTAACAATGCTTTTTAGCAATGTATGCTGTCATACTCTTATATTAGGAATATTGATTGTAGATAAGTGGTTAGGGCTAGACTACTTGAGTTAAAACTTACGACTGACAAAGAAGTGTTTTTTATAGTCTATCTAGTTAAAAATAAATTAATAGAAAGAAGTACCAATTGTAAAACATTTTCCCAACAAATCTATACAGTTCATGCTGTGTATATTATCTTACTGTAGATACTGTTTGAGCTGTATAATATTACCAAACATGGCTGGCTTATCTATTTATATTTCAGTTGCCTTAAAGTTTTGTTTAATTCAATCAGTTACAGTTTGTTCAAGTTACATAAAGCATGATACTCATCTTTTTTTTCACTCCTTAATATATTTTCTTTTGTATCTTATTCATGCATGTTTCATTCTTTTGTTGTTTGTTTATTTTTTTATGTTGTATTTTCTTCTCTATAGTTGATTCTGATAACTGACAATTGGTAAAAACATTCTTTCTTACTTATATCCACTTGTCATAATAGTAATGCATTAGATTCTAACTATTGCTAACATATTTTATTGTAATTTTTCTTGAGCAACATTTTCAAGGTTTTCATTGAGTTATTGACTGAAAGAATAATTTGTTTCTGAGTTCCTGAGATAATTATCATTTCACAGACATGCCTCATGTGTACAGTGACAAGAGTAAAGATAATTTAATCAATTGATTTCATCCTACAAACACGCCAGCTGATAGATTTAAAGACTTACTTCAAATAATAAAGAATAATGTATTTTCCTTAAAGATATATTGAACTAATTTCTCATAGCAATAAACTTGAATTCACTTGCGAAAATAGAATAGTGAATGTGCTTACAGTTAGATAGCCTGTTTTTTCACTCTTAGAATAAATGTATGCAATATAAGTGATATTTCATATGTAGAATAATTGTAATTGTTCATAATGACAATGAGTTTGAATTAGTAATAATTCATTAAGTACCTGACTATTTCTTACCAAATGTATTTAGTTTAGATAACTTGACATTTCTTTGTTTGGATATCAGATAAATGTTTGGACAATGGATTAAAGAATTTTGTTTAAGATCGTTATCATCAACTAAAGAAGAATGCAACAGTTGTTTTCTTTTTAAACTTATGTGTTCCCTTCAACACACAACTTTCATCTTTTTGACATTTCCTTTTGCCATTATTCATTGTTTCCAAACGTTTCTTGCACATATTTTTGTTTTTTTAGTTTTTGTTCATTTAGCCACCTCCTTATACTAGCAAGTCACCTGTGTCAACAAAGATATTTGTTTTAAAATAAATAATAGACTTACTGAATATAATATTTGAACTTTAGATGATAATATATTCCTTCCCACTTGATATGTCTTTAAGGTAATTTAAAGGGCATATTATAAATCAAATTATCACTATAAAATCTATATTTAAAATATATTTATCAAACATTTTATTTTAGAGAAAACATCTTTGAGTTCTATAAATTCTGTAAAATTCAATAGTATACATTTAACAGTTTCAGTTATTTTGTTTCTTAGGATAGTACTTTAGTTTCTCCATAGTTTATTTTGTAACTTTTTGTCAAGAATATCTTTATGTAATTACAATATAAATATTCTAAGAAAACAGTATATTTCCATTCAAGTAACAGATACAAATGTGATGTTCCAACCTTAACTTCACCTCACATATTGCTTTCAGGGGGGTTTCTGTACTATTATAAACTTGGTAAAGATTTTATTCTGTGTTTTAATTTTATATATCAGCCAATCTACAGAGTTAAACATTAAATGCATTTGCCTTTCTGCAATATCTTTGTCTTTTTAGAAGCAATAATAAATGTTGATTTGAAATAAAGAACTGAGCTTTATAAGAAATAATTCATTTGACATTTCATTTTTGTGGCATTTTAACTTTGTTTTTCTTAGTTTACTAAAGCAAAATACCTGTAAAACTTCATATTGGGCAGTCTTGAATTTTAGCTGTTCAAACATTGTGATAATTTCATGTAGCTAATACATCTTATCACATGAATGGGATTTACTTAAAATGTATAAATAATCACTATACTCATTTATATTTCATATTTGTTTCTCATTATTTATATGATTACCCCCTGAGTATTCTTATTGTTTAGATCTCACTGATATTAGTTATTTACCTTTTATTCGATTGTGAACTACCACATTCTTGGTTCTCTGCCATTATTGGTATCTACTATTATTCCACAAAATTTACTCATTTTGTTTTGCCACTTCCCTTATCATATCAGACCTTTCTCTAAATTTTATCTATTCTTGATAGATCAGATGTTCTTTGTATGTACATGTCTTTGTATGTACATGTCTCATATATTATAACATACAATTAGCGCAAGAGTAGATATGAATTTTGTCTTCTAAATATTATGTTACTTCTTGATAGAATTGCAACTTTAGACGTTAAATCTATTGTTAGTTGGTGTTACTATATTTCTTGTACAAACTTTAGTTGCATAACAAGGACAATAGTATTGAATTCTAAAACCTTATTGGTTGGTCTATCTTCACTTCCAAACCTTTTAGATTTCTATTTAGTAGTTCTAGTTACTGTTTCACTGCAAATATTTGTTGTTTTTTCATCAACCTTGGAATCAATAGAAGCCTAAACTGCATGGCACCTAAATCCTGCCCTATATTAATTTAGCAATGAATGTCTCCACTCTAAGAACAGTTCTCTGTAGTTTCTCTTCTCTATTGCATCTGCTTGGAAAATTTTACTGTCATGTCATTCATCACAGACAACATTCACATATCAAAGTATCTAGTTTTATTTTTATTTACCCTAAGGCTGCTTATAATATCTCTGCTGGCCTTTCAACATCCATTATACTAACTGCTTCTGGTACTGGTGCAAGTTGGTCCTCATCATCAACTCTTTCCTCAAACATTTTAATATTTTACACTCATTTTCCTATGGTAACAAAGATGGAGTGGATTTTTTTATTGAAGCAATTGTTTATTTAGCTGAATATTTTTGCTGCTAATCTGGTTTTCTTTGTAAAGTAAATGAGAGCAAACCTTGTTCTGGGGTACAGCACAATGAGATTAGAACCTTTGAGCATGCAATCAATAGAATATTCAGTAGGTTTTGAGAAACCTAGTAGTAAGCCATATTGGTAGTTAGGGAGTATAAACAGTTCTAAAGTGTATTAATGTAGTCAGTGCAGGTATGGTTGCATGGTTAAGAAGTTAATTTTGGAACTGTCATTTTGTGCATAGTTCCACTATGAGACAGCTTGGACAAGTGTCTTGTACTATTGCCTATGGCCAACTTTGCTTTGTGAATGAATCTGGTTGGCAAAATCTGTAGGAAGCCTGTTGTGTATGTGTATATAAATGCAAATGTGTATACCAGCCTTCACAAAACATCATATTGATGTTGTTTATAAGAGTTGACTTTGCTAATGTCCTCCATAAACAATGCAGCTTGCAGCATAGCATTTTGATGAATATCAGTGATATATACCATACTTAAAAATAATAAAATATGGATTGGTCATTAATATCTTGCCCCAACATATGCAAGCATGGAAAAAACATAAAATGATGAGTTATAATTGTTAGACAATTATAACTAAGCTGCACAGAGTATAAAGGTTAGCAATTATGACCACCTGTGTCCACTTTGGTGGAAACTACACTATTATCTATATAACCTACATCTTTAATTTATTTTATATTGTGGGTTTTGTTAATAGCATCATTGGTTATAAGTTTCCAGTGGGTCAATCATTTGGTCACTACATTTCTGATAGCATCAGCTCAAGCAGACTAAAGTATTTTTGTTTGATGTACTCATTTATTAGTAGCTTTCTCACTGATACACACATACAATCATGTACATATATATGTCGATAGTCAATCAACAAGATTCCGAGTTCGGTGGAGCTCGTCAAATCAGATTGAGGAAACAATGTTTACATTGGTCTTTCCAATTGCTAATATTATCTGTCAGTTGCAAATCCAGGCAGAAGGAGCAACGTGAAATAATGTGTCTTGCTCAAAGACATAACACATCATCTGGTCCAGGAATCAAAATCACAACCTCACGATTGCAAATCCAATTCTCTAACCACTCAGTCACGCACCTTCATAATCTTCCTAATATTGGTGATTAACAACTAGATGCCCTTTCTACTGTCAGGACATCTAGTTGTTAAAACCATGCCAAAATATGGAATGTGTGAGCAAGACATGGTCTTTCCAACATATCTAGTCTCAGACCATGATAACCTATCAAAGTCATGCTAGCATGGAAATTATCATCATCACCATCATTGTTTAATGTCTGTTTTCCTTGTTAACAAAAGTTGTCATCACAGACCGTGTGCATTTTATCATGGCACTAACACTAAGGAAGATGTCTTGTCCTTCACACACCTGAAGAGTCTTTCTGACCCTTTGTTTGGCAGGTTTTCTACTGCTGGAAACCCTTCTTACCACCAACCACTTTACAGAAGTGTACTAAGTTATCGTTTATTGTGTGGATCACCAATACTATGGATGTTGTCATGTCCTCCTGACTCATTGTTTGGCAAATTTTCTATTGCTTTACAGAGTGTACTGTGTGTGCTTATTGGGCAAATCACCAGCATTAGGGAGATTGTTAGGTATATGATACAACTGTAGAGTCATCCTGATTCTTTGTTTGGCAAGTTTTCTATGGTTGGATGCTTTTCCTATCACCAACCAGTTTACAGAGTGTACTGAGTGCATTTAATGTGTAGACAACCAAAACTAGAGAGGATGTTGTACCCCTGGCACAGCTAAAGAGTCCTCCCAACCTTTTTTTGCCATGGTTTCTACAGCAGAGTTCCAGTACTATTACCAACCACCTTACATATTTATACACATACATGTATGATGGATTTTTATGTAGTTTCCATCAACCAAATTTCTCTCACAAGACATTTGCCCAAGATGCTGCTCAGTGAGATCAAACACTTAACTGTACCAATATGTGTACCACACAAAATTAATACAACACACATGTACAGTTAAACTAAGTCAGAACTAATATAATTAATCTTTAAGGCTTCTCTTCAACTCCCAACAAGCAACTGATTACATATGTGAATATGACAGCTATCACTTGTTCTCCTTCAACAGGTATATTATAACACAGTTTGATACATGCTCACATATTTCAAAAAATTAAGTTATCTAATCTATTCCAAACTAAAGTGAAGAAATAATCTCAGTTCAGAAAAAACTCAGACTTGAGAGACCTCCAACTTAGACTGTTTCATATTTTGAAGTGATGTAATTTTCTTTCTGTCTGTCTAAACTCAACTGCAGCAAAGAATTCTTTAAACAAAACAGTTGAATTTTATTTTTTTAGATGTAGTTTTACAGATTCCTCTTAATACTTATTAGCAATTGTAATTTTTTTGTATTACCTGTTAGATTTTCAACTTGATTCAAATGTCTTAGTTAATGAAGAATTTTCTTAATTTATTTAATTGTTCTTATGTAAATATAATTTATGGAATTTGAAAATATTAGGGTTTCAAATGCAGAAAATAACTAATAACAGTTGATCACTTTAGATAATATTTGAGATAATTTTCTCAATTATCTATAACGATCAACCTATTATTATGGTTATTTTATGCATTTGAAACCCTCATATTTCAAATTTTAAACATTCCCAGCATTTTGATAATTCATAAGGAATATATTTAAAGCTAACTGGTGATCCCTCCCTAAAAACCACTTGTCACCTGTCTGCAGCTACTTGCTTGCTTTCTTTTATTATCACAAGGACACACTCTTTGTCTCTCTTCAATTTCCTGAGACTCTACTTGGTCATGATGCATGTGGCTACTCTTGTCTCTTTCCCCATGTATGTGTCTGTCTGTACCAACTTCCTTTCCTACCAAATTCTGACAAGCTTCACTAGCACACTACATGTATACATAGGGTATTTTGGTAATATTGGGCTAACTACCGATAAATTAACTGTACACCCTGTGCACAGCACTGTTTCATGTTTTGTGCAGTTAATATATCACACCAGTGAGAGGAAATTTCATTGTCATGATATATAATGGTTTTAAATTTTGGTAATATCTTTATTTCTCATCTTTCTTTCTATCTTCTCTGCTATTACTTCCTGGTCTCATCCATACAAACTGTGTTTCAATAAACATTTATTAGTTATACACTCTGCAGATTCTAACTTCCATGATAGCATTAAAATATTCATATTGATAACCATATCACAATTTCATATCACCAAATTTGGCCTGATTCTCCATTCTTCTGCTTTTTGATTTGCAGCTTTCCCAGCAATAATAATTTGCTAAGTTGACCTCTGATCCAAAACAACATGAGTGGAAATACAAATATTATATATATGTATATGTGTTTATAAATATATATATCAGACAAGAATTCTTGTCTGATGACCCTGTGACAAACAGGTGAAACTCCAGAGTAACAAGACTCATTATTAGGCTTAATATGAATAGTTAAACTCTACTTCAATATTGAGTACTCTTTTCTTCCAACCATCAACTGCATACAAATATATATATATATATATATATATAATGGAGGTAGTGGTTAGAGCATTGGCCTTGCAATCGAAAGGTTGTGAGTTCAATTCTCAGACCGGGTGATGTGTTGTTTCCTTGAGCAAGACACTTTATTTTACATTGCTCCAGTTTACTCAACTGTAGAAATGAGATGATAGGGACTGGGGTCCCTATCATTCCACTGCAAAGTGGCCGTGGAGGTGCCACAGCAAAAAAGCACCCAGCCCACACTGTAAAGTGGACGTGTAGGCGCCACGGAAATAAAAGCACCCAGCACTCACTGTAAATGAGGTTGGTGTTAGGAATGGCATCCAGCTGTAGAAATCAAGCCAGAATCAGTTCCCGTCCCACCCTTGCAAGCAGGGGAAAGCGGACGAAAAATTATGATGATTCCCGGTGTATATCAGGAGGTGACCACAATTAAAAAAAGTACTTACTCAAAAGCGGACGTAAAATGATGATGATGATGATATATATACAGAGAGTGAGAGAGAGCTCTGATGTATGGGATCAGGTTAAATGTATTGCTAAATATGATTGCATGCCATATTGTTTTCTAAAGTGTCATCTTGTTTAAGATATAATTCTATCAAAAATTACTTCATTAGCCTTTTTCATATCTCTCTCTTTTCTTTGTCTTTCATTTATCTTTCTACCATTCTCTTTTTCTCTAGAGATTTCTCTCAATAGTTAGTCATTATTTGTCTATTCTTTAAAATTGTATTTCCACCTTTCCAAACTATTGTTGCTATTGTTTGTTTGTTCTTATCTAATAATCATCTTTTTTTCATTTTCCTCATGACTAATCACACCAATAATTTGTTTTTCCCTGTCCCTGTCATCTTTATCACTTATTCAACAGCTTTAGTTACACTCTTTAAAACTGCACAATCCATCAGTTAGTATTATACACATTTCTTTATTGTAATAAACATCAATGTATTTAATCAAATATTTTTTAATACATAACAATAACCATGTAGACATCAATGTGTATAGTTTTATCACAAAAACATATTGAACAGATTTTTTTAAATTGTTATTGTAGCAAGAAAAATGAATATATTTTTAGATTAAAAGTTCTTTTAATTACTTTTATTCTGCTGAACTAAATACAGATTAAGTTCTGTATTTTACTGTTTATATCAGTGTTGTCTGTATATAATTAGGTAGTTGAAATATCATGCATCATATGTTTTTCTGTTTTTAACCATAGCCTTAATTACACTTGAATGTTAGTTGCTGCTGAGTGTGAATGTTCCAAAGATATATATATATATATAATGGTAACATAGACACCAGGAATAAGTTAATAGACTTCGCATCACCATATATTTAATTAGACTTCCAGTGATGTATGTATTCAATATTTATTTTATGTTCTGTTTTGTTGTTTTTTTTATAAATATATTTAAACACTAGCTTTAATAATTGTCAACAAAGCCTATAAAATAATGTATCAGGTTTAGCTTCTTATAATTTTATCTTGTAATATAAACTTTTAATATATACTTTACTTGTTATCCTCAAGTACAACTCTTTCTTCATTCTGTTTGCTAGAACCATGGGGTTTTGTATGCAAAGAGAGTATTCTCCCACACTATTCAGGCTTATATCATTGGTGTAATAATGATTGAGTATTCTTTCTCATATTTTTGTTGTATTAATACATAGTTGCTAGAATTAGCAACCAAATGTCAGTGCAATCCCTTCTTTACTCTGTATATCAGTTAGTTATTTTGATCCTTGTTTTAAGCTCTTTTTTTTCTTCTGCCCCTCCCTCTCATACATTTTATGTGTTTTGGTTTAATTGTGTAAACATTCAATTACCCAATATAAACTTGAAGAAAAGGGCAGTCTGTATGTGTAAGTAATTGTTGAATTAGATCTCTTCCATGGCTTCACATAGATATCCACTGAGGATTGCTAGTGTCCACACCTACACGAAACCATGATATGGATTTAATAGCATTCTTACCTACACATGCACACATGTCACATACACAGATAATATAGAATTAATTCTTCAATTGAAAATTTTCATCGTCATTTTTACATCAGCCTTTTCATGCTTGCACTAGTTGGACTGTATCTCTTCAAAACTGTGCTATACCATTTCTTGCATTCATTTGTCATCTCCTTTAAGTGGCTCACCATCTCTGAGATCAGCTTTCACCACTTCTGCCTATGTCTTCCTTAGTTTTCTGCAATTTCAGGCCCCCACCCACCAAAAATATAACTATTAAAAGATTGATTATATTGCTCTTTTTTTTTTTATCTCAATAAATTACACCTGGATCTTTAAAGTTTTCTTTTTATTTTGTGGGAGCACAAATTAATTTTCAGTTATATTTAGAGTTGTGTAGCTTCTAAGACATATTGCAGGCTTTATTCCTATTTTTATTCCTGTCTTGTGAATTAGTTAGTTGTTTAATATTTGAGTTTATTATATTAACATATTTGCCAAGGGCGGTGGATTGGTAGTATGGGTAGGGTGTCGGACAACATGCTTTTCAGCATAGAGTTACAGCCCTTTAAGTTCTGAGTCCAAATCCCATCGAGGTTAGCTTTGCCCTTCATCCTTACGGTAGCAATAAAATAAAGCACCAGTAATGCAATGGGGTCGATTGAAAAGATTTTGCCCTCTCTTTAAAATTATTGGCCTTGTGCTTAAATCAGAAACCATTAGATTAATATATTTTTGAAAGTCACAAATGCTAATTTGAGTGGCTTGTTTTCATATTTACTGATAAAAATTGCAATAGCTCTATTACTTCATAGGAAATAGAACTTGTGATTTAAAGCTGTAATATTTGATATTAACATGGTGAAGATTGAGTCTTTAATGTGACATATATCACATTCTTGGTGAATAATATCTTTTAAGTCCCTTTAAGCCTTTCTTCAACTGCAGTTAAGCCTCATATGGTAAAACAGATATTTTTCTGCTGGGTTACCAAGAAGACACTGCAAATTGATAATCAGGTGCTTGAGAGGTTTGAGGAAGCTGGACCACTGACAACAAAGTTCTTGTCATTGTTAGAGGCTCACCTTACCAATTTAGCAAGTGATGCCTGTGAGGGTGCTGGGTTATTCCAGCTTCGTAGCCTCATTATCACTCACGGCAATGTTGTGAGTGTGCTGGCTTACTTAAAAAATTATTAGAGAGGAACTCCAGTGCCTTTTGTATGTATGTTGTTGATTACTAATAATTGTGTCTGTTTTACAAAGTTAGCATGCAGTGGACAGGTCTACCCAGGAATATATTGCCATGCATATATATATATATTTATATTGAGAGAGATTATATATATACATATATATATAATCATCCTCACTATCATCGTCATTTTTGTATGCGATTTTTCATGCTAGCATCAGTTGGATGAGATTCTTGAGGCTATTGGCTGGATGCCTCTTTCTTTTTATGCCAGTCCTTACTTGCTTTTATGTAAGGTACTTACGCTTCTGATCTTTGCAAATGTTGTGGTTTTCCCAAGTAGTATTAATGTTTGTGAGTGTAGGACCCGGTTGAATAATCTGCAGAATACCATCACTGTACAATGGCAGATGCTTGGCCATGTGCTATGCATGTCCACAAAGAGACCAGTGAGGGATTTCCTCAGTTGGAAGCCAGAAGGAAGGTGGAGGAAACAAGGCAAGCCTGTTGAGATCTGGTTGATATCAGTGGAGGAAAACCTGACACACATGGACAAGACACAACAATAACTTACAGCAATTAAGCTATAAAAAGTTCACATATGATTTTATGTGACGACTAGAAGGTATTGTGCTTTTTATAGCAACGAAAGTCTCATGAGACAAACAAAAGGAAAGAACGAAAAAGGAAAAGGAAGGAAAAAAGGCAAGAAAAAGAAAGTAATATATGTTAAAAAATGTAGACCATTGAAATTATTGGGGAAGAAGACAGAACACTTTTGGGAGTTTCAAACTCTACTGACATTACTGCTGGTCCACCTGGGGTCTTAGTGCCTCACACAAACCAAAGCACTGTCCATGGAGTAACAAACACACACATGCGCGTGCGTGTGTAGACATATATAATCTGGCATGGTTTTTATTGTTCAAATAAGAAGCATTCAGTAATTTGATTACTTGGATTTTTATTATGTCAGTCACAAAGTAGTTAAACTTTATTTCCACTCTCTTATTTCAAGAAATGTATTGCATCAAATGTTTAATATACTAATAATGACATTATATTTAAATCTAATTTCATTTCTTACAGTTTCTACAACCAATATTTTCAATATGAAGGCTATTGTTGGACCTAGGATTAAAGCATTATTTAATCCTTTAGCATTTACATTATTCTATATGTACTATTGTGTTTTTACAGTAAAGGCTTTATCTCACATAATATTGAATCTACAAGATTTTGATGTTATTTATCTCAAGAACAATACCTTAATGTAGGTATGAGTGGCCAGTTACGACCGGTTTGAACAGAAAGGAGTGAGAGAATTCTGGCTGGATACAGCCGATTTAAATATTAAAGAGTTAAGTTGAACAGGCATTTAGCTAATAGTCACACTGCTAACAATATAGTGTTGGTTGAGAATTAGTGTTTTGTGTTATTGTTGACTGAGCTTATTTACTTAAATTCGCTAATAATTATTTGTACATTTGGCACAAGGCCAGTAATTTTAGGGGAGGGAAAAGTTGATTAAATCGACCCTGGGGCATTACTTGTGCTTTATTTTATCAACCCTGTAAGGTTGAAAAGCAAAGCTAACCTCGTCTAGATTTGAACTGAGAACATAAAGGGCTGTAATTATATGCTGCAAAGTAGGTTGTTCGATGCTCTATCGATATTGTCAATTCACTGCTCTTTCAATTCAGTAATAATAAACACACATGCTTGTTGTAAATGTAATGAAAACTTTTATTTAAAAATAAAATAAATTTACAATTCATCAATATTTGCATATTAAAAAAAGAAACCCCCCAAAAAACAAAGAAAGTAATAGCATTAAATAGTGAAAGTAAAAGAAGGTGGAAAGGGAGCTACAGTAGACTCTACACCCCTGCCTAGGTAGTGTATCTCAGCTGCACCCTGCAGACAAAATGGCAAAGACATTGATGCAGAGAATCTGCTGTAGCAACAGTCATTCAACCACATGGGGCTCCTTCCTTGAGTGGGATGTACTCCTCGCGATCTTGCAGAGGAAAACAACAGTTTGGGGATCAAGAACTCCAGAGGCCTCGACAGCAACTGGCACGAAAGGGAAGCTGTCAGTCAAATTCGGCTGAGTTTGTTAATATTCGTTTTTCTTTTCACATGTCATTACTAACATTGTTTCATCTATTTTTCCATGCTGCTATAGGTTGTACATGGCTGCTGTACAGTAGTAACTCAATAATCATTGGAGTATAACATTTCTTCTGCTTATATCTTCTTTGGTGTTTTCCATTAATGCGTACGCTTTACTAATGTGTGATATAGTGAAATATTTTATAATACACTAAGAACAAAACACACACACACACACAAGCTAATTAGGAGCCTTTATATTATCACTTGACCTGCTAGAAATAGTTAATTCTAAAGACATGGCAGCATATATGTACATATATATGTGTGTGTTTATATAATATATAATATATATATATATATATATATAATATATATATTAAGAGTGAAAGCAGCGATTCTTTGCTTAAACTTTAATCTGTTATTTTAATAAATATATATGTATATATATTTAATATATATTTAATATATATGCACACACGTGTATATATCATCATTTAATGTCCACTTTCTCTGTTGACAAGAGTTGGAGAGGTCTTCACAGACGAAGTCTGTACTAAAGCAGGGCTACAGACATTCCAGAGAGGCCAGGAGTTCACATCTCACGTACATACAGTTCCACATTCTGCCAAGTGCATTTTTTCATGGCACCAGCCAGTTGTGTCTTTGACACAACTGGGGGGTTCTTCCCAGCCCTTTGTTTGGCAAGCTTACTACAGCTGGATCCTTTCATATCATCAACCACTTTACAGTATGTATTGCATGCATTTAATGTGTAGATAACTTACACTAGGGAGGTTGTCATATCCTTGACACCACTGGAAGCTCTCCCATATATATATATACATACTTGGGTAGCTTTTGGAACCATGTCATGACCTCAGAAGCTTTACTCCATAGAGGGGAGCGGCAAGTCATTTCAAACTGATGGGATGATTCTGTTAAGAAGATTAGATGAAGAGTTTTCTTCTTCAATAATCCCAATGTAGCATCCATAAATGATGAAAATTTGGGGTTGAAAACCAACAAGTTGAGAACAACCATCTTATCTAATTTATATTTCTTCTGTTCAAACAGCACTTTGCTTTGATCAAACTGCCTGTCTCTCTCTCTCAGTTGTATTGAATCTGTTTTATCAAATCACCGGTGTGTCTATAATAATTGTACTTGTGCATGCTAATATTTCCATTCTTTCCTGTTCTATAGCTAGTCCGAACCCTCGTCTCTCCTAACAATCCACTCAACCAAACAGCAGCTTGTCAGAAAGTCATGAATTCTTGCAGTAAGTCAACACCTTATTATATGTCACTGATGCTGTGTCAGCAATAATAATATATAATATGTGTTTGTATATTTATTTATATAATTGTTTCTACTTTAGGCACAAGGCCAGCAATTACCCAGTACATTACTGGTACTTTATTTTATCGACCCCGTAAGGATGAAAGGCAAAGTTAACCTCGACGGGATTTGAACTCAGACCGTAAAGGGACGTAACTATGCTGGAAAGCATGGCGTCCGACTCTCTATCGATACTGCCAATCCACCGCCCTAATACTTGGATTTAACTCTTTAAAATGTGTGCACATAAACATACACACACATACACACAATATTTTTCCTATCTTAGTCATGCTACTACAATAAGAAGTTTGCTTTTCAGTCACAATTTCCTGGGTTCTGACTCTACATTTACCCTTGTAAATAGTTATTTCTCCAAAGTTACTCATACATTTAATCATATATGTACATATATACTGAACATTGTTGTAATTATATCTTAGAAATAAACTATTAAAATATCATTTCCACATGTCTATAAACAACATAAACCATAGTGTTTCTCTTATGCAAACTATTAATTTATCAACACACACAATTTCCCAGTTTGTATAATTGTTCATATATCCAGTAATCCTGGACTCCAAAAATTAAATGTGTTCAATGCTATTGCCATCATTATTGATGGCTAGTTTGTAATATTTTACTCTATATTAACTTTATTTCACTGAGAACAATGTAATTATCAGCAGAACAGACAGTATATCTTGTTAGAATGTTGGATTAAATACCTTGTAGTGTTTGTTTCAACTTCATGCACCAAGTTCAAATCACGTCCAGGTCATCTTTGTCTTTTGTCGTTTCAGGGACTATAAATAATGTATCAGTCCAGGGCATTTTTAATATTAACCTTGATACCTTACAGTATCTCTTTTAGCTCTTTATTCAGTTACATCATTGGTACCAAGCTGTATTGGTTTTTTGCTTTTCCTTTGCTGGGGTACTGCCTTGATTTAGTTGATCATATTGACCCAAGTACTTTTTAAAGTCAGGAACTTATTTTACCGTTTGTATATCCTGGGCTACTGTGTGTCCCCCAGTCTATTGTGTATATACTGGCCTACTGTGTGTTGAATAAATACACTGTATTCATAAGCAGTGATTACAAGGGTTTGTGTCAGGAGAACAAAGCCTTACAATAATGGCATCTCAGTATAATGCTTATAAGAAGTTAGAAAATAGTCTTAATGTTTCGGACACTAAGTGATTCATGAGATATAGAAAGAAGAAAAGGAAGGCACACCAAAGAAAAAAAAATCACATCTAGTTACTTGTCGGCCATCTTAGAAATAATAAACAAATCTGAACTCTGACGTAGCCAAAAGTCTAAGAAGTTCATGTAGCCAAAAGTCTAAGAAGTTCATGTAGATTTTCTCCTTGAAGATATTGTTTAACTTATTCTACACGCTCGATACTGTAATTTCAGATTTGTTGAAGCAATTATGTACTATACTCATGGCTAGTGGTGTTCCAGCAGATGTTCTTACAGCGGTATGATTTTAAATTTTCTTAAGACCCTTACCTTATTTGGAATTGTTGTGAATGATTTCACTAATAGAATTTTTTTGCTGTGGTTAATGAAATACCTATTTGAATCTGTGACAATTTAGGATACTGAACTGCCAGTTATTTGTAGCTGTTTATAGCATCACATTAGCATCCACTTTGTTTTTCTGTTGTTCTGCTACAATCGTAGACTACATTAACCTTTTCATGACTGTATTACTAAAGAAATACACTCTATTTCAATTAATCAATGAAACATTTTGAAGGATTTACTAAAATTATTATTTCATTAAGATGGTAATTTAATATATGATTCTTATATAAAATTATGTAACTTTTATATCTAATAAATTTCTTAGACACACACACACACACACACACACACACACACACACACACACACACACACACACACACACACACAGAGTACTAAAAAAAGAAGGGAGAAAAGAGCCACAAACTCAATCACATGCTGGAATTTCCTTCTAATAATATTTGAGGCAAACGAACACATTCACAGCATTGCCATGCGTAATATCTAGGCTATTACCTCATACATCTATAAGGCAAGCCGCCAACAATGACAAGAACTAGAGACATGATACTTATCATCCAAGGAGGTCAATGTTATGTAGTGAATGTCTAATATATCAAACTGAATGTATGTGGCTGATATGTTGCATAGGGTCACATGTTTTGAAAGAGAAAGTCATATACACCGTGACTTTATCTGAAATATGTTTTTTTAGCTTTTGGCTGAAAAAAAAAGAAAAATAATTAATTTAGAAATATTATGTATATTAGTACTGGGTTTGAAATAAAAGAATGTTTTCTAAGAAAATATATACATTTTATTTTTAGGTTCTATATGTGTTTTATTGTTTTGCACACTTTTATGACGTTCAACTTGAACCATCTTTTCGATTGCTTGCATGAAATGATTCCAAGTGAATCAATATTTCCAGACAAACTGAAGATTCTCACCATGTTTTAAATTTTTTTATCCAAATTACTGTGAATTTAGTGTCCATTTTTCCCTGTTAGCAAGGGTTGAAGTGGTCATCACAAGCCAAGTTGGTACTTAATTGGTGCCACTGACCTCTCAGAGGAGCAGAGGAGATGGTGCCATTTCGCTTACATAAGTTTCTACACTCTAGAACGAGCATTAAGTGCATTTCATCATGGTGCCAGCACATCTTTATCATAACTGATGAGTCCTCTGGAACCTTTTTTAGTATGGTTTCAGCAGCTGGGTGCCCTTCCTATCACTAACCACCTTACAAAGTGTACTAGAGAGGTTGTCTGTCATTGACTCTACTGATAAGAAGTAAGGTAAGAAGGATGATAAGTATCATGTCTCTAGGCCTTGTATGCTCAACTTGTTCGACTATTTTTCATAGTCAATAAATCTGTGTTGAAGCAGCTTAGATTAAGCTAACATACAGTTCAAATTTAACTTTTTTTTTTCCAGACCATTAATACTGTGTCTGAAATAATTCGAGGAAACTTAGCCAACCAAGAGTTTTTTGCATCTGTGATGGCACCATCAAAACCACCTAGGTAACTAAATATATACTTTCATTTAACATTTTATTTTATTTGTAACCACTACATTTTCAGTCACCATTGATCTATATAATTTTTTTTATTTGAGGAAAGTGCAAATTTGACTGGTATTTAATTTTAGCAATCCCAGAAGGATGAAAGATAAAGTTGACCTCAGCAAGATTTGAACTCCAAATGTAAAGAGCCAGAACAAATATTTCAATGGCATTTTATTCAACATTTTACCAACTCTGCCAGTCCACGAACCTTGTTTAGACTTTCATATTGATAACTTTTACTCTTTTACTGATTCTATTTTATTCTATGTTAAATTCTGTTATGATTTGTAAATATTTATTTTGGAATTTCTAAATTATAAACTAGTATTAATGTATAAAATATGTTTTTGTCTATTATAGACCAGCCATTGTGGTTCTGTTGATGTCTATGGTGAATGAGAAACAACCTTTTGTCTTACGATGTGCTGTTCTCTACTGCTTCCAGTCTTTCTTATTCAAGAATGAAGTTGGCCAATCTCAGATTGTGCAAACACTTCTACCCACAACTGCTGATGGTGAGAGAAGCAATCACGGTATTTTACATTCATATGTTGAATTTTGTCTCCATGTTTCCACCCGATGAATTTTTGGCACCAACATCCGCATCTCTCAGCCACATTTACTGACCACTTGTTTTAGTATTTTATTTCCTATTTTATCCATTTTATTTCTTTGTTTTGTGAAAACAGACTTCATTTCTCACAGCCTTTTATTTGTTTTTCTGATTTTTCCCTTCACTAAATCTGTAGAGTATTGTTTTATCATCCCACACTAATACCTCAACCCCACAATTCAGACATTGTATACCACTTGCACCACTACACTTCAGATTCTTATCTATATTTTGTTCACCTTTTACTTTGATCATGTTATTTGTAATTAAATACTTTTATAAATAAGCTATATAGTGTATGCCTGTAAATCTCCATAGCTACTTTCATTGTCATGTTATAAGAAGCAATATCTGTTATATATCTATTCTATATGTCTTCTAAAAGATATATATGCTTGCTTTATGTTGTTATATTAAGCAACTTCTGACTGAATTAGAATATATGTTCCATTTTAGTAAGAAAATATGTCTATAGCTTGAGATATATTATTTTTAGAAATTACCTCTGTTAAAGTGGAATGTATGTGTTGTAAATATAACACTGTTTTACTGCAAATACAATTCTACTACATACCACTTTAGTTTGTCACTGATAAAAGTAATTTGCATGTTTACTCTTGTATTTCTATAAATTACAGTATAATTTACTTTTTATCATTAACCTACAAATAGATAACTATATTGGAGAAAATAATTTATTGGTATTTTTGAGAGTGAAGAGGAAGCATATTTAATATTAGCTTAATATCTTGTAAACTATTTCTTCTGGTTGTTTGGGCCCTGGTTTCTTTGTAGTTGTGTAACTACCACAGACACCAAAACTAATACCTCTACCAACAAGCATTTTAAATCTATTTTCCCTGATAAAGCAGGGGTGAGCATTGTTGGCCTATGATAGACTTCATAATGAACATGGAGTCCTTTTTGAGGCAATATTCTACAACCAGATGCCTTTTCTAGTGCCAATCTTTTTAGAAGCCTTTTACCTAACTGATGTATTAACTGTAATACTATTGACAATTGTATTCATTACAATTGGCCTGATTCTTAATTACCTTCATTTCTGTTTGTTTCAGTGAATACCATCACAGCTGGACAGCTTCTTTGTGGCGGCTTGTTCAGTGGTGATTCCTTATCAAACTGGTTTGCATCTGTTGCTCTCCTGCATGCCATTTTAGAGAATAATACACAAAGGGAACAATTACTAAGAGTACAGTTAGCTACAAGTCTTGGTAACCCACCAGTATCTTTGCTGCAACAATGTTGTAATATGTTGGCACAGGTAAGTTAAATAAAATTTGAAAATTATTTTCTTATTTCTAAATAGTATTGAAGATATTTATATAGACATGCAGTAAAATTTGATAAACTTATACATTTGAATAAGGAAATATAATTGCTATATGAAAGATTAAACTTTGAAAAACTTAGACATTGGATTAAAAGATTTCAGAATCTTTTATGATTAAAAGAGATAAAACTACATTAGCAAAACATTCTTGAAAAGTCCAAAACATCACTACATCTGCATCACATTAAAAGTGAAAGTCTTTACACTAATATTGCAAATTTTCACAATCTCCATTAGAAAAGATACTATAACAAACTTGCTTTTAGATATTTTCTGCTAAATCATTACAGTATGTTAAGAGTAAAGGAATCTATTATGATTTCATGCAGGCCAATATACTACTGGCAAGACTTTTGAATTACAAAATGCAAGTTACAGAGCCTTATCGTATTGCAGGAGATTTACAAAATACATACATTTCACAAGTTAATGATGACCTAGCCAGATGCTATATAACATTTAATAAAGCTGATAAACTTGCTATGAATAGAATACAATTGTGAAAACAAATTAGGCAGTGTTGAGTAAAAACTCTCTGATATTGTAGACTATCTCTTTGGGGAAAAGAAGAGAATGATGATAATCATGCTGGTATTAATAAAAGCATTGCATTTTGAATAATAACCACTTATGAATCTCTCCCTAATTATTGTACATTCTTGATGACTGATATATTATCAATTGTGCCAGTGTTTCACTCTAACAAGAAATAATTCTTTCTAGCATTGGCACAAAATCTGCAATTTGGGGGAAAAGAAAAGTTGATTATATCAACCCATGTACTTAACTGGTACATTATTTTGTCGATCCCGAAAGGATGAAAGGCAAAATTACCTCGGTGGGATTTGAACTCAGAACATAGAAAGTTGTAACTAAATACTGCAAAGCATTTTGTCCAGTGCTCTACCGATTCTACCAATCCACCACCCAACTCCCACAAGAAACAATCGTAGCAAGAGATATCAAGAACTATTTTCATTATAAAAAAGTAGCTGGGGTACCCAGCTTCACCCGGATAAACAAATAAGAGAAGACAAGTAGAAGAGAAAATGACTGTATTGGATGTTTGTCTGGTTTACAGTATGAAGCAAGACTGTGGTGTGTGTTACAAAAAAATAAACAGTAAAAAAATCTTCCAGATACACCAGATTCTTTGTTTTACCGTTTGTGCATAGTATATGAAGATTTCTAGGCATTTCCACTTGTGAACAACCTACATATAACTGTCCATGAGGAAAACATGATTCTCTTGTATTCAATTCTACAACTTTAAAACTCTGAGCTTGAGCATTATGTATGGTCATAGCAAAACTTGCTCTAACAGGGAACTGGAGTCTTTAGAATTTGAATGGCCGCTCAGTAAAGGAAGGGATAAGAGGAATCATCATCATCATCGTTTAACGTCCATCTTCCACGCTAGCATGGGTTAGACGGGAGTTGTCGCACTTGAGGCAAGATTGGTCGGGTGACCGTGTCTCGCTCATATAGGATTATCTGGCAGGTTTTCTACGGCTGGATGCCCTTCCTAACACCAACCACATTTACAGTGTGGACTTGGGAATAAATGCATTTTCTCCTTGATGATTGCCTCCAAGAATAGTGACCTCTAGGAGATGGTTCATCATCCTCCTGGCTGTAAAGTATGTGCCATTGCATAGAGGTAGCAGGTCCACATTTCTCAAAAGGATGATGGAAGTTCCAGTACTTTATATTATATGTAGAAACGGATATAGATAATTGTATATAAATGTGTGTGTGTGTTTAAACCAGCGTCTAAATCGTGTGTTTAATTCTCTGTGTATCTGATTAGGTATTTACATGAAGATGTGTGTGTATGTAACTTACTAAGGCGTAACGTACGTAACGAACGCGTGCACATAGTCACATACACACAAATACAAAATGCGACGTTGTCGTCGTGTTATAAAATATCCATTTACTTATAGTCTATAGTAGATTATTTTAGATAAAGTGTTATATTGTTTTAATCCAAGTGAAAATAAAAATTATATGTTGTCATTTCCAGGGTCTAAATACTATTACCTTGTAAAATTTGATTTGATTTGGTTGAGCTGTTTCGAAATGCATAAGGAAAGGACAGATAGACATAGAAAGAATTTTATATATAGAGAGATGAATCAAGCAAATAATTACTATATTGATTTGATGTAGAAAAGACGGCGCAGTTTTAGTAATATGTTTCCATTTTTTTTTTTTTTTTTTTTTTTTGCTTTCATATAAATTTTTGAAAACAAAAATCAAATAAGTGAAGTGAGAAAAGAAGAAATCTTTAATAGTAAATTAAAATTTCTAAATGGGATTTATAAATAATATTTTTAAATGTTTGGTATGAAGGTATTTATTACTATGATATCTAGTCATGCTATTATAGTGCCAGGGATAACTATTGTAAGTATTGTATGAGGGATGATAGAGTAGTGTGATGGTTGATTATATTATGTCATTGACACTCAACTGTGTCAACAACAAAAGTATGTGTCAGTACTGACAATGACAGTGCACTGTCTGGGTACAATATGCTGTGTCAGTGCTGATAGTGTAGTGTTAGTAACAGTAGTGTGGTGCATTTGTGTCGACAGTGTTCTATGTCTGTATCAAAAGGGTACTGTGGGGTGACAGTGTATCAAAGTGTACTGTGTCTGGGGTGAAAGTGTTCTATGTCTGTATCAGAAGTGTACTGTGTATGTGATGTCGGTGTTCTATGTCTGTATCAAAAGGGTACTGTGTCTGGGGTGACAGTGTATCAAAAGTGTACTGTGTCTGGGGTGAAAGTGTTCTATGTCTGTATCAGAAGTGTACTGTGTATGTGATGTCAGTGTTCTATGTCTGTATCAAAAGGGTACTGTGTCTGGGGTGACAGTGTATCAAAAGTGTACTGTGTCTGGGGTGAAAGTGTTCTATGTCTGTATCAGAAGTGTACTGTGTATGTGATGTCAGTGTTCTATGTCTGTATCAAAAGGGTACTGTGTCTGGGGTGACAGTGTATCAAAAGTGTACTGTGTCTGGGGTGAAAGTGTTCTATGTCTGTATCAGAAGTGTACTGTGTATGTGATGTCAGTGTTCTATGTCTGTATCAAAAGGGTACTGTGTCTGGGGTGACAGTGTATCAAAAGTGTACTGTGTCTGGGGTGAAAGTGTTCTATGTCTGTATCAGAAGTGTACTGTGTATGTGATGTCAGTGTTCTATGTCTGTATCAAAAGGGTACTGTGTCTGGGGTGACAGTGTATCAAAAGTGTACTGTGTCTGGGGTGGAAGTGTTCTATGTCTGTATCAGAAGTGTACTGTGTATGTGATGTCAGTGTTCTATGTCTGTATCAAAAGGGTACTGTGTCTGGGGTGACAGTGTATCAAAAGTGTACTGTGTCTGGGGTGAAAGTGTTCTATGTCTGTATCAGAAGTGTACTGTGTATGTGATGTCAGTGTTCTATGTCTGTATCAAAAGGGTACTGTCTGGGGTGACAGTGTATCAAAAGTGTACTGTGTCTGGGGTGGAAGTGTTCTGTCTGTATCAGAAGTGTACTGTGTATGTGATGGCAGTGTTCTATGTCTGTATCAAAAGTGCACTGTCTGGGGTGACAGTGTTATATGTCTGTGTCAAAAGTGTACTGTGTCTGGGGTGACAGTGTTCTATGTCTGTATCAAAAGTGCACTGTCTGGGGTGACAGTGTTATATGTCTGTGTCAAAAGTGTACTGTGTCTGGGGTAACAGTGTTCTATGTCTGTATCAAAAGTGTACTGTGTCTGGGGTGGCAGTGTTCTATGTCTGTCTCAAAAGTGTACTGTGTCTGGGGTGGCAGTGTTCTATGTATGTATCAAAAGTGCACTGTCTGGGGTGGCAGTGTTCTATGTCTGTATCAAAAGTGTACTGTGTCTGGGGTAGCAGTGTTCTATGTCTGTATCAAAAGTGTTCTGTGTCTGGGGTGACAGTGTTCTATATCTGTATCAAAAGTGTACTGTGTCTGGGGTAGCAGTGTTCTATGTCTGTATCAAAAGTGTACTGTGTCTGGGGTGACAGTGTTCTATGTCTGTCTCAAAAGTGTACTGTGTCTGGGGTGGCAGTGTTCTATGTCTGTATCAAAAGTGCACTGTGTCTGGCGTGGCAGTGTTCTATGTCTATCAAAAGTGTACTGTCTCTGGAGTGGCAGTGTTCTATGTCTGTATCAAAAGTGTACTGTGTCTGGGGTGGCAGTGTTCTATGTCTATCAAAAGTGTACAGTGTCTGGGGTGGCACTGTTCTATGTCTGTCTCAAAAGTGTACTGTGTCTGGGGTGGCAGTGTTCTATGTCTATCAAAAGTGTACAGTGTCTGGGGTGGCAGTGTTCTATGTCTATCAAAAGTGTACTGTCTGGGGTGGCAGTGTTCTATGTCTATCAAAAGTGTACGGTGTCTGGGGTGGCAGTGTTCTATGTCTATCAAAAGTGTACTGTCTGGGGTGGCAGTGTTCTATGTCTGTATCAAAAGTGTACAGTGTCTGGGGTGGCAGTGTTCTATGTCTGTATCAAAAGTGTACTGTCTGGGGTGGCAGTGTTCTGTGTCTATCAAAAGTGTACTGTCTGGGGTGGCAGTGTTCTATGTCTATCAAAAGTGCACTGTGTCTGGGGTGGCAGTGTTCTATGTCTGTATCAAAAGTGTACTGTGTCTGGGGTGACAGTGTTCTATGTCTGTATCAAAAGTGTACTGTCTGGGGTGGCAGTGTTCTATGTCTATCAAAAGTGTAGTGTCTGGGGTGGCAGTGTTCTATGTCTGTATCAAAAGTGTACAGTGTCTGGGGTGGCAGTGTTCTATGTCTATCAAAAGTGTACTGTGTCTGGGGTGACAGTGTTCTATGTCTATCAAAAGTGTACAGTGTCTGGGGTGGCAGTGTTCTATGTCTGTATCAAAAGTGTACAGTGTCTGGGGTGGCAGTGTTCTATGTCTATCAAAAGTGTACAGTGTCTGGGGTGGCAGTGTTCTATGTCTGTATCAAAAGTGTACTGTGTCTGGGGTGGCAGTGTTCTATGTCTATCAAAAGTGTACAGTGTCTGGGGTGGCAGTGTTCTATGTCTATCAAAAGTGTACTGTCTGGGGTGACAGTGTTCTATGTCTGTATCAAAAGTGTACAGTGTCTGGGGTGGCAGTGTTCTATGTCTATCAAAAGTGTACTGTATCTGGGGTGGCAGTGTTCTATGTCTATCAAAAGTGTACTGTGTCTGGGGTGGCAGTGTTCTATGTCTATCAAAAGTGTACTGTGTCTGGGGTGGCAGTGTTCTATGTCTATCAAAAGTGTACAGTGTCTGGGGTGGCAGTGTTCTATGTCTGTATCAAAAGTGTACTGTGTCTGGGGTGGCAGTGTTCTATGTCTATCAAAAGTGTACTGTGTCTGGGGTGGCAGTGTTCTATGTCTATCAAAAGTGTACTGTCTGGGGTGACAGTGTTCTATGTCTGTGTCAAAAGTGTACAGTGTCTGGGGTGGCAGTGTTCTATGTCTATCAAAAGTGTACAGTGTCTGGAGTGGCAGTGTTTTATGTCTGTATCAAAAGTGTACAGTGTCTGGGGTGGCAGTGTTCTATGTCTATCAAAAGTGTACAGTGTCTGGGGTGGCAGTGTTCTATGTCTGTATCAAAAGTGTACAGTGTCTGGGGTGGCAGTGTTCTATGACTATCAAAAGTGTACTGTGTCTGGGATGACAGTGTTCTATGTCTGGGGTGGCAGTGTTCTATGTCTGTATCAAAAGTGCACTGTGTCTGGGGTGGCAGTGTTCTATGTCTATCAAAAGTGTACTGTCTCTGGAGTGGCAGTGTTCTATGTCTGTATCAAAAGTGTACTGTGTCTGGGGTGGCAGTGTTCTATGTCTATCAAAAGTGTACAGTGTCTGGGGTGGCAGTGTTCTATGTCTGTCTCAAAAGTGTACTGTGTCTGGGGTAGCAGTGTTCTATGTCTGTATCAAAAGTGTACTGTGTCTGGGGTGACAGTGTTCTATGTCTGTATCAAAAGTGTACTGTCTGGGGTAGCAGTGTTCTATGTCTGTATCAAAAGTGTACTGTGTCTGGGGTGACAGTGTTCTATGTCTGTCTCAAAAGTGTACTGTGTCTGGGGTGGCAGTGTTCTATGTCTGTATCAAAAGTGCACTGTGTCTGGGGTGGCAGTGTTCTATGTCTATCAAAAGTGTACTGTCTCTGGAGTGGCAGTGTTCTATGTCTGTATCAAAAGTGCACTGTGTCTGGGGTGGCAGTGTTCTATGTCTATCAAAAGTGTACTGTCTCTGGAGTGGCAGTGTTCTATGTCTGTATCAAAAGTGTACTGTGTCTGGGGTGGCAGTGTTCTATGTCTATCAAAAGTGTACAGTGTCTGGGGTGGCAGTGTTCTATGTCTGTCTCAAAAGTGTACTGTGTTTGGGATGACAGTGTTCTATGTCTGTATCAAAAGTGCACTGTCTGGGGTGGCAGTGTTCTATGTCTGTATCAAAAGTGCACTGTGTCTGGGGTGGCAGTGTTCTATGTCTGTATCAAAAGTGTACTGTGTCTGGGGTAGCAGTGTTCTATGTCTGTATCAAAAGTGTACTGTGTCTGGGGTGACAGTGTTCTATGTCTGTCTCAAAAGTGTACTGTGTCTGGGGTGGCAGTGTTCTATGTCTGTATCAAAAGTGCACTGTGTCTGGCGTGGCAGTGTTCTATGTCTATCAAAAGTGTACTGTCTCTGGAGTGGCAGTGTTCTATGTCTGTATCAAAAGTGTACTGTGTCTGGGGTAACAGTGTTCTATGTCTGTATCAAAAGTGTACTGTGTCTGGGGTGGCAGTGTTCTATGTCTGTCTCAAAAGTGTACTGTGTCTGGGGTGGCAGTGTTCTATGTATGTATCAAAAGTGCACTGTCTGGGGTGGCAGTGTTCTATGTCTGTATCAAAAGTGTACTGTGTCTGGGGTAGCAGTGTTCTATGTCTGTATCAAAAGTGTACTGTGTCTGGGGTGACAGTGTTCTATGTCTGTATCAAAAGTGTACTGTGTCTGGGGTAGCAGTGTTCTATGTCTGTATCAAAAGTGCACTGTGTCTGGGGTGGCAGTGTTCTATGTCTATCAAAAGTGTACTGTCTCTGGAGTGGCAGTGTTCTATGTCTGTATCAAAAGTGTACTGTGTCTGGGGTGGCAGTGTTCTATGTCTATCAAAAGTGTACTGTGTCTGGGGTGGCAGTGTTCTATGTCTGTCTCAAAAGTGTACTGTGTCTGGGGTGGCAGTGTTCTATGTATGTATCAAAAGTGCACTGTCTGGGGTGGCAGTGTTCTATGTCTGTATCAAAAGTGTACTGTGTCTGGGGTAGCAGTGTTCTATGTCTGTATCAAAAGTGTTCTGTGTCTGGGGTGACAGTGTTCTATATCTGTATCAAAAGTGTACTGTGTCTGGGGTAGCAGTGTTCTATGTCTGTATCAAAAGTGTACTGTGTCTGGGGTGACAGTGTTCTATGTCTGTCTCAAAAGTGTACTGTGTCTGGGGTGGCAGTGTTCTATGTCTGTATCAAAAGTGCACTGTGTCTGGCGTGGCAGTGTTCTATGTCTATCAAAAGTGTACTGTCTCTGGAGTGGCAGTGTTCTATGTCTGTATCAAAAGTGTACTGTGTCTGGGGTGGCAGTGTTCTATGTCTATCAAAAGTGTACAGTGTCTGGGGTGGCACTGTTCTATGTCTGTCTCAAAAGTGTACTGTGTCTGGGGTGGCAGTGTTCTATGTCTATCAAAAGTGTACAGTGTCTGGGGTGGCAGTGTTCTATGTCTATCAAAAGTGTACTGTCTGGGGTGGCAGTGTTCTATGTCTATCAAAAGTGTACGGTGTCTGGGGTGGCAGTGTTCTATGTCTATCAAAAGTGTACTGTCTGGGGTGGCAGTGTTCTATGTCTGTATCAAAAGTGTACAGTGTCTGGGGTGGCAGTGTTCTATGTCTGTATCAAAAGTGTACTGTCTGGGGTGGCAGTGTTCTGTGTCTATCAAAAGTGTACTGTCTGGGGTGGCAGTGTTCTATGTCTATCAAAAGTGCACTGTGTCTGGGGTGGCAGTGTTCTATGTCTGTATCAAAAGTGTACTGTGTCTGGGGTGACAGTGTTCTATGTCTGTATCAAAAGTGTACTGTCTGGGGTGGCAGTGTTCTATGTCTATCAAAAGTGTAGTGTCTGGGGTGGCAGTGTTCTATGTCTGTATCAAAAGTGTACAGTGTCTGGGGTGGCAGTGTTCTATGTCTATCAAAAGTGTACTGTGTCTGGGGTGACAGTGTTCTATGTCTATCAAAAGTGTACAGTGTCTGGGGTGGCAGTGTTCTATGTCTGTATCAAAAGTGTACAGTGTCTGGGGTGGCAGTGTTCTATGTCTATCAAAAGTGTACAGTGTCTGGGGTGGCAGTGTTCTATGTCTGTATCAAAAGTGTACTGTGTCTGGGGTGGCAGTGTTCTATGTCTATCAAAAGTGTACAGTGTCTGGGGTGGCAGTGTTCTATGTCTATCAAAAGTGTACTGTCTGGGGTGACAGTGTTCTATGTCTGTATCAAAAGTGTACAGTGTCTGGGGTGGCAGTGTTCTATGTCTATCAAAAGTGTACTGTGTCTGGGGTGGCAGTGTTCTATGTCTATCAAAAGTGTACTGTGTCTGGGGTGGCAGTGTTCTATGTCTATCAAAAGTGTACTGTGTCTGGGGTGGCAGTGTTCTATGTCTATCAAAAGTGTACAGTGTCTGGGGTGGCAGTGTTCTATGTCTGTATCAAAAGTGTACTGTGTCTGGGGTGGCAGTGTTCTATGTCTATCAAAAGTGTACTGTGTCTGGGGTGGCAGTGTTCTATGTCTATCAAAAGTGTACTGTCTGGGGTGACAGTGTTCTATGTCTGTATCAAAAGTGTACAGTGTCTGGGGTGGCAGTGTTCTATGTCTATCAAAAGTGTACAGTGTCTGGAGTGGCAGTGTTTTATGTCTGTATCAAAAGTGTACAGTGTCTGGGGTGGCAGTGTTCTATGTCTATCAAAAGTGTACAGTGTCTGGGGTGGCAGTGTTCTATGTCTGTATCAAAAGTGTACAGTGTCTGGGGTGGCAGTGTTCTATGACTATCAAAAGTGTACTGTGTCTGGGATGACAGTGTTCTATGTCTGGGGTGGCAGTGTTCTATGTCTGTATCAAAAGTGCACTGTGTCTGGGGTGGCAGTGTTCTATGTCTATCAAAAGTGTACTGTCTCTGGAGTGGCAGTGTTCTATGTCTGTATCAAAAGTGTACTGTGTCTGGGGTGGCAGTGTTCTATGTCTATCAAAAGTGTACAGTGTCTGGGGTGGCAGTGTTCTATGTCTGTCTCAAAAGTGTACTGTGTCTGGGGTAGCAGTGTTCTATGTCTGTATCAAAAGTGTACTGTGTCTGGGGTGACAGTGTTCTATGTCTGTATCAAAAGTGTACTGTGTCTGGGGTAGCAGTGTTCTATGTCTGTATCAAAAGTGTACTGTGTCTGGGGTGACAGTGTTCTATGTCTGTCTCAAAAGTGTACTGTGTCTGGGGTGGCAGTGTTCTATGTCTGTATCAAAAGTGCACTGTGTCTGGGGTGGCAGTGTTCTATGTCTATCAAAAGTGTACTGTCTCTGGAGTGGCAGTGTTCTATGTCTGTATCAAAAGTGTACTGTGTCTGGGGTGGCAGTGTTCTATGTCTATCAAAAGTGTACAGTGTCTGGGGTGGCAGTGTTCTATGCCTGTCTCAAAAGTGTACTGTGTCTGGGATGACAGTGTTCTATGTCTGGGGTGGCAGTGTTCTATGTCTGTATCAAAAGTGCACTGTGTCTGGGGTGGCAGTGTTCTATGTCTATCAAAAGTGTACTGTCTCTGGAGTGGCAGTGTTCTATGTCTGTATCAAAAGTGTACTGTGTCTGGGGTGGCAGTGTTCTATGTCTATCAAAAGTGTACAGTGTCTGGGGTGGCAGTGTTCTATGTCTGTCTCAAAAGTGTACTGTGTTTGGGATGACAGTGTTCTATGTCTGTATCAAAAGTGCACTGTCTGGGGTGGCAGTGTTCTATGTCTGTATCAAAAGTGCACTGTGTCTGGGGTGGCAGTGTTCTATGTCTGTATCAAAAGTGTACTGTGTCTGGGGTAGCAGTGTTCTATGTCTGTATCAAAAGTGTACTGTGTCTGGGGTGACAGTGTTCTATGTCTGTCTCAAAAGTGTACTGTGTCTGGGGTGGCAGTGTTCTATGTCTGTATCAAAAGTGCACTGTGTCTGGCGTGGCAGTGTTCTATGTCTATCAAAAGTGTACTGTCTCTGGAGTGGCAGTGTTCTATGTCTGTATCAAAAGTGTACTGTGTCTGGGGTAACAGTGTTCTATGTCTGTATCAAAAGTGTACTGTGTCTGGGGTGGCAGTGTTCTATGTCTGTCTCAAAAGTGTACTGTGTCTGGGGTGGCAGTGTTCTATGTATGTATCAAAAGTGCACTGTCTGGGGTGGCAGTGTTCTATGTCTGTATCAAAAGTGTACTGTGTCTGGGGTAGCAGTGTTCTATGTCTGTATCAAAAGTGTACTGTGTCTGGGGTGACAGTGTTCTATGTCTGTATCAAAAGTGTACTGTGTCTGGGGTAGCAGTGTTCTATGTCTGTATCAAAAGTGCACTGTGTCTGGGGTGGCAGTGTTCTATGTCTATCAAAAGTGTACTGTCTCTGGAGTGGCAGTGTTCTATGTCTGTATCAAAAGTGTACTGTGTCTGGGGTGGCAGTGTTCTATGTCTATCAAAAGTGTACAGTGTCTGGGGTGGCAGTGTTCTATGCCTGTCTCAAAAGTGTACTGTGTCTGGGATGACAGTGTTCTATGTCTGGGGTGGCAGTGTTCTATGTCTGTATCAAAAGTGCACTGTGTCTGGGGTGGCAGTGTTCTATGTCTATCAAAAGTGTACTGTCTCTGGAGTGGCAGTGTTCTATGTCTGTATCAAAAGTGTACTGTGTCTGGGGTGGCAGTGTTCTATGTCTATCAAAAGTGTACAGTGTCTGGGGTGGCAGTGTTCTATGTCTGTCTCAAAAGTGTACTGTGTCTGGGGTAACAGTGTTCTATGTCTGTATCAAAAGTGCACTGTCTGGGGTGGCAGTGTTCTATGTCTGTATCAAAAGTGCACTGTGTCTGGGGTGGCAGTGTTCTATGTCTGTATCAAAAGTGTACTGTGTCTGGGGTAGCAGTGTTCTATGTCTGTATCAAAAGTGTACTGTGTCTGGGGTGACAGTGTTCTATGTCTGTCTCAAAAGTGTACTGTGTCTGGGGTGGCAGTGTTCTATGTCTATCAAAAGTGTACAGTGTCTGTGGTGGCAGTGTTCTATGTCTATCAAAAGTGTACTGTCTGGGGTGGCAGTGTTCTATGTCTATCAAAAGTGTACGGTGTCTGGGGTGGCAGTGTTCTATGTCTATCAAAAGTGTACTGTCTGGGGTGGCAGTGTTCTATGTCTGTATCAAAAGTGTACAGTGTCTGGGGTGGCAGTGTTCTATGTCTGTATCAAAAGTGTACTGTCTGGGGTGGCAGTGTTCTGTGTCTATCAAAAGTGTACTGTCTGGGGTGGCAGTGTTCTATGTCTATCAAAAGTGCACTGTGTCTGGGGTGGCAGTGTTCTATGTCTGTATCAAAAGTGTACTGTGTCTGGGGTGACAGTGTTCTATGTCTGTATCAAAAGTGTACTGTCTGGGGTGGCAGTGTTCTATGTCTATCAACAGTGTAGTGTCTGGGGTGGCAGTGTTCTATGTCTGTATCAAAAGTGTACAGTGTCTGGGGTGGCAGTGTTCTATGTCTATCAAAAGTGTACTGTGTCTGGGGTGACAGTGTTCTATGTCTATCAAAAGTGTACAGTGTCTGGGGTGGCAGTGTTCTATGTCTGTATCAAAAGTGTACAGTGTCTGGGGTGGCAGTGTTCTATGTCTATCAAAAGTGTACAGTGTCTGGGGTGGCAGTGTTCTATGTCTGTATCAAAAGTGTACTGTGTCTGGGGTGGCAGTGTTCTATGTCTATCAAAAGTGTACAGTGTCTGGGGTGGCAGTGTTCTATGTCTATCAAAAGTGTACTGTCTGGGGTGACAGTGTTCTATGTCTGTATCAAAAGTGTACAGTGTCTGGGGTGGCAGTGTTCTATGTCTATCAAAAGTGTACTGTGTCTGGGGTGGCAGTGTTCTATGTCTATCAAAAGTGTACTGTGTCTGGGGTGGCAGTGTTCTATGTCTATCAAAAGTGTACTGTGTCTGGGGTGGCAGTGTTCTATGTCTATCAAAAGTGTACAGTGTCTGGGGTGGCAGTGTTCTATGTCTGTATCAAAAGTGTACTGTGTCTGGGGTGGCAGTGTTCTATGTCTATCAAAAGTGTACTGTGTCTGGGGTGGCAGTGTTCTATGTCTATCAAAAGTGTACTGTCTGGGGTGACAGTGTTCTATGTCTGTATCAAAAATGTACAGTGTCTGGGGTGGCAGTGTTCTATGTCTATCAAAAGTGTACAGTGTCTGGAGTGGCAGTGTTTTATGTCTGTATCAAAAGTGTACAGTGTCTGGGGTGGCAGTGTTCTATGTCTATCAAAAGTGTACAGTGTCTGGGGTGGCAGTGTTCTATGTCTGTATCAAAAGTGTACAGTGTCTGGGGTGGCAGTGTTCTATGACTATCAAAAGTGTACTGTGTCTGTATCAAAAGTGTACAGTGTCTGGGGTGGCAGTGTTCTATGTCTATCAAAAGTGTACAGTGTCTGGGGTGGCAGTGTTCTATGTCTATCAAAAGTGTACAGTGTCTGGGGTGGCAGTGTTCTATGTCTGTATCAAAAGTGTACAGTGTCTGGGGTGGCAGTGTTCTATGTCTATCAAAAGTGTACAGTGTCTGGGTGGCAGTGTTCTATGTCTATCAAAAGTGTACAGTGTCTGGGGTGGCAGTGTTCTATGTCTGTATCAAAAGTGTACAGTGTCTGGGGTGGCAGTGTTCTATGTCTATCAAAAGTGTACAGTGTCTGGGGTGGCAGTGTTCTATGTCTGTATCAAAAGTGTACAGTGTCTGGGGTGGCAGTGTTCTATGTCTATCAAAAGTGTACTGTGTCTGGGGTGACAGTATTCTATGTCTATCAAAAGTGTACTGTGTCTGGGGTGGCAGTGTTCTATGTCTGTATCAAAAGTGTACTGTGTCTGGGTGGCAGTGTTCTATGTCTATCAAAAGTGTACTGTCTGGGGTGACAGTGTTCTATGTCTATCAAAAGTGTACAGTGTCTGGGGTGGCAGTGTTCTATGTCTGTATCAAAAGTGTACAGTATCTGGGGTAGCAGTGTTCTATGTCTATCAAAAGTGTACAGTGTCTGGGGTGACAGTGTTCTATGTCTATCAAAAGTGTACTGTGTCTGGGGTGGCAGTGTTCTATGTCTATCAAAAGTGTACAGTGTCTGGGGTGGCAGTGTTCTATGTCTGTATCAAAAGTCTACTGTGTCTGGGGTGGCAGTGTTCTATGTCTGTCTCAAAAGTGTACTGTGTCTGGGGTGGCAGTGTTCTATGTCTATCAAAAGTGTACAGTGTCTGGGATGACAGTGTATTGTGGAAACAATTTACAAGGGTTAGCTGAAAAGTTCATAAGCTGACCATGATACTCTCATGGAATGACCAAATGAGGTTTATCTTTCAACATAGTCCCTAGAAAGAAACAATGCAGTTATTAATAAGAAGAGTTGAAATTAATCTATGTAAGATTTTCACCGCTCTAGCACCACTCCTTGTCAGCCTACCCTTGTAATTGAAAATGAAGAACTACAACAAAAATCAAACTGCTTATAATTCAAAAGTATTAATCTGATATTTTACATTTGATGAATGGTTAACTAAAAGAATTAGAGAAGTGTTATGACTGTCCATAACATTATATTAATGATATGGCTATGTGAGTTGGTATCTGTTAAATACATAATTATTAGTAACGCAACTAATATGGGAGGGCTCTGTAGAGACAGTAGACAGCTTCTGCTACCTAGGTGACCGAATTAACAGTAGAGGTGGGTGTTCAGAAAGTACAATAACTAGGGTAAGAACGGGATGGAAGAAGTTCAGGGAGCTACTGCCACTGCTAGCTGCAAACGGCTTCTCCCTCAAAATGAAAGGCAGACTGTATGATGCGTGTATACGGACAGCAATGTTACATGGTAGTGAGACCTGGGCGCTGAAGGTGGAAGACTTACGTAGATTAGAGAGAAACGAAGCCTGCATGCTCTGATGGATGTGTAATAGTAATATACGCGAACAGCAAAGCATAAATGAATTGAGAGAGAGACTGAGCATAAGAGGAATCAAATGCTGTGTGCAGGAGAGGCGGTTGCATTGGTATGGACATGTGATGCGTATGAAGGATGACAGCTGCATAAAAAGGTGCAGAGCACTAGAAGTTGATGGAAACTGCGGAGTGGGGAGACCCAAGATGACTTGGGATGAGGTGATAAAAGCCGACCTTACCCAATTACACCTCTCAAAGGCGATAACACACGACCGTGACCTCTGGTGTCACGCAGTAATACAGAGTACCCGACCTCCCATGGGTACAAGCTGAAGCATATAGACAATATGCCCCCACACCCTCCCACTGCAAGGTGGTCGTGGAGGTGCCACGGCAAAAAAGCACCCAGCCCACACTGTAAAGTGGATGTGTAGGCACCACGAAAAAGCACCCAGCACTCACTGTAAATGAGGTTGGTGTTTGGAAGGGCATCCAGCTGTAGAAATCGAGCCAAATCAGTTCCTGTATGAGCAAAGCATGGTCAGCCGACCAGACACTGCCTACAACAGGACAACCCGTCTAACCCATGCTAGCGTGGAAGAACGGACGTAAAACGGTGATGATGATGATGATGATGGCTTAGTGGTTAGAACATTAGGCTTGCAATCGAAAGGTTGTGAGTTCAATTCTCGGACCGGGTGATGTGTTGTTTCCTTGAGCAAGACACTTTATTTCACATTGCTCCAGTTTACTCAGCTGTAGAAATGAGATGATAGGACTGTGGTTCCTATCATTCCACTGCAAAGTGGTCATGGAGGTGCCACGGCAAAAAAGCACCCAGCCCACACTGTAAAGTGGACGTGTAGGGCCACGAAAAAAAAAAAAAAATCACCCAGCACTCACTGCAAATGAGGTTGGTGTTAGGAAGGGCATCCAGCTGTAGAAATCAAGCCAGAATCAGTTCCCGTATGAGCAAGACAAGGTCAGCCAACCGGACATTGCCCACAACAGGACAACCCGTCTAATCCATGCTAGCGTGGAAGAACGGGTGTAAAACGGTGATGATGATGTGTATAGCAAAAATATATGTATATATATTATATCAAACTACCAATATTGTCAGAATATTATTGTTTGTCTTTTATAATTTCAGGGTGGAAAACTACAGACACGCATTGGACTTTTGATGTTACTGTGTGGCTGGCTATCCGACTGTTCTATTGCTGTTACTCATTTTCTTTGCAATACAGCTAATGTGCCTTACGTATCCTTTTAAGAAACCTGCATCAACTAGTTATTTATCACCTTCCCACCTTCCTTACCTCCTTCCACTCTATCTCCACCCTCCAAAGATGGCTCAATTGAGACAAATCAACATTTTTTCACCTCCAGCTCTGCATACAGTAAAGTGTGCTCTTCAGTTGAGTCAATGGCAACAACTTCCTTCGTCAGTGCTGATGACACGATAAAATTCACCCAGTTCACTCTGTAAAGTGGTTGGTGTCAAGAATGGCTTCCAGCTGTAGAAACCATGCCAAAACAAGTTAAGAGGACCTTTCATTCATAGCATGACAAACTCTCTAAAGTTGTTTCCATAAAAAAATGCTCACAGTACACTTTGTAGAGTACGGGAACATATCTGAGGTGCACACACACACACGCACATGGCCCATCTGAGAGGTCAGAGGCTCCGGTTAAGTATGTGTGTGTGTACATATATGTACATGCACCATGTATAATAATGTTTTAAATGTATAGGGTGTGTGTGTGAGTCTGTAAGGTTCAGATATTAGACAATTGACCACATGGTCATAAGTTTGAATGTTACAAGAACCATAATATTACAACATTCAAAAAATGCCTTAACTGTTATTTCAGCTGATTGCTCAGATTTCAGCATCTGAAGGAGATGAACAGGAACAACTTGTCCAAGGCCTCTGTGCTTTTCTTTTGGGGATCGGTGTACTTTTCAATGATGACCAAAATGAAACCTTTAACAAGTTTGTAACTCTAATATATATTTCTATGTATAGAAAATGAAAAGCTGTTTAAATTTTATCAGTTTTAGTTACTTTTCTTCAGCCCACAACAGATTTTTGTTTGATTTGAAATTATAGAATGTTATATTTATTACATAATTGGTGTCAGATTAATCCATAAGATCTTATTTCAACCAATTGTTTATAATCAGTTCTATAAAACTGTAAATGTAACAATTTACTCTTAACATCCTCTACTAGATGAAAATACATTAGCAAGACTTGAAAAGTATAAAACCACACAATGATTGCATTACGTTAAAAATTAAAGTCTTCAAATTACCTCAAATTTTCGCACAAAGATCTGTCTGCTAGTAAAGATACTATAAACATTTGAATTCTCAAACTTGTTTTTAGATATTTTCTTTTAAATCATTACTGGATGTTGTATATTGTGGGATTGTTTTTTTTACTTCTAATATTAAAAATCTTTTATAAAATGAAAGGTTTTAAAATGAAAGTATCTATTAATATTGAAAACATTAAATATATCTTTAAAAGAACTCAGTTAAATAAAGAAGAAAAGTAACTATAGACTGTTATAATTATAAGCTGTATTGCAGGTAATTTTTTCAGGAGACATTACAGTAATGTATATTGTGTTGTTTCTCTTACAGGGATTCTTTATGCAAAATTATTGCTAACCGTATTGGGATGGAAACATTTATTGATAAACTGTCTCAGGTAACAAAGCATGAAAGTTACACCAAAGCAGCAAAAAAAGCTCACCTTAATTACAAACACCCAAATGAAGTAATATTTGATTATGAGTTCACACGTTTGTTCAAATCATTGGAAAGTAAGTTCTTTCGATTTACAATGACAAATCTTCTTATAATTATTTTGCACTAATCTTATCCTTACCATATTCATGTTTTTTTTATTCAGTGCTGGAAAATAGCATGCAGTAACAGTAAAACAGCAACAGGCTGCTAACATTCATGGTTATACAGTTAGGACTTTGCTACATTAGTTTTGCCAACTCTGTCATAGAGCCACAGTTACATGTACAGCTGGATTTCTCTTCACTTGGAATCTAATTTTGTTAAGAGAATATTGGGATCATATATAAAGTCTAATTATAACTTAGAATAGTTTTACCAAAGCAAAATATCCAACTAGTAGCTTTCTTGTATTGGCAATAATGTATATTGAAATAACCTGTTTCATTCTACATATATCAGATATTTACCAGACATGATCTCTCATTATGTGGTATATTTATAGACTAATTCCAAGCTAGTATGGATTAGATAGGATATAACTAACATTATTTTGTGAAATATTTAGTCTCAAATCTGATTTAATGTTTTAAGCTATATGACTTATTTCCCCTAATCAACCCAATTAGCAGAATAAACAGTCTACCCCATTGTACTCAAAGTGGATGTTTAAAACATTTGTAAATAAACTCTTCACAGTGCTTCAACTTTACCAAAATTTTTATAAAGATTTTCAGCAATAAAAACAATAGATACTGTTTAACACACTGCAAAAATGATCTGTTCATTTGAGAATATATACATATTGTTATATTTGAGGAGGGTCATGTTGTCCTATGCATAATTATATACATAATTTTTTTTAAATACAATATAAGGTGTTTAGAAAATTAATGAAAACAACAAATAAATAGTGAAATAAATAAAAAATAAAATGGAATAAATTCTGATTACATATATCAAAGCAGGATTCAAAATGTTAATGGCTGAAACAATCTTAACTGTAAATATACTTCCCATTAATATTAAGAGCCCTATATATGTGATATGGTTGAAAATGTAAGTTTACTTGGCACATACTACAACTAATAGACCTCCCTAAGGTTTGGAAATAAACCTGAAGAAGAGAAGAAAACATTTGCAATAGGCATGATACCAAAATTAAATGTAGGGTTTATCAAGTCCATAGTGATTGTTTTTTATGGGATCTGTAAGTCATTTACGTCATTCTGTAACTCAGACTTTTATCCCTCTTTGTGGTAGGTTATAATGGAATATAGTGTTTGAATTCCAAATTGTCTTATCTCCAATAATAGTTTAAGCAATAGAAACTTTCATGTGTTAGCTATAAGCACCTTTAAAATTATTTTACAATATATCACACATAAGCAAATGCATTGTGCTTAGGATTGTTCTTTAGGGGATTTTCTAATGTACGAGTGAGATGAAAAAACCTTAAGTGTTTAAAATATTTTTTAGGAAACATTTTATCTCTGTTAGGAATACATGGTCTGAATACATACGCTTGTGACTCATTATATATTATTTACTGAGGCGGTGGATTGGCAGTATTGGTAGAGGGTCGGACGCCATGCTTTCCAGCATAGTTACGTCCCTTTACGGTCTGAGTTCAAATCCCACCGAGTTTAACTTTGCCTTTCATCCTTACGGGGTCGATAAAATAAAGTACCAGTAATGTACTGGGTAATTGATGGCCTTGTGCCAAAAGTAGAAACAATTATATATTATTTACTGGTAGTGAGTTTATTTTCATCTTAATTACACATTCTAGAAAGGTTTTCATTTCTCCATAGGTGATTCCATATATTTCATAAATATAATTACCTCTTCAGATATAATTTTGCATAGATATACAAGATGTGAGAAAAATTATATAAATCAGAACTTAAGAGATTAATTCTGTATTCTAAGATCTAGAAAATTTTCATTGTTTTACTGGTATTGTCTTTTATTTCAGATGAAGTTTTAAGAGCAGTATCTGTATCAGACAGTAAAGGAAAGAGTAACCATTCTGCTAGTATACAGGAACACAGTAGTATAGTGATTCAGTACAAAGAATTGATTAGAGAGCAAGTGAGTAATGTATTCTTACCAAATTAATCTACAATTTCTTTCCTTAAAATTGTACCATAAAGAACAAAAATATCTGCTATAAGATTAAGGAACAGCCTACATAATAATAACACTACCTGTTTTTTTTTATTTTTAACTGAAGATTTTTTAAGCTACCATTTTGTTTGCTCTGTTGTCATATATATATCATTGCCTCAAACGAGACAACCTGTCTAACTCATGCTAGCATGGAAAAATGGACGTTAAACAGTGATGACGATGATCATCCACCATTTGTAATGTTGTAGTGCTGGTGCTATGAAAAAGGACATCCACCTGTAGAAACCATACCAAAATGGAACATAATAGCAAGATGTGGTCATCTGATCAGTCTAATCTCAGAATACAACAACCCATCTAACCCATACAAGGTCTAAAAATAAACATAAAACAATGGTGATGATGCTTGTTTTAACATTTGTGGGGATTCACTCAATTATGTTTTTTAAGGTGCAGTTTCATTTGAAATATAGCCTCAAAAATTAGTGAAATCAATTTTTAATTTTAAAAAAAATCAGATCCAAGGCAAAAGGAGACTAAAAAATTGTTTAATCACTGCTGTAATTTATTTATTTATGAACCTGAGCAATATCAAATATTTGCTTCTAGTGTATACTATTAACTGGTATGGAAACAACAAACACTCTTTGATTACTTTTAACAGGATTTGCTACTTATAAATTGAAATGGTGTTTATTCTGTTAAGAATTATATATATTTGAAAGAAAAAAATCAAAATCTTTTGCATCTTTCAGGATATACAATTGAATGAATTAAGGAAAGAGTTGAAGGGTTATAAATCCCAAAGTAATTTAAATAAAGAAGAATTTGAAGAAACAAAACAACAGATCCAGCAATTGAAAGACCAGAATGCTTTGTTGAAAGCTCGAAAAGGTTTGCATTAAAACATTCTTTTCCATCTTTATAAATAGAACAAAGCAGTTTAATTTCCAATCAGAGATGTGATATATCATCATCACCTTTATCATTTTTACATCTTTTCCTCCTTGCCTGCATGGCTTGGGCAAGTCTTGTATGGTATGGTTTTAATGTGAAGGTGCATGGCTTAGTGGTTAGAGCATTGGGCTTGAATCGGGAGGTTGTGGGTTCAATACTTGGACCAGGTGATGCGTTGTGTCTTGGAGCAAGACACTTTATTTCAGGTTGCTCCAGTTTACTCAGCTGTAGAAATGAGTTGCAACGTCACTGGTGCCAAGTTGTATCAGCCATTGCCTTTTCCTTGGACAATGTCAGTGGCATGGAGAGGGGAGTCTGGTATGCATGGGCAAATACTGGTCTGCCACAAACAACCTTGTCCAGACTTGTGCCTCAGAGAAGAACTTTCTAGGTACAAATCCCATGGCCATTCATGACCGAAAGTGGTCCTTATTTACCCTATATAGTTTTAACAACATCATTTTTACATAAGTTTCTTGTTTAGTTTTTCTTCCTTAACTCTATATCATTGAATGCTGTTGTGGGGAGATAATGTCCAGTAAATTTTTATTATTACACCCATGAATTTGCAGTATCAGTAGATTGTCAGACAAAATGGCTTGGGATATTTAGTTTAGTTATGGCTTTCTACATTCTGAGTTCAAATCCTGCGAAGATCAACTTTGCCTTTCATCCTTCCAGGATCAATAAAATAAATACCAGTTAAGTACTAGGATTGATATAATTGTGCCAATGCTAGAAAGAATTATTACACTCGTTCCAGAGACAGCTGTAATAGTAAATTATTTTTTTTAATGTTAAGGGTAGTTAGGTTTGGCTAGAATGTTAAAGGTGAAATTTGTTTTTCCTATGATTTTTGATGTGTTTTGAATGAATATGGCCTTCAAAACTGTCGTAAATTACTCATTTTCTGTAATTCCGCCACCCAAGAACTCCACAACTCCTTTGAGTTGATGTAATAATAAAAATTTACCAAATCTGCTCGCTCACTCATCATCACCTTTTCTGTACTTAGTGAGTTCTACTGCCTCTTACATAGATGATTAGAGGTCCCCTGTATAGCAGTTGACATGACACATGTTTGTGTTAGGTCCACAATTCCTTACAGCATCTGCTCTTAATAGCATTATCAACAAATCAATCTTGAAGGTTCTAGATGCATGGAACTGAGTACTCAATTTCCACATCCCACTAACAGAACTGCTATCCATCTCTAGAAATAATTTAGAAAGTTGAGAATTTTTTAGTTTCAAGAAGAGATCATCATCATCATCGTTTAACGTCATCTTCCACGCTTGCATGGGTTTGGACGGGAATTTTCCCACTTGAGGCAAGATTGGTTGACTTGCTCGTATAGGACTGTCTGGTGGGTTTTCTACGGCTGGATGCCCTTCCTAACACCAACCACGTTTACAGTGTGGACTGGGAGGTTTTTACCGTGTTACCTACACGGCCACATTACAGCGTGGACTGTGTGTTTTTTTTGTTGTGACACCTACACGACCTCATTTGTTTCGGCCTGGATGTTGTGGTACCAACATAACTTTACATTGAAAGGGGTAGTGGGACGGGGGGTGTATTTTTGTTGGAGGTGCCTACTGACTGTAGTAGGTTTCACTTTGTACTTAGGTAAGGCGGGTCTTCTGTATTACTGTGTAGCGCCAAAGATCTCGGTCCAGTGACATTGTCTTGGAGAGGTGTAAGTGTGTGAGGTCGGAATTTATCAAGTCGTCCCAGGTTTTTCTGGGTCTGCCTACTCCGTGGTTACTGTCTATTTTTATCGCCCTGCACTTTTTTATACAGCTGTCGTCTTGTAGATGTTTACCACAATCTACACGCACACATTGCTTTCATCTCATCATTTTGGCAGTATCGGTAGAGGGTCGAACGCCATGCTTTGACGCATAGAGTTACGATCCTTGCCATTCTGAGTTCAAATCCCGCCGAGGTTAACTTTGCCTTTCATCCTTACGGGGTCGATAAAATAAAGTACCAGTAATGCACTGGGTATTTGCTGGCCTTGTGCCAAATGTAGAAACAATTATTATCAGCATTATCATTCTGTCAGCATCATCATTGCATTTAATATATTTTATAGGAAATCAAGATGGTAAAAAAGATGAAACAGGCCAATTAAAACAAGAGGTTGAAGCATTACAAACAAAACTAAAATCTAAAGAGGAGGAACTGAAACAGGTTGTAAGTACACTTTCATTTTATGTTTAATGTTCTGGTGCCATAGTCTTACCCCATACTTAGTTTGGTGGTCTAACCCCATACCTAGTGTCCATAGTTTAACCTTATACCTAGTGTCCATAGTTTAACCTTATACCTAGTGTCATAGTCTTACCCTGTACCTAGTGTCCATAGTCTTACCCCATACCTATTGTCCATAGTCTTACCCTGTACCTAGTGTCCATAGTCTTACCCCATACTTAGTTTGGTGGTCTAACCCCATACCTAGTGTCCATAGTTTAACCTTATACCTAGTGTCCATAGTCTTACCCCATACCTATTGTCCATAGTCTTACCCCATACCTATTGTCCATAATCTTACCCCATACTTAGTTTGGTGGTCTAACCCCATATCTAGTGTCCATAGTTTAACCTTATACCTAGTGTCCATAGTCTTACCCTGTACCTAGTGTCCATAGTCTTACCCTGTACCTAGTGTCCATAGTCTTACCCCATACATAGTGTCATAGTCTTACCCCGTACCTAGTGTCCATAGTCTTACCCCGTACCTAGTGTCCATAGTCTTACCCCGTACCTAGTGTCCATAGTCTTACCCCGTACCTAGTGTCCATAGTCTTACCCCGTACCTAGTGTCCATAGTCTTACCCCGTACCTAGTGTCCATAGTCTTACCCCATACCTAGTGTCATAGTCTTACCCCGTACCTAGTGTCATAGTCTTACCCCGTACCTAGTGTCATAGTCTTACCCCGTACCTAGTGTCATAGTCTTACCCCGTACCTAGTGTCATAGTCTTACCCCATACCTAGTGTCATAGTCTTACCCCATACATAGTGTCATAGTCTTACCCCGTACCTAGTGTCATAGTCTTACCCCATACCTAGTGTCATAGTCTTAACCCATACCTAGTGTCATAGTCTTACCCTGTACCTAGTGTCATAGTCTTACCCCATACCTAGTGCCATAGTCTTACCCCGTACCTAGTGTCATAGTCTTACCCCGTACCTAGTGTCCATAGTCTTACCCCATACCTCGTGTCATAGTCTTACTCCATACCTAGTGTCATAGTCTTACACCGTACCTAGTGTCATAGTCTTACCCCATACCTAGTGTCATAGTCTTACCCCATACCTAGTGTCATAGTCTTATCCCATACCTAGTGTCAGGTCTTACCCCATACCTAGTTCATAGTCTTACCCCATACCTAGTGTCCATAGTCTTACCCCATACCTAGTGTCCATAGTCTTACCCCATACCTAGTGCCATAGTCTTATCCCATACCTAGTGTCATAGTCTTACCCCATACCTAGTTCATAGTCTTACCCCATACCTAGTGTCCATAGTCTTACCCCATACCTAGTGTCCATAGTCTTACCCCATACCTAGTGTCATAGTCTTACCCCATACCTAGTGTCATAGTCTTACCCCATACCTAGTGTCATAGTCTTATCCCATACCTAGTGTCATAGTCTTATCCCATACCTAGTGTCATAGTCTTATCCCATACCTAGTGTCATAGTCTTATCCCATACCTAGTGTCATAGTCTTACCCCATACCTAGTGTCATAGTCTTATCCCATACCTAGTGTCAGTCTTATCCCATACCTAGTGTCATAGTCTTACCCCATACCTAGTGTCATAGTCTTATCCCATACCTAGTGTCATAGTCTTACCCCATACCTAGTGTCCATAGTCTTACCCCATACCTAGTGCCATAGTCTTATCCCATACCTAGTGTCATAGTCTTACCCCATACCTAGTTCATAGTCTTACCCCATACCTAGTGTCCATAGTCTTACCCCATACCTAGTGTCCATAGTCTTACCCCATACCTAGTGTCATAGTCTTACCCCATACCTAGTGTCATAGTCTTACCCCATACCTAGTGTCATAGTCTTATCCCATACCTAGTGTCATAGTCTTATCCCATACCTAGTGTCATAGTCTTATCCCATACCTAGTGTCATAGTCTTATCCCATACCTAGTGTCATAGTCTTACCCCATACCTAGTGTCATAGTCTTATCCCATACCTAGTGTCAGTCTTATCCCATACCTAGTGTCATAGTCTTACCCCATACCTAGTGTCATAGTCTTATCCCATACCTAGTGTCATAGTCTTACCCCATACCTAGTGTCATAGTCTTATCCCATACCTAGTGTCAGTCTTATCCCATACCTAGTGTCATAGTCTTACCCCATACCTAGTGCCATAGTCTTATCCCATACCTAGTGTCATAGTCTTACCCCGTACCTAGTGTCATAGTCTTACCCCATACCTAGTGTCATAGTCTTATCCCATACCTAGTGTCATAGTCTTACCCCATACCTAGTGTCATAGTCTTACCCCATACATAGTGTCATAGTCTTACCCTGTACCTAGTGTCATAGTCTTACCCCATACCTAGTGTCATAGTCTTAACCCATACCTAGTGTCATAGTCTTACCCCATACCTAGTGCCATAGTCTTACCCCGTACCTAGTGTCATAGTCTTACCCCGTACCTAGTGCCCATAGTCTTACCCCATACCTCGTGTCATAGTCTTATCCAATACCTAGTTCATAGTCTTACCCCATACCTAGTGTCATAGTCTTACCCCGTACCTAGTGTCATAGTCTTACCCCGTACCTAGTGTCCATAGTCTTACCCCATACCTCGTGTCATAGTCTTATCCCATACCTAGTGTCATAGTCTTACCCCATACCTAGTGCCATAGTCTTACCCCGTACCTAGTGTCATAGTCTTACCCCGTACCTAGTGTCCATAGTCTTACCCCATACCTAGTGCCATAGTCTTATCCCATACCTAGTGTCATAGTCTTACCCCATACCTAGTGTCATAGTCTTATCCCATACCTAGTGTCATAGTCTTATCCCATACCTAGTGTCATAGTCTTACCCCATACCTAGTTCATAGTCTTACCCCATACCTAGTGTCCATAGTCTTACCCCATACCTAGTGTCCATAGTCTTACCCCATACCTAGTGCCATAGTCTTATCCCATACCTAGTGTCATAGTCTTATCCCATACCTAGTGTCATAGTCTTATCCCATACCTAGTGTCATAGTCTTACCCCATACCTAGTGTCAGGTCTTACCCCATACCTAGTGTCATAGTCTTATCCCATACCTAGTGTCATAGTCTTACCCCATACCTAATGCCATAGTCTTATCCCATACCTAGTGTCATAGTCTTACCCCATACCTAGTGTCATAGTCTTATCCCATACCTAGTGTCAGGTCTTACCCCATACCTAGTTCATAGTCTTACCCCATACCTAGTTCATAGTCTTACCCCATACCTAGTTCATAGTCTTACCCCATACCTAGTGTCATAGTCTTACCCCATACCTAGTGTCATAGTCTTACCCCATACCTAGTGTCATAGTCTTATCCCATACCTAGTGTCAGGTCTTACCCCATACCTAGTGTCATAGTCTTACCCCATACCTAGTGTCATAGTCTTACCCTGTACCTAGTATAACCTCACAGTAATAATTGTTTCTACTTTTTGGCGCAAGGCCAGCAACACCCAGTTCATTACTGGTACTTTATTTTATCGACCCCGTAAGGATGAAAGGCAAAGTGAACCTCAGCAGGATTCGAACTCAGAATGGCAAGGGCCGTAACTCTGTGCATCAAAGCATAGCATCCGACCCTCTACCGATACTGCCAATCCACCACACTGTTATAATATAGCCTCATAGGGATTATATAGCTTCAAAGAGGCTGTACTAGTATAATTCCATTGTTGTGTGATAGTACATATCTTTTGTTTTATATTGAATGAATTATATTTATTTCTCATATGTCCAGTATGATCTGAAGAGGCATAGTAGCTGGGAAGTCAGCTACTATATCCATCTGTAACTCTTTATACGTCACACACAAAAACATACAATGCATTTCCTATATCTCTCATGTTGCTATAAAAAGTTTGCTTTCCAATCACAAAGGGCCTGGGTTCTAACCTTACATTTAGCCCTGTAAATAGTTATTTCTCTAAAGTTACTCATATGTTAACTTCTGTATACATGCTGAATATATCCTAGAAATAAATTAGTCAAATATCATTTCTATCTTGAATCACTTCCACATGTCAGTAATCCACATAAACTATTAAGTTTCTCTTATGTTGCTGCTGCTGCTTCTTCTTTTCCTCCATTTCCTGAGGGAGTCGGGAGGTAGAGGGCAGTCCTCAAACACTCCTTCCAGCATGTCTTGTCAGAAGCAACTGTCTCCAACTTTACTGGCTAGATCCCCAAACGAGACTAGCCAAGCACATGGATGTTATCCAACAATTTTGCTTGAGGTCTACTCCTGGGTCCTCTGCTGGTTAGTTTTGCCCATAGAATCTGTTCAATGATTCTTTACTGAGACATTCCAACAACATGCCCATAGTATCGGAGCTGTGATCTCTCAATTCGGGGAAGTAGTGGCTCTACCTGAAGTGATTCTCTGATCTCCGAGCTACACACTCTATCAAGTAACATTACTCCAAAGACTCTTCGGAGGAACCCCATTTCAGCTGCTTGTATTTGTAATCTTATTCTTTCAGCCATTACACATAGTTAAGGGTTGGCACAAATACCGAATTCAAGATGGCGAGTTTGGCTTTTACACCTACCTCCCCTCTTCTGATTATTGAATGCTGAATCTGGTGCATTACTGAACCAGCTCATGCAATTCTTGCACTTAATTCAGCCCCCTGCCTTCCATTACTCGTGAACACGACCCGAGATACTTGAACTTCTCCACCTGCTTCAGTGGAACTCCATTCACATGTAGACTGGACATGTCTCAGTTTTCGCAGCACTGATTTTCATTATAGTCATGCAACACTCAGCATCAAACCTATCAAGTGCAAATCGGAGATCACCTGTCGAATTAAGTAACACCATGTTGTCTGCAAATTCCAACTGACTGATTTTACATTTGCCAGTCATGATACCTCTTCCAACCTGCCTACATATGTCAATCCTGTTCATGAAAATGATAAACAGTATGCACCCATGGCAGAGTCCAGCACCACATTGAATGGCTTCAATTTAGCACCATTTATCCAAACACAAATACTTGGGCATTTGTATAGAGACCTCAGAGTAACAAGAAGCTGACTATTGATCTCATACTCGTGCAGAACCTTCCACAGCAAGTCCCGAGGAACGCAGTCATATGCCTTTTTGAAGTCTACAAAACAGGAATATACTTCTTGGCAATACTCCTATAATTTCTGAAAGACCTGCCACAGTGTGAATATTTGGTTGGCTGTGCTCTGTCCAAGGCGAAAACCGTACTGTTCATCAGCTAGCTTGAGCTGGATAATCTCCCTACATCTCTTTGCCAGACACTTAGCATAGACTTTACCAGGCAGGCTTAACAAGGAGATCCCTTTGTAATTAGAACAATGTCTCTTGTCTCCCTTTTTGAAAATTGGGATTATCACTCCCGATTACCATTGCTTATGGGCCTTTCCAGGGCACCCAGCATACACAAGTCATCGAGAGAATACCTTCTTTATTTAAGGTTTTTAACATCTTGGACCGGATTGTGTCTTCCCCAGTGACCTTACCACATTTGAGCTCTTTAACTGCTTATGAGACCTCAGCTTCCAAGAGATTAGTCACCATTCCCAGATGCACCTCATGTACATCAGAAGATGCTTTTGTGGTCAGGTTTCAGAGATCAGCAAAGTATTCTCTTCACCTTATGTCAATACACCTCTATAAATTTAGCAAAATGCAAATTTCTCAGTTTTTATGATTGTTCATTTATCCAGTAATTCCGGTATATATATTGTACCAATGCTGGACTCCAAAAATTAAATATGGTACTAGTATACTGGTTTATACATAATGTCTTGTGACATCAATTGAACTGAGGAAGAAAAAACATTGCAATAGTCTGTAATTTTTAACATTCTGCATACTTTGATTTTTCAGACAGCAGAACTGATTGCAGCCCAAGCTGCCTGTGTAAACCTTAATGAGCTAACTAGTGAAGAAAATAAAGAAAACTGTCCAACAGAAATGGCTCGGCTACATGTTAGCATCCAACAATTATCTACTGAACTTAGTGAACTTCGGCACACTCTTGCAACGAAAGATGAACAAATAAAGGCAATACTCTCACAAAAGGAACAGCTTGAGAAAATGTTAGAAGTAAGTCAATTGTTCATATCAATGCCATATATGTTGTGATGTCATGTCTTTTAATTTTACTTGTGTTGTAATGGTGTTATATTATAGCTATATTTGTTGTTATTTAGAGGATGACTGTCATTCTTTTCATATTACACAGCAAATAGGAGTAGTAAAAGTGTTTTCATAAAATTAGATGCCATAAATGTTATATATACCACAGAATCATGTTGATATTGCCTATATATATATATATAAACGTTTGTATTTGTAAAGCCAAAACAATGCAGGTATGGACATAGAATATAAATGCAAATGCAAAAGATATTGTTGACAATTAGTCTTTTACCTTAAATTTATTTAAATGTCCTTAATTTTCGAGATAATATCTCTTCTTCAGATGGAAGTAAAGCGGTTAAACCAGTGTTCTAAATAGCTTGCCAAGTCATGCTGACAGAAAATGGTATAGAGTATCTGTTCTATCTCTAATGTCAAAGAGTGAAGGTTAGGTGGATAAAGAATAGCCTCCCTTTAAAAGGAGTTTTGTACATGTATGTTTAAGTGTGTGGGAGAATATGTGAAGGTGTGAGTGTAAGAAGATATGTCTATACGTAAATGTGAGGGATAGATGCTCTCTCGTGTTAGAACTGGTCTTTGTGTGTGTGAGAGAGAATAAGTGGAGGTGTAAGCGTGTGTGCGTGCGTGTGGTAGGAGGGTTGAAGTATGGGGCTAGATGCTCTATCAAGTTATAAATTGGGTGTTGAGTTCTAGTCTATTATTAATTGGTGGTTGTGTTTTGTCTATAATCAGTGCTTCCTTAATTCTAAGATTGCCGAGGTTTCTTTCCTTAGTTTCTATCCTAACTGTTATGGTTTTGTCGGTGTTTTTGCATTTCACTAGGTGTTTCTTAAATGAGGAAGCGTTAGTATTGAGGTGTTCTTTTATTCTTATGTGAAGTGGTCTGGTGGTGCTACCTACGTAGAAGTTGCTGCATTTGTCGCACTCTAGTCTGTATATGACATAAGCCTGGTGGCATAGGTCTGTGTCGTTGATGGGGCAGTTGGCTAGTCTGCAGTGGCTGTCATGTCTGGTGGAGTGTCTTTTGGTTAGCTGTCCGCGTAGAGAAGGACCTGAGTGGGCTAGTTGGATATCTAGTCCCTCTCATCTGATAGCTCTGCGGATGGCTGTGGGAGTTTCAGGAAGCAGGTGTTAGTGCCTCGGGTGTGGTGTCCTCTGTTCGTTCTGGCACGGTTCGTGGTGGATGTCGGGTATCCGTTCAGTTTGAGTACTTCCAGGAAATGTGTGGTGTGTGTGTCTTGGTCTCTAGCGTCGGTGCATTTGTTCCGGATACGTGTTAGTTCGTTCCTTATGTATCCAAACTTAGCACCGGCTGGGAGGGCCGATCTGAAATGTACAAACAGGTCCCTGCTGGTGGCTTTTTTCTATTAAAGCATATCGATGTAAGTGGAGTTACTTAAATGAAATTTTTTTTTTTTTTTTATTAAAGTATATCGATGTAAATGGAGTTACTTAAATGAAAATATAGGTGGCCCTTAAAAGGGCCAAATTAGAAAACAAATTTAAGTTAATTAGAAAACAAGTCATGGTTATCAAATAAATTGGATTTAATCATTTATATTTTCATAGTCATGGTTATCATTTTCACCAACAGTGGAGTTAACTTAAATGAAAATATAGGTGGCCCTTTTAAGGGCCACCTATATTAGAAAACAAATATATGGTTATCAAATTTTTTTCACCAACCCTATTCAAAAGCATAGATACAGTCCCCATGGAGACAATCCCTACTAACACCACGTGTAAATAAATAAACTTTAATCTTCACTTTGTAATAATACACGCATTTTTCCATCACTACCGCTACTACAGCAGATACCATTAATCTCCATGGGGACTGTCTCTTGTCTCCATGGGGACTGTCTCTTGTCTCCATGTGGACTGTATCCATGCTTTTGAATAAGGTTGGTGAAAAAATTTGTTTTCTAAACATTTCTTCATAAATGTATAGGGTTGGTGAAAAAAATTTGATAGCCATATATTTGTTTTCTAATTTGGCCCTTTTAAGGGCCACCTATGTTTTCATTTAAGTTAACTCCACTGTTGGTGAAAATGATAACCATGACTATGAAAATGTAGTTCATGGTATTAGCTGTCAGAAGTAACTCCACTGTTGGTGAAAATTCATTTAAGTTCATGGTATTAGCTGTCAGAAGTAATTCCACTGTTGGTGAAAATGACTTGTTTTCTACATTGATAACCATGACTATGAAAATATAAATGATTAAATCCAATTTATTTGATAACCATGACTTGTTTTCTAATTAACTTAAATTTGTTTTCTAATTTGGCTCTTTTAAGGGCCACCTATATTTTCATTTAAGTAACTCCACTAACATCGATATGCTTTAATAAAAATAAAAAAAAAATAAAAAATTTCATTTAAGTAACATCTAGATGCTTTAATAAAAAAAAAATTTTAAAAAACACGTGAAAAAAAATAAAGAAATTTCATTTAAGTAACTCCACTTACATCTATATGCTTTAATTAAAAAAAAGGGGGCGTGGTAATACGGAAATAAACGATGCTTTACGATTGAGAAGGTTGACGAATGACGTCACCTTCGCCTGCTTTCACGACTAACAGCTAATAGCATGGTAGTGCCGAGATATTATCTCGAAAATTAAGGACATTTAAATAAATTTAAAGTAAAAGACTAATTGTCAACAATATCTTTTGAATTTGCATTTATATTCTATGTCCATACCTGCATTGTTTTGGCTTTACAAATACAAACATTTATACCTCATTACACAATGCTTCAAGTGAACTATAACTTCCTCCATATATATATGACTGACTGAATATGCACGAGTGTTTTATTTCTCAATTTTCTTTTCCATTCCTTCCTCTTCTCTCTCTTTCTCTTTCATTTTTTATTTCTAATTCTATCTTCTGATGAAGGACGAGTGTCCGAAATGTTAATACTCTTTTCCTATTATTTCAAGCGTTAAACTAATATATTTCATCATTGTACTGTGTCATTTGGTTTGTTATTTTTGTTTACTTTTTATATATATATATATCTGTAATTATGTCAGTAGTTGTGTATGTGTATATATATACGTATATATTCAACTAATCTTGCCTCACGTGGGACAATTCCCGTCTAAACCCATGCTAGCATGGAAGATAGACGTTAAACGATGATGATGATATTGATACATAGTTGAAAAAGCTCAAGTTCACTACATCACATGTGCCATAAAGTGGGATGTGACAGTTTAGGCTTGTGGAGTCCAGTTTGAAAATGTTTTGCTTTTTAGCTTGTTTGTCATAGAGGTTGCCATAAAGACTGGCATATCAACTTTTAAAAGTTTGAATAAAGGTGTAGGCATAACCGTATGGTTAAAGAATTTACTTCACAACCATGTGGTTTCGAGTTCAGCTCCACTGCATAACATCTTGTGAGTTATATATATGTGTGTGTGTGTGTTTAGTCACGATAAAATGCACTCAATACACTCTGCAGAGTGATTGGCTTTAGGAAGGGTATCCAACATAGAAATCATACCAGAACATGGAACATATATATATATATATATGCATGTCTGTGTCTATGTTTATATTTACTGTTTGCTTATATCCTGCTTATTAGTAGTTCAACAAAAGCATTGATAACATAAGTACCAGACATGAAAATAATATGTACTCTGGTTAATATGATCAACCAGCATATCCCTTGTCTAATGATTGAAACCTATAAAAAAAAATAGGTCAGAATATAAAAATACAATTAATAAGAAGGGCCATCCTGTTGATCAAGTGATTTTATTTAAAAGAGAACAGGTGCTTAACCAAGAGGAAACCTTTCTTTTAACAATCAGACCAGCAGATTGTGTCTGGTGTCAGAGTCAAAAGATTATTCAACTACTGATTGAAAAAGCTTAATAGTTCATATATTGTCACTGTGTCATAGGTACAAGCACACATTCTTGTTGGTTCAGTCAATCTAGTATATGTGTATAGTTTGTTTTTTTGCTCATTTAATGTTCACATTCCCTGCTAGCAAGGGTTAGACATGTCATCATAGACTGGTCAGTACTTAAGCATATATATATGATAATGATACATATGTACACACAGACATACATTCAAATATTTACATGCATAGAAAATTAAATATTGCTGAAATTCATATAAAAATATTGCTAGTGAATGTATGTTTTTGATTGAATATTGTAGACAACAATTGTATATAATTAATTTTTCAGTTTGCATGTATGCTAGAAATGCTCTAGAATGCATGTATCTGTAAATGTTGCTAATGTCTTCACTCTCATATGCCTTCCCCCACTACCCTCTTTCCCTTCATTGTACATGGTTAGGAAGCTCATGTCTCTTCTTCAATTCTTGATCTTGTCTACATGCCATGTTTGTTTGTTGCTGCCTGCATTGGCTCCACCTCCAGTTCCAAATATCATTGCAGAAGTCTGACAGCATGGATGAGACTTCGGGTTCAGAAGAAAAATTGCTTGCTCTCAATAATCAAGTTCAAGCAGTGCAGGCTGAGAAGGTTACTTTACAAACACGTTTAACAAAATCAAATGATGAAAATTTAAAACTTTTGGATAAGATAAAGGTGAGAACAAAATGGAGCAGAATGTTCAGGAGTGGTTTTATTAACAGCTTTTATATTAACAGCCCTCTTCTTTTTATTAGCCTAACATTTAGTTTATTTTTATTTGCATATGCATATATGTGTATAGAAACAAACATACATGTGTATATCAGCATAATAATCATCAACATTGTTTTTACATCTGTATTTTCATGCTGACATGGGTTAAACAAGTCCTTTCTAATATTGCATTACTCCACTTATTTTTTTTTCTTAGTCATCTCCTTCGTGAGACTCAGTTTCTTGAGATTGACTTTCACCATCTCTGCTCATGTCGTCTCTCTTGGTCTTCCTCTTCCATGTCCTCCTCCTACTTGGAACTCTTGGTACTTCTTTAACCAACAATCATCCACAAGCATTACATGTTCATACCGGTGCAACCTTCTCTCCTATGCACTGCAGATTACTCTGAGCCTTCTTGATTCTAGGTTTTGCTCTCCCATTTTGCCACCGATTGTCTCTAGCTCCCACATTTTGCCACCGATTTCGTTCAAATTTTATATTTTGCATTTGTTGTTCAGGGACGGCGTGGCAGCCGCTTAAATATTCAAAAATACCACTTTTAGACTCAGATTTCCACTTTATTGGCTCTAGCTCCCACATTAATCAACCTACTTTGTTTAAATTTTACACTACGCGAGATCTTATTATTTCACGTCTTAAAGTGGCTTTACATTTTGGATTTTTTGTTCAGGAACGGCGTGGCAGCCACTTAAATATTCGAAAATTCAGCTCTAGCTCCCACATTTTTCAGCCGATTTCGTTCAAATTTGAAACTTCGGCTCCACCTCACACATAAATCAATTTATTTCATTCAACTTTTATACTATGATAGAACCTGTCATTGCACATCTTATAGATGGTCAAAGGCAAAACGATGGCCACTGACGTCGTCTGAGCTTTTAGTTGTGTATTTGAGAATTCATCGGTTTCCAATCAAGTAGCGTGAGGAAATTTGGCTTAGTGTTGGAGGTCATTACCTCCCTCCCCCAGCATGCCTCTTCGTCAGTCAACCGCGTTTCTCAGTGATAGAGGTCATCACCACCCTCCCCGCATAGCCTGTGTGTGGCCATAGATGAGTCATCGAGAAGCAGTCGCTAAAATCAACACCTTTTCATCAAAGCAGATATCATTTTACCTACCCAGGCAACGCTGGGTACTGCTGCTAGTTAGTAATAAAACAAAAATAATACTTGGTTAAAATATATTTTATAATGTATTTTAAAATATATTTTTTAAATGTTTCTCCTCTGTAAAGAACTAACATCCATGAAAGAATTTTACACATGTATCATCTGCTGACAATATGACACACATACACTTCAGTATTGTTTGACAAAATGGAAGTTCTCTGATCATTATTTTACAAATTTATTTATCTTTTTAAAGAAATTCATATTAGTGGTCTGCAGGATTTAAAATTATGAATTTAGTGGTCCATGAGGTTCGAAAAGTTGGTGACCGCTGATTTAAAGGGTATAGCTGAGAACTGAACATTGATCCATATCGGCATCCACACTAAATTCTTCACTGAAACCAATGCCAACTTTCACTTTATTGACAGCAACTCAGTTGCACTTCTCTGAAGTCATTCATCTATGCCTAGTTTTCTTGAAGTACACCAGACTAAAGAGCATGATATTCTGTCAAAGCCCTTCTCTAAATCAACAAATGTTAAGTATAGTTGTTTGCTCTTAACTAGAAATTTGCTGTTGCCTGATTGAGAAATGGATGCTGGTTGATCTCCATCCTGGCACAAATCCAAACTAATTTTATTCCTAATCACTTGTACTAAAACTCTCTCTATTGCTTTCATAACCTGAACATCAGTTTTATGCCTCTGTAGTAGCTGCTGTGTAGAGGATCTTTTCTTTATAACAATTTATGATTATACTGCTACATTGATCATTTGGTATGACATTGTCATGTATTACCTGATTGACCATGCATGTGACAGCTCAAGTCCTACTTCGCCAGATATTTTCGGTATCTCTGTAATTATCCCAGATAGCCCTGTGGCTGTTCCTTGCTTCATATCCTCATGGCCTCGTTAACCATATAATGTGTCAGCCTCAATAACTGGTCTCTATGTTAGGTCTTCTGGAGATAGTCCCTCTCATTCCCATTCGTTCTCCACATTTAATAACCTACCAACAACATTTCCATGCCTCTTTCTTCAGAACTTCAGTCAGGCTAAATATGCCGAGTCATTCCTGAAATACCTTTCCTCAACATCTTGGTTCACACTGAGACACTGCCTTGTAATCCAGAATGTCTCACACTTCTGATCCTCATGTCATAGAACATTGACAAACCCCTTGTTTTCAGCTTTTCTGCCATCTAACTTAAAACACATATACATGCATGCTAGTATAACAAAAAACAAATGTAAAACAATGATGATGATGGTTGTGGTGATGGTCTTGATGAGGAGGAGCAGGATATATGTTACATTTATAATTCCACTTACAAATTTGAAATGGTTTTTACAATTTTCTAACTTTCTCTAATCAATCCTATACATTGCTCTCCCTCAACTCATACTTTGTTTTCAAATAATATTTGGTTTTTTAAAGGCAGTGAAGGTGAAAGTGAATGAAACTAAAAAAATACTTGAATGAGTTTTACAACAATTCAGTACCTCACTGTTGTCAGTTCAAAACTCATTGAAGGCAGTTTTTTCTTTTCTTTCATCTCTACAGAGTCAATAAAATAAATCCCTGTAAACATGAGCTTGATTAAAATGTACTTCTTCCTTACAAAAACTGATTTTTTAGTTAGATGAAAAAAAAATCGAAATATATTTTATAAAGTGTAAAATCGTCATATATATATATATAGGCTGTGAAATTAGCAAATGGGTATTTTTGTAATAATTTCAGATAACAGTTATTATCCTTCATACAAATACATTTCTGCTGTTTATATAAATTTATAGTTATACTTTTTTAGATATTTTTTTTAAATATTGATATACAGAAGTTTAGATATAAAGGTGCTGTACAAGTTATATGATTTTACTTAACTCCTTAAAAATAAGTACAATCCTATAATCTAGCCATTTGTATAAGGGATAGCTTGCTGCTATGAAAATACCTGCTTTAATTCCATCATCATCGAACATTCATTTTCCCTGCTAGCAATGGTTGGACATGTTGTCATAGCCTGGTCATTATGCAGGTGGAGCTTCTGACCTTTGGGTAGGACAGGGGTCCAACATACAATCCTGCACTACCAAGTGCATTTTATTGTGACACTAACACTAGGGAAATTGTCATGTCTATGACACAGCTGAAGAGTCCTCCCAACCTTTTGTGCAGCAATTTTTCTACAGCTGGATGTCCTTCCAATAACCATTTAATAATTCATGCAAATAACTTAATTTGTGAAATGATTCACCACATATATTGAGAAACATATAAATGAAAATGTTTCCAATGTTCTATAAAGGGATCATTTTGTCTTAAATTGGGGAATTGACAGACTGATGATGGTAGTGTAGTTATTGTAGATTGTGATTATAAGTGATACGACAGCAGTGTTATTAGTGAAAAATGGGAGATTTAATCACATTTTCTTTTGAAGTAGTAGTCCATCTCTGTCCCTGCATATAACCATGGCAAATTCACTGAATGTTATTATTTCTGCTTGTTTTTGTATTCATTAACACATATGTTGTCTTATATACTTCACACAATATTTCTCATTCCACTTAATTGCTTCTGCTTTTCATGCCTGCCTGCTATCTTCTCTGCATCTTGCACTCTGTTTTCTCTTTATTTTCAATCAAGTTTTAAAACTATTTTTTTAAACAGGTGAGATACAAACTTCTTTTAAAGATTGTATAAATTTATGTATCCATTCAATTCTTATATTCAAACATATTTATCAATTAAACATAAATGATATTAGTCATTATTTATACCAATACAAGACAGAAATATATATGTATTGAGAATTTATAATTTTTTTCATATTCACAGGGTTATTTCTCATTACCAACATCAAATCAAGATACGAGACATCACAATATTGAAAATTAGTAAAGTAGCTTAGCTTTCTCTTGCTAAATGGCTTACAAATATACAATAATAAAAGTATTTAAGAATACAAAAGGATTAAAATAAAAAACAAGAAGAAAGATAAAACAAAAAAGCTGGGCATGGGAGAGAAAAATTATATGATGGAAAAAAGTGAAAGAGGGGGCAGACTTTACACTCTTGCTTGGGCTGTATATCTCAGCTGCACCCCATTGACAAGGTGGCCATGCATTGGCATAGAAAACGACCAGTAACACCTGCTTCATCAGCCATTCTACTTCATGAAGGCATCTTCTGAAAGCAGGATGCACTCCTCCCAATTTTACAGAGGACACTGGAGGTCCCAATAACAAGCAACATGAAAAGGAAGCTGACGGTTAAATCCCAGTACTTAGCTATTTTCCACTCCTCAATGTTGCAGGCTGTCGTGCCCGAGTTTATGGTCAAAGTGATGAGGCATTTATGAAGCAAGAGACGAACTAGTACAGTTAAAGAGCAGAGGAAAAAATATAACATTTATAGTACCTAATTTAAGAAGGAATGGCAGGTATTCTTAATGTGATTAATAACATTGTCACCTTGTAAGCAGCTTTTTGTGAGCCTGTTACTCATTCCTTTACTATATTTCTGTGTTCCTAAATGACATTTTGAAACTTTATTACTATAAAAATGATAATCTACCATCTGTTAATATTGGCTCTCTTCTTATTTTCTTTCAATAAGTACATCCATCCTGTTGTCACTGACATCAAATGTGTTTATATCATCAGACACAACCTTCTAGTAGTTTCTGCTTCTGCCCATAGCTAGTATCTGGCTTTTCACTTAATCCTTCTGATACCAGCCTGAAACCACCTCTGTTTCTATGATACAAGGCTGTTCATTTTAAAGATTTATATTTATCTAAAACCTTCCATCATGATTTTATATCTAAGAGCCTTTGTTAAGATATGTTCCAAACAACAGATTAGTAAGGAGAAAGAATTATTGCTAAATCCCTCCAAATTCTTGATAAGTTTCAAAATGATTTGATAGTTATTGAGTGTTTTTCATTAAGTAGTGTCTTTCATTAGAAATATGGCAACAAAAGGGTTAACTTTTTCTGCTACTTCTAAGCTACTTACTGATACTCATTTATTGATGTTTAGCCCTAGGGCAGCCTTGAACGAGCAGGCTTAAAACTATAATCTTCAGTGTTTCAGTTGTAACCTTCTTTTTGAATATCTAGGACTGCATCGTCCAATGTGACTGGTTTTTTTTATGGTGTTATGATGTAGAAATTTGGCTGCTATTTTTAGTAAGTTGGGCAATGAAGTATAGGTTGGAATATAGAAAGATTTCTAGGTTACTCAACTTTCCACATCACATAACCTTTAAAAAAAGGCAAACACATTGGACAATAGAGTCCTAGATACAGAAAAAGAAAGAAACACCCAAAATTATAGTTTATAAGTCTGCTTGATCATTTATCTTCTGTTGCTCCAATTATAATCACCATTCAATCATCTTAATACTGTAAAATGATGATGATAGATCCTCTGTTGGTTTCAACAATGAACATTCCATTGTTCAATCAACTGAACATTTGATATGTGACTTAACTTATAAGTGGATGAGTATCCCACAAACACTTATACCCTTAATATAATTCACTAGCTGAATCTTCATGACCCAATAATCAACAAGATCGGATCATTGAATTATAAGCACAATCAATCCGACCTGCTTTTCACAGTTTCCATCTACCCAATTTCACTGATACGACTCTGGTCAACTCACAGCTGTGGTGAAGACATTTGTTTGAGATGTTGTACAGACTGATCAAAACTGAGATCTCATGATTGTGCAGTGAACTCTAACCACTCATCCATGCCTGCATTCACAGAAAAGTATTGTAATATAGAACTTATTGTACATAAACTAGAACTGAATGAGATACAACTAAATCAAGATTGTAATTGCTCAATTATTAAACCTTCATGTTTTCTGTTGTGGTGGTTATAGCTCCAAAATTATTTTAACTCAAGTCTATGTTAAAATGATTTCTGATATAAAACTAACCAATTCATATGCTCTCTAGCATGCTATATAATGTTTTCCTCTTACTGTACCTAATATGTCACCTTTCAGAAACTGGAAGAGGAGAAAAGTACACTAAATTGTGATAAAGCTAATCTACTATCTGATGCTGATGCACTGAAGAAGGAACAGGATGATTTGTTGGTACTGCTGTCTGACCAAGATGCCAAGATGAAGAAATACAAAGATAAATTAAAAGAGTTTGGATATGTAAGTCAAATTTCCTGTTGCTCATTTAAGAAAATTGTTAAATTACTAAATTGAAAGTGTTATGATTTAAAGGATTTTTTTTTATATATGAAAGATTTTCTACTAAAAATGTCCTTTCAAATTATGGTAATCAGTGTAGAGGTTTGTGTGATTAATTCAGGAGAGATGTGATGGCTTGGTGGTTAGTTGTTTTGACTCTTGACACATGGAGTATAACTTCAAATATGTTTCACTACATAGAAACTGTAGTTGGTACTCTATATACTCAGACAAGATACCATAGTATACTGTACTTAGTACCTCAGAGAAGCCACCCTATTCTATGGTAGATGGTACTCTATATACTGAGACAAATTACTCTGTTCTACAGTAGATGGTACTCTATATACCAAGACAAGTTTTGTATACCAAGAAATGGTCCAATGGTCCTCCAAACAATTCAACTGTATCCACATTTTCATAGTCTTTCAGTAGGAATAATAATGGGTATTTTTTCTTTGTCTTCTAGGTTATAGAAGATGACGATGATGATGAAGATGACGACGATCTTGGTCTTGGTGATGATGATGAGGATGAAGATGATGAAGATGATGATGATGATGATCTCGATGATGGTGCTGATGATAGTGGTGATAACAAAGATTCATGATATAACAATAAACACCGTGATGTACTGTACTAATAAAATCTTCCATGAGATCCATTCTAAACTATTTCTATTATTATCAAGGCTAGATTCACTTTACCCTCACTTGAGACACACATTCACACAAACATATTCACACACACTAACACATTCACACAAATGATGTGATATTTGTTTAGCAACCAACACAATGTGATATCCCACTAACATCTATCAGAAAAAAGAAAATGTTCAATAAATCAATTCCAGTGTTTTGGAAGAGAAAGTCCAATCAAGTTCCTTTGAGTTGTTACTATCAATGACTGTTTCTGACTGAGGGTTTCCTTCATAACTGAACCAGCTAAATCTCATAACATCTCTTCTCATTTTTTCATTTCTCTCTTTCTCTTTCTCTCTCTCACTCTCTATCTTTCTTCAATCCAGTTTTTATGTGAACCGCTTTAATATCTAAGTCCTCTGGAGGTCACTTGCTTGTTGTATATTCTATGTTCGAGTCTAGAGAGATTCTGTTAACTACATTGTATATACATTGCCCTCCACTCTGATATAATGTACTCAGCCCACTACACTGTGACACATCTGATAGTTTGACAACACATTTCTAAATGAAGAGACAAAATATTACATGACCAACTTCTACATCTGTTTGTTTCATAAATATTTACAAAAGTTGCTGCAATCTTTATCCTTTGTTTCAATAATTGTACAAAATTGCAGTTAAACATTTTGTGTGTTGTTTTCTTTTTTTCTTTTTTTTTTTTTCTTTTAAATCAAAAATACTTATGGTGTTTGAAGAAAATTGAGCTTCTAATTAGCTGTTAAGTTTGTTTATTAGTTATTTGCTTAATCAATTATTTTATATTCTTGATTTTCAAAAATTGCAAAGAGAATTCACTATTATTATTATTATTATTTCTGGGTTCAAATCCACCAAGGTTGACTTTCTGTGGAGAGGTGAGGTGGGGGTTGTAAAATAAGCACCCGTCAAATACTGGAGTCGGTATAACCTGTATCTTTCCTCAAAATGTGTAGCTATGTGCCTATGATGCACATCATGAGTTCTATGTTATTGAGGTGTTTTAATATTCTCTTTCTCTCTCTCTCTCTCTCTCTCTCTCTCTCTCTCTCTCTCTCTTTCTCTCTCTCTCTTAATTAACAAGACTATTTCTTTCTCAAATAATATATTCTTGAATATTATATATACCTCTGCAATATTACTATTGTTATTACTAAAATGAAATATATTTTTGAGAATTTTACTCATTGTTTTCATGACAATTTTTTTCATTGACCCCCCAACATATAGAAAAAGAAAACAACTTGTTAATATCTTAAACAAATATTGTAAAAAATATTTCAGATTTTTTCTCCCCACCCAACCCCCAAAAAATCAACATTATTTCTAGTTTATAATTATTTTTGGAGTTTTTAACATACATATAGATTGTATCAGCAACTTATTCATTTCCAATTGTATGTTCTATATATTTTGTATGTATATGTTTGCACACATACATAAAATGTATGTACCAAGTCATATGACATACATATATCTCCATCTATATTAGATTTCTCTCTGTACTATCTCAGTTGTTCATGTTTTGTTCAAACAAATTTCTCTCTCATCTCACTCTTACTTTGCACACTTTACTTCATTATGTTTATGGCCTTTAACATTTGTCATTGTTTCAATTTAGTTATTTTCCATTATATCTAAACGTTTTATATATATATATATATATATATATATATATATATATATAATATAGTACACATACATCTCCCCATACATATAAATTTATCTACATCATTAATTATATTTATTTTTATTCTATTACTGTTTTATATCCATCACTCCGTGTTAAAATTGGTGAAATAGGTTTTGACAAATATAGATATCTGTATCAAGAGTTTTTTTTTTAATCAGTGATCTTATAATTGAATTCATTTCTTGAAATTAAGCACTCAATAGTAAATTAGGAGAGTGCATTCTAAAATCAAAGTTGAAATCTTATCACTCCAACGATACAGATATGTCTAAATTGACAAAACAATTTCTCTTCCCATAGCAATGGAAAAATGGGTTTAAAGCACTGAAAAATAAGGGGGAATATAGTACTTATAGAAGCTTTATTTTGTACAAAAGTGCTGGGTCTAGTGTCAAATACTGGCTGATATTAAGATTACCCTGATATGGCCCTGTTGAAGTGCCTAGAGCAGTGTTAGAGTTGTTCTGATTTTCACTGAATAAATACACCAAATCCTCCATTTATTGGAAATCTCTCTGTGTTGCACTTCTTTACTGTTTATTCATCTTCCTCAACGATAATATGCATGTATGTAAATATATAATTCTTTGAGTGCATATGTAGATTTGTATTTAAAATTGCTTCTTTCCTTGTATGTGTGTGTGTCTCTCTCTCTCACACACATACACACACATATATTATGGATTTTTGTAAATATATATCAGTTCTGTGTGAGCAAATTCACAGTACCCCCTGACCTGATCTCTCACAAAGGGACAGCCCCACCTACCCATGCTAGCATAGAAGATGGGCATTAAACGATGATGATGATTATGAAAGATATATATATATGTGTTCATGTGTGTTCTAACTAACCAGGATAGGATTTATAACCATTTAGAATTCAATGTAGTGTTGATGTGAATATCCCATTGAAGCAAAGCGAAATCTGTTGTTTAGTATTCAAAACTACAGAATCTAACCCATGCTAATGTGGAAGATGGACGTTAAACGATGATGATGATGAGAATCAGATATATAATGTTTTACAATGAAAGAATAAGAAAAAATAAAACAAGATGAAGTAGTTAATAAATGATTGTTTTCTGAAGATAGATAGCAGGGTCAATATGTTTTCTTGAGACTGATGGTATGGAGTTGCATAACTACCATTGAATAGTCAGCACATCAATAATTTTGATCTCAAACAATCATAAAACAATGGATTAACTAACTACTTCATCTTGTTTTTTTTTCTTATATTTTCATTATATATATATATATATATATATAAGAACAAACAGAAGTGAAGGCATGTGGTTTTGTAGTTAGACCATTTTGCTTACAATCATGAGCTTGTGAGTTCAATTCCCAGACCAGGTGGATTATTGTTTTCTTGAGCAAGACACTTTATTTCAAGTTGCTCCATTTCACTCAACTGGAAAAAAATGAGTTGCAATGTTGCTGGTGCCAAGCTGTATCAGCCTTTGCCTTTTCCCCGGACAACATCAGCAACAGGGAGAGGGGAGACTGGTATGCATAGGTCTTCCACAAAAGCACCTTTCCATACTTGTGCCTCAGAAGGCAACTTTCTACGTGCAAATCCCATGGTCATTCGTGACTGCAAGGGCAGTTTCAGGTGGTTTCATACCAAAAGGGTTAAACATGTAAAATACATTTGGTGTAAATATTACTACTTTTATACAAAAGGTGTAAATATTACTACTTTTCTATGATTAAGTTTCTAAGTAGAACATTCGTCAGATGAATTTGATTTGAGTGAAGACTTACTCTCTCTCTCTCTCTCTTTCTCTCTCTCTCTCTCTCTCTCTCTCTCTCTTTATATATATACTATTAATTTTAAAAAAGCACAAAGTGTTAGGTCTTCATCACATTTATTGAGTTGTGATGCGCGTTTTTCAATTGATCAGCTCAAGGTTCGATCTGTATCGATCTGGCCTAACTCTGGAATCAAAAGCTTGTCGGACTTCTGTTATATATATATATATATATATATCACGATAAATTAACGGAGGCATAGGCCGTCGTTATTCCCTGTAAATAATGTGCTCAAAGGGGAAGAGATCCTGAGCCCTTTAAAATATAATATGTTGAGAAGGCAACACACCAGAGAGAGATATATAGTGCGTTATCAATAATACAGGGAAAAGACCACCAGTGTATGGAATCTATAACCTATGAAAGGCAGACTATAGACACGATAATTAAAAATATAACGCACTATATATCTCTCTCTGGTGTGTTGCCTTCTCAACATATTATATATATATATATATATATATATATATATATATCCACATACATATGTATCTAAAAAAAATTTCAGATTCAAAAGTGAGTATATATATATTTTACATTTTTAACCCTTTTGGTATGAAACCACCTGAAACTGCCCCTAATTCTGTGATAGTATGTGGTTAATTTTAAAATGTTTATCTTCTTCTTTGCCCACTTAAGGTCGTGGAGACAGAGTCCTCAAACACTCCTTTCAGTGGATCCTGTTAGAGTAACTATCCCCAAGTGAGACCAGCCAAGGTCATGGATGTTATCCAACCATCTTGCTCAGAGTCTACCTCTGGGTCTCCTGCCAGTTGGTTTTGCCCATAAAATCTATCCACTGATTCTTCCTTGTGAAATTCAAACATGTCCCTAGTTTTGGAGTTGTGATCTCCAAGCTGCGCACTCTGTCGAGTAATGTTACTCCAAAGACCCTTCAGAGGAAACCCATTTTCAAAATTATTTGAAAACCAAAGGCAGTGTATTTCATTAGAAATCTGGTAATGAAAGGATTAAAAAAAAAGCCATGTTAATAAAGAGAGTACTCATATAAGAGAGCTGTTCGTGTTTTTATTCTCTCCCATATGTACTCTTTGTATTAGATTATTTTTCTTTGTTTAAACACACATATTATATGTATATATGTGTGTATACATTATAATGCTTGAAGTGTAACTGTATATTTGTATAAAAAGTACTTGAAGACTATATTTAAATGTTTATATCTTAAACTAGGCACTAAGCAGCTAAAGTATATTATAAATTCATATCTGTACAAACAGTACAGGTTTTTGCTGAAGCTGCAAGAACTGTGTATGTAAACACACATTTTTATATATTTAAGCATCTAAAAATGTCTTATCTACATATTAGTTGTTTGTATTGGTACATGTGTGTGTGTGTGTCTGCTTCAGTTCAAAATATTGGTTTCTATATATCTAACAGAATTATCTATGCTATCATTGTGCCCTTATATGGTCCATAAAGCCAGAACTGCACTTCTAAGGTTGGATTTCTACCCTCAGAACTTGGAAATGATCCAGCCTCAAGTAGGTCTCCTGATCTCACAGACAGGCCAAGGATCTGTATCTCACATATATGGTCCCACATTCTACTGAATACATTTTATCATGATACCAGCACTAGGGAGGTTGGCATGGCTTTGATACAAATGAAGGGGTTTACCAACCCTTTATTTGGCAAGCTTTCTATGGCTGGATGTTCTTCCTGTCACCAACCACTTTGCAGCATGTTCTGCATGTATTTATCATGTAGATTGCCAACACTAAAGAGGCTGTTCTGCTGCCTACACAACTGAAGGGGTCCACTCAGCCTTTTTGGCAAAAGGTTTCTATAGCAGAGTGCCCTTTTTATCACTAATCACTTTACATGGTACCCTAGGTGTATTTCATGACACCAACACTAGAGAGGTTGTCGGTTATTATCCCAAATGAGGAGCTCTTTCTGCTCTGTTGGGGAGAGGGGAGATAAATATGAATTTATGGGTGAATTGTAAGTGTGGTGTGATTTGACAAGGAAATGAGAAGAAGAGGATGGGGTGACTTCCGATAGCCCAGGGGATGTAGTGATGGTGAGAATACCTAAGCGGTGATAGTGGTGGATGTGTGATCACTAGCATGGGAGGGAGGTGGTGTAGTGATGGAGAGAATAGCTAAGAAGTAGTAGCGAAGGGGACACAGCATAATTTCTGAGACATTTTCCCTCAACATCTCAATTCTCACTAACACACTGTCTTGTAATGCGGAACACTTCACATTTCAAGACATTGGCAAACTTTCTTTTTACATCCTCTCTCTCATCTGTCATGTAGCTTCTCTCTTATCTAGTGGGTACTATCTCTGCTACCCCCATTTTACCAATCTTTCAATGCCTGTATCTTGGCTTTAGTGGCTCCATCCACTGTGCTGTTCTGCACCCTGGTCATCCTCTGTCTGGCTGATGCTTTACTCTAACTACAAGTCTCTTAAGTAGTTTGCAAAAGGTTGTCACACAGAAATGTCCAGTTGTCCTCTATGTTATATGTACCTAGCTCATCACCCCTCTCATCTACCGCATCCTGTAAGGCCTTTCTAAATTTATATTTAACTGTCCTTTAGCTTCAACACCCTTTGTCTCCTTATTTTCCTGTGTATCTTGTTTTGTCTTATGTTTTGTCTTATGTGTCTTATGTTATCACTAATAACTAACTTGTGTTGGGGGATGCATTCTTCCCCCAGAGAAAACCTTAGTATTTATTACAGTACATTTATCTCGTCTAACGAGTAAGTAATCAATTTGGCTTGTGTTCACCTGATTGATATGAGATCAGGGGCGCTGGTTGGTTTCCTGAAATTTATGTGACAAATGATTAGTTCATTCATGTCACAGAATTCCAGGAGCCTCAATCCCTCTTCATTCGATTTCCATGTGTCTAACACACGTGGACATGCCCACAAAGTAAGAAAACAGCACAGTTCCCATGACTTTCGGAAACATTTTTTCACGCTCAGAGTTGCTGAAGCATGGAACAAACTACCTGCATCAGTTGTTAGCTGTCGAGACACTGCATCCTTTAAGGCCTCCATGCTTCCCGAGATCCGCCAACACTACAGCTAACACATACAAACATGTACTTCCCTGGCATTTGTGTATTATTCTATGTACTATATTGACGAGTTGTAGTGCACCTGAGCACTTTACACAATAATTTCATTATTATTATTATTATTATTATATTACTTGAGCCATAACCATAACCACCATGAACTCCACAGAATCCATCCTGGTATTGGCCCACATGTCCAGTGAAGTTGCCTGCCAGGATGATGAAGTCACTTTCATCAGTACATGATAAATGAACCTGACCTTTTGGTCTTTACTAAGTCCTGCCTGTGGAGCATAGGTAGATGTAATTGTTACCATTCTATTTCCTACAGCTATTCTAAGCTTCATGATTCTGTCACTTACTCTAACTACCTCTATCACCTTACTGTCAAGGGTAACAGGATCGAGTCTGCAAGTGTCGTTAGTTGTGTCTGTGATGATGGTTAGGTAGGGTCCACCTGCAGCTTCAACTTGAGTATCACAGCCAGCAATTAATGGTCGTTATTGGGCTGAATTTAGCTCCTCTGTAGGTCTAGCAGTTGATGACAAACGACTTTCAGTGAGGGAAGATGGTGATGTGGTTGATCGCCTTCTGGGTGTTGCCACTTGGACTCTACCAAGTCCAATGATAGATGAGTTTGCAGGGTAACCAGGAGTTGGTGATACAAAGGTTGGAACAGCGGGTAATTACTGTTGACCTTGGTGGATGGGCCGGCGAAGGTTGTGTTAGCGGGCTGAGTCTAGAGTGGGTTGGTTGGAGGGAGCCTGGAAAAAGAGAAGGTAGTAGCATTGGTGTCTATCAAGATGATCATGATGTAGAATGGAATTTGTCCTAAAACCTGTTGCAGCCAGTCATAGTAGTCATCCTTGACAGTGTCCACTATGACTTCTGTAGGGGCATAGGTGACAACGACAATCATCTTCCCATGTAAATGGTTGTGTACCAGGTTCCAGCTGAGGAGCAACTTGTGGACATGCTTAGGAATGACCAGTGCCACACCACAGGGGCCCAACTGGTCATTGTGACCATTCCAGGTGTGCTCTCCCATGATGAACTTGCTGCTACCAGGCCAGTATGATGTTGTAGTGGGATAGCTCTTGAGACAGTAAAGTGGCAGCCCCGGGGTGAAGGAGTGACAGGACATTCCACCTAGCAACACAACACTTGTGGTGTAGGTTAATTTCTCACAGGTCAAGGGTGCACAAAGGTCTGTTCCAATGTTGGGCAGTCTTGTTTCTTCTAGTCAGTATTGTAGCAAGTTGAGGATTCTCTTGGGCAGGTTGTTGGCCCTCCAGAAAATAGTCAGATGATGAGGCTGCCATCATGGTGATGAGCCAATGTGCCATAGGTCACTGTTAGTCTGGAACCTCCCTGAGAGACCAGCCCACTGAGGGTGGTCCTACCAGGAGCAAAGCTCCAAATGATAATGCTCTCTTGGATCTACGGAACATGCAAACCCTCCAACCATGACAAGGCCAGACCCA
>OZ024740.1:238520837-238540837 GCA_964016885.1 Eledone cirrhosa | reverse complement strand
GATTCTCACTGAAGATTTGGACATGCGGAAAGTCTGCGCGGAGATGGTGCCAAAACTGCTGAACGATGACCAGAAGGGTCGACGCATGCAAGTGTTGTCAGGACATCCTTGAGCGTCTTGAAACCGAACCAGACTTGCAAGGGACAGTCATCACCGGTGATGAGTCATGGATCTTCGAGTACGACCCGGAGGGGACCCGTTATGAAGACGTGGACAACATCAAAAAGGCCGTGACGACGGAACTGCGGAGGATCCCGGAAGAATCCTTCCAGGAGTACATGCAAGCGTGGCAGAAAAGGATGGAAAAGTGCATTAGACTCCAGAGGGATTACTTTGAAGCAGAAAACTCTTAGTGTGAAGTTTGGGTTTGAAATAAATCTTTTGTGACGTCAGTCCTGGAACTTTTCTGACACACCTCGTATATGTATGTATGTATATATATATATGTATATATTATGGAGGCACATGGCTTAGTGGTTAGAGATTTGGCCTTGCAATCGAAAGGTTGTGAGTTCAATTCTCAGACCGGGTGATGTGTTGTTTCACATTGCTCCAGTTTACTCAGCTGTGGAAATGAGATGATAGGGACTAGGGTCCATATCATTCCACTGCAAAGTGGTCGTGGAGGTGCCATGGCAAAAAAAGCACCCAGCACTCACTGTAAATGAGGTTGGTGTTAGGAAGGGCATCCAGCTGTAGAAATCAAGCCAGAATCAGTTCCCGTCCCACCCTTGCAAGCAGGGAAAAAGCGGACGTAAAATGAAAGGAAGGAAGGGGATATATGTATACAACTCAGGAAACTGGGATAACTCCGATATAAAACCTGTTGCTCAGTAGTTACCGATGATGTTGATCTTTTCTTCTTTTCGGGTTATAGCTACTATCGCTCAGAGAGTGGGATTGGCTCAGTGCACAGTCTTTCCTTACTTTAAAAAATATCTTCACGCACAGGCATTGAACGATAGAATTAATTAATAATTATTAATAATGGTATATCGTGCAATGGCCATACTCGATAATGAGGGGGCAGCCATCATATAAATATGTATGTATATTTACCGCTGGGTAAAGAAATGCCAGTAGAAGGAAGACGCAGAAGAGGTAGACCACGTAAAACATGGGCGGAGGTGGTGAGACCAGACCTCAGATCACTGAAACTCACCGAGGAGATGACGAAGGACCGTGACAAGTACGAAGGACCGTGTATACGTATATATATATATATATATGTCAGTGGCGAAGGGTAACCTGGAAAGCAGGGCATGCAGTCCAATCGGCATGGCGGAAAGTGAGGCTGTGCAGCCTTACCCCCCCCCCCCAATTCCCTCTAAATGACCCTCCCGGTCAAAGCCGCATGTGTGTTATCTAGTGTGTGTGTGTTATCTTTTTATATGTCTACGATTTAGTAAGCAGCCAAAATTCTGTTTGCTTCAACCAACGCAATTGATCAACTCAAGATTCTATAATGCATGCACTGCATGGGTTGCATGCACGTACCCTTCGCCCCTGATATATATATGTATGTTATGTATATGTATATATATATATATATATATATATAGGGAGCTGCTTCCTCTGTTGACTCTCTGCGTACGAAAGGACGGTTATATGATGCCTGTGTGAGATACGCGATACTGCATGGTAGTGAGACATGGGCAGCAACTGCAGAGGATATACGATGGGTGGAGAGAAATGAAGCAAGCATGCTCTGTTGGATGTGCAATGTCAATGTGCGTGAACGACTAAGCATGGACGAGTGAGAAAGAAAGTGTGTATAAGAGGGATAATTTGTGGTGTGCAGGAGAGAAGACTGAGATGGTATGGACATGTGATGCGCATGGAGGATGACCGCTGGGTCATCCTCCAAGTGCCAAGAAATGCCAGTAGAACGAAGACGCAGTAGAGGAAGACCATGAAAAACATGGGCAGAGGTGGTGAGAGAAGACCTCAGATCGCTGAAACACATGGAGGAGATGACGAAGGACTGTGACAATTGGAGAGATGCTGTGTTGAATAGGACCTATCCCACCCTTGCAAGCAAGGAAAAGCGGACATAAAATGATGATGATGATAAATATATATGTATGTATATATATATATATATATACAGATCCAAACCTTGATCCATGCGAGAAGTGCATGGAACAAGGTTTGGATCTGTATCAGGTTTTTGTCGATCTGACAAAAGCTTTTGATACTGTTAACAGAAATGCATTATGGAAGGTTCTCCAAAAACTTGGTTGCCCTGATAAGTTCCTTGCTTTAGTTAGGTCTTTCCATGACGACATGAAGGCTTAGGTTAATGTTGGAGGTAACATGTCGGAGCCTATCTCAGTAAAAAATGGAGTGAAACCCTGTTTGTCATATACTTTGCAATGGTTTTCTGTATTGCATTCAGGAATTGCAAGCATAGTGTTTACATCCGATATCGAACCTCAGGCACCATATTTAACATCAGGTGCTTTGCTGCAAAAAAAAAAGTATTTACATCAATCATAAGAGACCTCTTGTATGCAGATGATTGCAGCACATTTTGAATGCATTTTCTGAAGCTTGCACTGCTCTAGTGCAAAACTTTAGTCACCTTAGATATTTGTATTGGCATTACTATTTTATAACAGCAACTGCTTGTATACCTTTTACTGACCACCTGACCTATTTTCACCCCTAAAATAAGCTTCAATTACTACTATTTTACCATTTGGCCAATTATTAACTTTCTATTGGTTAATTCTAAACCTCTTACCAAACAGACAGAATATATTAGATCTTTGTTGGTTTTATTCAATGAACAAATAAAATTATTTCTGAGGTCAGCATAAGACCTATTTCTTCCCTAAAATAATCCTTCATTCATAATATTCTTTTCCATCCAAAAGTGAAATCTACCTTCCTCTACCCATAATTTAAGGTTCTTCTACTACTATATTACTATCTTGACCCTCACTATCTCTCTATTGGTCAATTCAAAACCTGTTCCCAAACAGACCTATTGTATTGAATCTTTGTTTTTTTCAATAAACAAATAGCATTATTTCTGAAGACAGCATATATATGTGTAGGTATGCATATTCCCTCTGATAGTTTGTATAAATATTGTACATAGATCTATAGAATATGCATACCAACTCTAACACATATATATCCTTGAAACGATCGTAAAATGATGAATTTTTTAATATAAGGAACTGTTTCTTTGTTTATTCATTATTTTATTAATTTATCTTGACTCTGTTTTCCGTTTATTTTTCACCGAAAGTAGTTTTTGAATACATCTTCTCTTTTCATGATATCCGGATTACATTGAGTTCTTCATACGGATTGGACACTAACCTAAACTTTTGGTAGATTTATCTATATATATATATATACATTTATATATATATATACATTTATATATATATATATACATTTATATATATATATACATTTATATATATATATATATATATATATATATATATATACATTTATATATATATATATATATACATTTATTTGAAATATGAATCTGCGAGCTACCAAGCACCCACGTGAAGCGCCAACCCAGAGACCCTCCCCTACGAGTGTCGACAAATGCCCAAAACTCCGAGTTGGTACCATCAATGTAGGCTCAATGAAAGGAAGAGCAGGAGAAATCGTAGAAATGCTAGAGCGAAAGGAAGTTGATGTATGCTGTGTGCAAGAGACTAGATGGAGAGGAGGGTCTGCTAGAGTCCTTGTAGGAAAAAGCCAGTGCTACAAATTTTTCTGGGTGGGAAACGACGATGGGATGGGTGGTGTAGGTATACTATTAGCTGACAAGTGGGTAGATAAAGTAATCTCAGTGTACAGGGTAAATGCAAGAATCATTAAACTCAGACTAGTCCTGAATAAGACAATTACCACAATAATATCAGCTTACGCACCCCAATCGGGGCTGCCAGACGAACTTAAGGATAGGTTTTACGAGTCCCTAATACACACTACTGCTCTAACAGACGACAAGGACTTCCTAATCATTGCAGGAGATTTTAACGGACACGTAGGTAAACACTGCGACGGCTTCAATAGAGTACATGGAGGCCATGGAGTTGGCACAAGGAATGAGGAAGGATTCAGACTTCTAGAATTCTGCGACGCCAATGACATGTCGATATGTAACACAAACTTTAAAAAACCCGACAACCACCTGATCACCTATAGATCAGGGGAGCACTCTAGTCAGTTAGATTTTATTCTCATCAGAGGACGTGACAGATGGACGGTCGTAAACACAAAAGCCTTCCCTAGTGAGGAATGTACATCCCAACATAGCTTAGTTGTCAGCGACCTCACGGTCAGAACTAGACGAGCCCTGAAACAGAGGCCAACCTGGAGAAGAAAGATCTGGAAGCTGAAAGTCCCCTCAACCAGTAACAGATTTAAAGATATTTTACTCAACGCCTACGACAGTAAAGAAGAACAGATAGAGACATTTAACGTAGAAGAGAACTGGGAGTTCCTAAAAAATAACTTACTAGAGGCGACGGATGAGGTTTTGTGGCTGGAGTAAGACCTCAAGCAGGAGGAGAGTGACTTGGTGGTGGAACAATAAAGTAGATGAAGCAGTCAAGGCCAAGAGACAGGCATGGAAAGAATGGAAGAACGGGGGGAGCAGGGTACATTACATAGAGACCAAGAGGGAAGCTAGGCGACAAGTATACTTAGCTAGGAGGGAAGCAGAGGATAGAAAATTCAAGCATGTTTTACAACGTGAGGACCAGAAACAGGAGGTATTCAAGATTGCGAGGCAGTGTGTCAGAGATAGTTGTGATGTCATTGGAGAGAAGTGTATCCGGAATGATAAAGGTGAGCTTGCCCTCACAAGTGCTGAGAAGAAAGATGCATGGAAGAGTCATTATGATAGATTACTAAATGAGGAGAATGCATGGGAAGAAGAGACCCTACCCCACGTAGACCCTATAGAGGGACCAGCAGTACAAGTCAGCGGCAGCGTAGTAAGTAAGGCAATCAGAGATATGAAGATAGGGAAGGCAACCGGTCCATCGGGTATAGCTGCCGAGATGCTGAAGGCATCTGGGTCTGTAGGTCACACTATAACCACACGTATCGTTAACCAGGTAATACTAGAGGGGGCCATACCAAAAGATTGGTGCAGTAGCATCATTGTCAACTGCTACAAAGGTAAAGGCGATGCACTAGATAGAGGAAACTATAGAGGTATAAAGTTGATGGACCAGGTCATGAAAGTAACAGAAAGAGTTATAGCACAGCTGATTAGGGACCGGGTGAATATAGACGAGATGCAATTTGGGTTTGTTCCAGGGAAAGGCACCACTGATGCGCTCTTCCTTGTGAGGCAATTACAGGAAAAGTACCTAGCTAAAAGTAAGCCACTCTACTTGGCATTTGTCGACCTTGAGAAAGCCTTTGACAGAGTTCCACGTGCAGTAATCTGGTGGGCTCTTAGAAAACTAGGAGTAGATGAATGGCTTGTGAAAGCGGTACAAGCCATGTATAGGGGAGCAGTCAGCAAAGTTAGGATTGGCAATGAGTATAGCGAGGAATTTAGCGTACAGGTTGGGGTCCACCAGGGCTCTGTTCTTAGCCCTCTCCTGTTCATCATAGTCCTGCAGGCAATAACGGAGGAGTTTAAGACCGGATGCCCATGGGAACTCCTGTATGCTGATGACCTCGCACTCATAGCTGAATCTATGGTAGAACTAGAGAATAAATTCCAAACCTGGAAGCAGGGACTAGAGAGAAAGGGCCTCAAAGTCAACATGACAAAGACTAAGGTCCTTATAAGTAGACGAGAAAACAGAACCCAGATCCCCTCAGGGAAATGGCCTTGCTCAGTATGTAGGAAAGGTGTAGGTAGGAACTCCATTCTTTGCCCCAAATGCAAACAATGGGTACACAAGAGATGTAGCGGGATCTCAGGAAGCTTAATTAAGAATGTAGGATTCACATGCAGCAGCTGTGCTGAAACAGCAAGCAAACAGCCACAGGAAACAAGTACCACCAATCTCTGGGAGGGCCCTGTAGAAACAGTAGACAGCTTCTGCTACCTAGGTGACCGAATTAGCAACGGAGGTGGGTGCTCAGAAAGTACAATAACTAGGGTAAGAACGGGATGGAAGAAGTTTAGGGAACTACTACCACTGCTAGCTGCAAAAGGCTTCTCCCTCAGAATGAAAGGCAGACTGTATGATGCGTGTATCCGAACAGCGATGTTGCATGGTAGTGAGACCTGGGCGCTGAAGGTGGAAGACTTACGTAGATTAGAGAGAAACGAAGCCTGCATGCTCCGATGGATGTGTAACAGTAATATACGTGAACGACAAAGCATAAATGAATTGAGAGAGAGACTGAGCATAAGAGGAATCAAATGCTGCGTGCAGGAGAGGCGGTTACGCTGGTATGGACATGTGATGCGTATGAAGGATGACAGCTGCATAAAAAGGTGCAGAGCACTAGAAGTTGATGGAAACCGCGGAGTGGGGAGACCCAAGATGACTTGGGATGAGGTGATAAAAGCCGACCTTACCCAACTACACCTCTCAAAGTCAATGACACACGACCGTGACTTCTGGCGTCACGCAGTAATACAGGGTACCCGACCTCCCATGGGTACATGCTGAAGCATATAAACAATATGCCCCCCCCCCCCCACCGCAAGGTGGTCGTGGAGGTTCCACGGCAAAAAAGCACCCAGCCCACACTGTAAAGTGGACGTGTAGGCGCCACGAAAAAGCACCCAGCACTCACTGTAAATGAGGTTGGTGTTAGGAAGGGCATCCAGCTGTAGAAATCAAGCCAGATCAGTTCCTGTATGAGCAAGGCATGGTCAGCCGACCAGACACTGCCCACAACAGGACAACCCGTCTAACCCATGCTAGCGTGGAAGAACGGACGTAAAACGGTGATGATGATGATGATGATATATATATATATATATATATATATATATATATATATATATATACATTTATATATATGTATATATATATGTGTATATATATATACATGAGTGTGTTTATAGCTGTTTATATACAAATACACATACACATATATATACATGGTGTTGGGTGGGTGTGTTCTTGTAGGACCAATATTGGCTTGTGTTGTAAATTTATCTTAGATGTAGTTGTGTTGATTAGAGGGTCAGTATTGGTTAGGATGTGTAAGGGAAGTATCCATAAGGGGGAAAGACTAATGCTTACTTTTACTATAATAGCATACACACACACACATGTATCCACCTGTCTCTACAAGCAACCACTTTATAAAGAGATCTATTTTGTTTTGTGTTATTAAATAAAAAATGAAAATATCTGGAATGTTCTGTTAAAATCATCATTAAAGAGTTGAGTGTGGGTGTTCTGTTTAAACTTTATGGTGGAAGAATGTTCTGCTTAACCCTTTAGTGTTCAAACTCGCCAAAACCAGCCAGAATTCTCTACCTCTTTCTGTTGAAACTGGCTGTAACTGTCGCTCAAACTGATGTTAAGGTATTGTTTTCAAAATAAATACTTTCAAAAATCTCATAGATTCGATATTATGTGAGATAATTATGCGAGGTAAAGCATTTACCATGAAAATATAATAGCATCGTCATCATCATCATCATCATCATCATTTAATAGTATATATAGAGTAATGTGAATGCTAAATGGTTAAACCTCTATGATGGAAGAATATTCTGTTTAAACCATCATGTAGGAATGTTCCATTTTTTATGCCCTCCCCCTTCCTATTTTGATTATCCAATATACTCCACCTGAAATGAACAACATGATACAATGTGGGTGTCTCTATATGGTCACTTGATCTACTAGAAATAACACCCAAATTGCTATCAAATCATACCTCTTAAAAAAGAAAAGATACATTAGATAATAATAATGAAATATTGTGTACAGTGCTCAGGTGCACTACAACTCATCAAAAAGTGTATGTATAGTACATAGGGTAATGTACAAACGTCAGGAAAATGAACAGTGCATGAGTCATGATATACACATGACTGACTGTTTAAATAAGATGAGATGGTCATGGCTGGAACATGTTTGATCACATGTCTGCTGTATCAGGGATGACCTGGAAGAGAGTTAAAACAACAACTAGATATACAGGGCGGGTCAAAAGTCACTTCCTATTTAAAAAAAACTTCATAATTTTTTTTATTATTAAAGTATATTTTTTTTCTTTCAGATTAAAGTTGAATAAAAACAAGATCCAATTATGAAATTTAATTTTAAAATAAAAAAAAAAAATAGTTTGAGTTCATTTCTAATGTTCATTAATAAAAATAGACAAGAAGTAACTTTTGGCCCACCCTGATACTATATATACACATGCTAGGGAGATGAGCCAATAAGGGACCTATGTGGTTACTTGACTTGCTAAAAATAGGAGTCCTATCATATTTTACCATCTAAAAATGGACACACTAGGTAATGAAGTCTTAGATATTACTATGTTTGGTCTGTCTTGAAGCTAAACAGTACAACGTAATGACCAAATAAGGTTCTCTTATTGTTCTCATACATTTCACTTTTTCTTTTCCTCTTCCTTCTTACCCTCACTTTCATGTCTTCTCTCCTCAGAACCCCATGCACAAATCCCTCACCTCATACACAGAACACCAGCTAACATTTCTCCAAGTAGTTCCACAAATTACTGAAGAAAATGCACCTTTACAGTATGGTGGTCATGCTGATGATGCTAGTGATACATATCTGTAGTGGTCTCTAAATAAAAAAAGGAGTATAACTACACAAAACTACTACATCTTTACTGATCTCTATCATCATCATCATCATCACCGTTTTATGTCCATTCTTCCATGCTAGCATGGGTTAGATGGGTTGTCCTGTTGTGGGCAGTGTCCAGTTGGCTGACCTTGTCTTGCTCATACGGGAACTGATTCTGGCTTGATTTCTACAGCTGGATGCCCTTCCTAACACCAACCTCATTTACAGTGAGTGCTGGGTGCTTTTTTGCCATGGCACCTACACGTCCACTTTACAGTGTGGTGGGCGGGCTGGGTGCTTTTTTGCCGTGGCACCTCCACGACCACTTTGCAGTGGAATGATAGGGACTCCAGTCCTATCATCTCATTTCTACAGCTGAGTAAACTGGAGCAATGTGAAATAAAGTGTCTTGCTCAAGGAAACAACACATCACCCAGTTTATATAAATCAGTATTGACCCTTGTAGAAAAGAGACTATAGCTACATTTGTACTAGTCCTGGCCCTTAAATATACATTAGTACCTATCTATATATAAATAAGTATCAACCCATAGATATTTATGTATTACTCCCTAAAAATATAACATAGAATTGAATCAGCTGCTTCCACCAGTGACAGAAAAAAATATGGCATAAGAGATTGAAACTTGCTGGTCACTGTGTTCATCACCATGAAGATATGTTATAGAAATAATCTCATCTAACTGGTTAAGGTGTTATTTCTGTTTCAGTAAAGATGTAGTTTCTTTGTAAGCCCTCATAGACTGATGAAGGCATTGTACTTCATGTTCAGATTGAGCATCTGTTGGTTGGTGTCTGTAGTGGTAAACATGGGCCTGGGGAGAATTCTTGAGGGTTTCAGAACTAGGAAGGAAAGACTGAGCAAAGTGTTTAGTAACTGGTTGTTGGTCTGGTGAGATGCATTAAGGATGTTGCAAGGAAGAGAGGTGGGCTTAGATGGTGGGGGCACACAACTTGCTAGTAAGGAGGAGTAGAACATATTGTAATAGAGGTGAACGAAATAGGGAGATGTGACATTCATGTCTGACAGAGGAATAATAAGTAGGAGTTGGTGGGAAGGATCAACACTGATGTAGAGAAGAATTGTTCAGTCAATTTATATGAAAACATTTTTTTTAGATGTCATTGTTTTGACAGAATGGGCTTGTTAGAAAAATAGGAGAGAAAAAGAAACAATATTCATCCCTAAAGGTAGTCTTGCTGGGAGTTAACAGCCTCAAGTTTTTTGAAATCCGAAATCACAATAAAACAGAGTCAATCTATTCATAACATATTTAAAGTTTATATAATTAGCCCTGAGAACTCTGTACTTATCCCTTCTCATTCCTGCACATGATAACCTCTATGTGTAAATAACTCAACTTTTTAGTGTAGATTCATTCGAAGAGGTGTAAAAGTTTGGGTGATGGAAGTGAGATTTTCAAAGTGAAAATGTATAATCTTTTATTTAGTTATAAATTATTTGAATCTCAGATTTGAATATCATAAGTATGCTGCACAAGTGAACACTGCCTTCTGTAGACATTTTAAATCAAGACTTAGTAACTATCACTATAAAGATGATTACTACATAGCTAATCATCATCATTTAACATTCGCTTTCTCTGCTAGCGTGGAGGCATGTGGCCTAGTGGTAAGGGTGTTGGACTTACGATCATAATGTCGATTCCTGGGCTGGGTTGCGTGTTGTGTACTTGAGCAAAACACTTCATTTCATGTTGTCCAGTATACTCAGCTGAAAATGAGTACCGGCAATAGCTGGGGGTTTAACCCTGTCATGGACTGGCGTCCTGTCCAGCGGGGAGTCATTTCATGCCATGAAACTGGGATAAGCACCAGCCTAACGAGTTTTAAATGGCTTAAGGCAGACTTTAGACTTAGACCTTCTCTGCTAGTAAGTTTTGGTCAGGTCCACACGGCCAAATCAATATTCAATTGGAGCCATTAATCTCACACACTCTGCAGAGGGTATCATACATTTTATCATGGCACCAGTCCTAGAGAGGTTATCATGTCTTTGGCACAACTAAAGTCTCTTCAAAATCTTTTGTTTGGTAAATTTTCTAGGGCTGGATGTTTTCTTATAACCAATCACTTTACAGGGTGTACTGGATGCATTTTTATCGAGAGGTTGTTGTGACCTTAACACAACTTAAGAGTCCTCTCAACCTTTTCCCAGAAGAAATATTATGTAGAGCATATAAAGTAATATTGATTTCAAAATTCTTTTAAAACAGGACTAGAAAAATTATATTTTTGTCCAGAATTAAGTATGTAGCATTGGTTGTAAATAGTAACCAGACCAAAAGTTAAAAAGGATTTGCTATAAAATTTTGACATGATCTGACATAATTAGGTTTTAGAGAAAAACAATATGTGAGCTAACATTAATTCCAAACCACAACATTGAGAACAGACATAATACTATTATTGATAATAATTGTTTCTACGTTAGGCACAAGGCCAGCAATTACCCAGTGCATTACTGGTACTTTATTTTATCGACCCCGTAAGGATGAAAGGCAAAGTTAACCTTGGCGGGATTTGAACTCAGAATGGCAAGGGCCGTTGATTATACTAACAACTATCCTCTACCTTCTCCTCCTTTATAGGTCAAAATTTCATAATTCTCTCCCACTCCTCAACAATCTCACTTTATCTCAAGAACAGTTTTGTGCATTTGAGATAAGCTATAGTTAATTTCATAAGGATACAATTGTTTTTAAACTAAAATTATAAATAAATCTTATGTTGCTTTATATATATTGTTGTTGTTTATTTCAGTATTGAGTATTGTTTTTAATGAGTTTATTATTGCCTGTGGTTTTAACTCTCCGTGTGCATATGGGCCATGAAGTCAATCAAACCTAAAACTTTACTCTATTACTGATTTCTACCAGTTAGCTGTAGAGATGGACACACACACACACGTGCGCATGCACACACACACACACACACCTTGTTAGTTACAAAATCTGTGTCTAGGATATTAACATATCCTACAAGGGTCGGATATATTAATATCCTAGACAGGATATCTACAAGGGATTGGTAGAATTGGTAGAGTGTTGAATAACCATTGCAGTATTTGTTTTGGCTCTTTACATTCTGAGTTCAAATCCTGCTGAGGTTAGCTTTGCTTTTCAACCCATCAAGTTGATTTAAATCAACTTCCTTCAAACTTGCTAGCCATGTGATCAAATTCATCATAATTATCATCACCATCATTTAATATCCGCTTTCCTTTCTATCAAGGGTTAGATGGGTCTACATAGACCAAGTCATTACAGAAGAGGGGCTTCTGACCTCCCAGACAGGTTGGTAGGGGCATCTGCATCTTGTTTACATAGTCTTGTGTGCTACCAAATGCACAGGAGAGGTTCTCATGTCTGACACAATTGAAGGGTCTTCCCAACCATTAGTTTAGTAAGCTTTCTATGGCTAGATGCCCTTCCTATCACCAACCACTTTACAGTATGTACTGGGTGCATTTATCATGTAGATTATCAACACCAGGAAGGTTCTCATGACCTTAACACAACTGAAAGATCCTCACAACCCCTTCTTTGACAAAAGATTTATTTACCATTGCCGGCTTGCTAGTGACTAATGCCATCGATGTTGTCCAAGGGAAAAGCAATGGCTGATACAGCTTGGTATCACTGACATCACAATTTATTTCTATAGCTGAGTGAATTGGTGCAACGTGAAACAAAGTGTCTTGGCGAAGGACGCAATGCATCGCCCAGTCCAGCAATTAAACTGAATCCAACTCTCTAACCACTAAGCCATGTGCCTTTACAATTTACATTAATATATCTCACAAATGTAAACATGGGCCCTCAAAAGTAACTACGGCTATTTTTCCATTATCAAGAGCAGTGAAGTTTGAAATCTTTGGTATTTTTTGTAAAATTTTGTTTTGCTCAATTTTTGTTTATTAGTAGACCAGGAGGAAAGGTTGTGTCTGTAACACTTTCCAGACCTTCCACATCTCTTGAGAGAGAGGAAGGAAGTTAACCCGAGAAAAGAGACCTTTTCTGAATTCTTCCAACAGCATACACTCTGCTAAAAGCACCCAAGGACCAAGTGATGGTGTTAAACTAGGGGAAGGATTAAGTCTACCACTAAAGTAGGCCACGGTGAAATTTGAACTTAGAACTCAAAAATCGAGAACAAATAAGGAAAAGCATCACATTCAAAGCTAACAATTCTGCCAGTCCACCACTCTAAAGTACTGTTTTATTCGTTAGCTTAAAGAGGTTGGCCTCTTTTGGGGATCCATCTGGATCATTTGGAGATGGTTGCTTCTTATAGGACTCTCTGGAAGACATGTCTTAGGATTCTGCCCCCCATGACCCTTTCTGGAATAAATGGATGATGATGATGACGACGACGACATGGGGGGGGGGGGGTATGGAGAAGAAGAAGAAGAGTTGGTCATGGCAGAACTCAAGGAGATGGAATAAATACAAAATATTTTGTCAGATAGTATAGGGAAGTGACTTCATAGATCAGAAATTACATAATTTTATATGTGCAAATAATGGTTTTCATCATCATCATCATTTCATTTTACGTCCGCTTTTCCCTGCTTGCAAGGGTGGGACGGGAACTGATGCTGGCTTGATTTCTACAGCTGGATGCCCTTCCTAACACCAACCTCATTTACAGTGAGTGCTGGGTGCTTTTTTGCCGTGGCACCTCCACGACCACTTTGTAGTGGAATGATAGGGACCCAAGTCCCTATCATCTCATTTCTACAGCTGAGTAAACTGGAGCAATGTGAAATAAAGTGTCTTGCTCAAGGAAACAACACATCACCCGGTCTGAGAATTGAACTCACAACCTTTCGATTGCAAGGCCAATGCTCTAACCACTAATAACACTTATTGTTTTAATAACACTTATTGTTTTGACAAAGGAACTTGCTTTTCTCAAGCCTCAATTTTCTTATTTATGGAACATTTTTATGAAGAAGATTAAACCTGGGTCCATGCTTGCCTCAATCCCCACCATCAAATTTGTAATGAACTATGTGATTAAAACCACATCACAGCAACTTTTAACAAAATCTTCATTGTTATTATCACTGGCAGGGAAGCATCAACATTCAATGATCCACAAAGATAGGAATATTAGGAACAGTTTGAATAGATACTATGAGTTACAGTATCTAACTGATATAGGTCTGAAATAGATGTGGAAGCTACTAGAGAGAGTATTGTTTTACAACACTGGTTGAGTAACAGCAGTAGAAGAATTGGCCAGGACAACAGCTGCAGTGGGGAACATGCTGAAGCACACTTACACCTACTTTTTAAACCCATTTCTACTAAAGGAATCATCACACATTCTTACCATTGCACCCAGCTACTAAGTCATGTTGAGCATCAGTTACCTGTTTACATATGGGTAGCTAAACCAATAATTATGATCAAGGGTGGCAAAGAGGCAGGGATATTTTACCTTAAAGATTATATATATATATATATATATATATATATATATATATATATATATATATCAGAAAAATAAAGCAATTTAAAAGCAAAACCTAATTGTGTGTGTAAGGTAAACCGGACTATATATATATATATATATATATGATTAAACATATATCAGACTACATAGGATTCTGTTGAGCACCTTTGTGTTTTTATCCATAAAAATATTTATATATAAATAGGTATTATATCTCAAGTGCTTTATATATTTTTTTTATTGTACTGTGTTGTTTACTTTGCTGTTTCCATTTACACTTTGCATATATATATATATATATATATATATATATATATATATTATATATATATATAAATGTGTGTGTGTAGAGAGAGAGAGAGAGAGTGAGGTGGTGAATTGACAGAGTCATTAGAAGTTTGGTTTACGATATTTGCTCTGAGTTCAAACCACACTAATGTCAAATTTGTTTTTCATCATGTCAAGGTCGATAAAATGTCCAATACTAGGGTCAAATATTCCTCTCTCACTCTCTCTCTCTGTCCCCTCGCCCTCTATCTATGTATCTTTCTCTCTAGAAGAAATTGGCTGGATTCAGATCAGAGAAGGTGATGGGCACCATCAGGTTTTTAAAAATGCCCAAGACATGCTGTATATCACTATGGCACCCTTACGACTCCATCAGGAGTTATAGATTGATCAATCCATCCATCCTATATATATATATATATATATATATATATATATATATATATATATATATATATATATATATATATAATCACTTATTTCCTAATGTTTGTTGAGTGAGTTGGAATTTGGCCGGAGTATCGCTAAAAAACTTTCTCCGATATTGTATTTATTTATTTACTCTTGGCGCAGCAGATTTGAAAAAAATCCCGGTATAAGGTTAGCATTTCTTTGTTTATTTTTTATATATGAATATTGATTGGTCCTTATATCTCATTCTGTTATTTTGCCCGAGAAAATATCTGTGTGTGTCATCAAATGTTGTACACACATAGATATTTTTTCAATTTCCAATTGAGTTCTTAGCACGTGGCCTGAATTCCTTTCAGAATTCATCGTCACGCGCATGTATTGTTTTTTTTGGCGGTAATTCACTTCCTCATTTTTTGAATCAGTTTGAGCACTTCTGTAGAACTGTTGGACTGGCTACCTGACAGATACCTCAGGCACAGAAAGTGATTATCGCTAAATGCTGATGTTGGTTAGATTATCAATATTAGTATTATTGGGGCACCCACTGATGAATTATAGGAGCCCACTTGAATATATATCTATTGATGGTATACAAGCTCCTACATAAATTGGTATAATTTCGCCCAAATTGTAGGAATCCTATAATGAAACGAGACGTCCGTCTGGGAAGATATATTAGATATGTCTCATATGAAATAATACAGCCAATTTTCCACGCAATACTTTTAGTTAGCACCCCGAACACATAATTGGGAATATAATCACTTATTTCCTAATGTTTGTTGAGTGAGTTGGAATTTGGCCGGAGTATCACTAAAAAACTTTCTCCGATATTGTATTTATTATATATATATATATATATATATATATATATATATATATATATATATATATATATTTATATAGTAAAAGAAAACAAAGAGCGCTTATAACATCAATCAATTTTTATTCGCTGACAGTGTTTCATCCACACCATGGGGCAGGACTCATTAGAGCGTTGAAATCAAAAATACACTATATATATATATATATAACAAAGGAATTGTGGTAAGGAACCAGATGGACCATAACGCACCAGAGTACTCAATACTGAGGGTAGTAGAGTGGGTAATAGGAAAAAGTATGATCCCGACGGCAGAGCTCAAGCCTTTTCGACGGCTATTTCTGGACTCAGTCCAGAAATAGCCGTCGAAACAGCTTGTTATCATGTGTTAAATAGCTATTGTCGAACCTTGACCAGTTGAATCTCGATGTATTATCATACATAAGATTCTCTTCCCGTGAGTTGAGGTTTATGCTATGACATGAGTGTGTGCTCAGTGAGTCGAGCGATTAAGTAACCGTGGGCTGATTATCATGTGTTTCATAGCTTTCGCCGTACCTTGACCAGTCGAAAAGTGATCCCGCAGAGACCCAACCGAATCCAGAATATACCACAGACAAAAACATGTTGGTGTGTGACAAGGAAAATGATGTGTGTTTGATGTAAAACGTGTTATTAATACAGGCATATAATACAGTAAAACGAATAATAATAATAAAAATATATATAAAAATGACATTCATATATAACCTGTAAAAAGAATTTAAAAAAAATATTTATATAATTGTTCTTTACAAAAAGTTCTGTTTTCTCTTCTTTATGTGAATGTTTTCTTGCTAGGAAGCTAGTAGTATTGTTTGTTGTTGTTGGTGGTTACGAAGCAAGTGAAGTGTTTGGTAACTGTATATTGCTGAGGTTGGCAAATAAAGCCATGATCAGATCAAATAGACTGAGTGTTATTTTAATTTTTTGTTTAAATACCACTTCGTTTTTTTTTTTTTTTTTTTTTTTTAAATCACGTCAGGATTTACCAATTTAACGAAGGGTTAAAATGAAAAATTTGTTAGAAGGATTTAACATGAATAATAGTTGAAATAACAAGTATAAGGTTAATATAGCTATCACTTCCTGTCTCCCCACCTTGAGGGGACAGTCCACGCATGAACTTGTTAACACAATAAATGTGGTGACCTAGAATTTTATCTTTAGGTGTCACTCGAGGTTCAAGGCACAGATAGATTTCGCTACATATATATATATATATATATATATATATATATATATATATATATATATACATACATATATTATAGATAGATAGATAAGTTTCTTTTTATTTGCCACCATGGCATCAAAAAGTGGGACAAGTACAATGGGGGGAGTTTACATAAAAAGGCGTCCTCAATAAGGAGGAGGCAATAACAAGATATAAAAATAAAATAAAATGTAACAAAATAAATTTAGTAACAAAATCTTCAATAGGGAGGAGGCGCCTTGGGGGGTCGCACACCCCCCCGAAAAAAAGTGTGCAACCCTCTCCTCAGGAGCACAGAGAGGGGGTGCTCCCTTGATCTTTCATCTTCCTCACCTATAGTCTGATGTAGAGGGAAGGCCCATTCACACGGGCCATTCTCGCCACTTTCACCCATCTTTCATAAAAACGGCTGGGTTGCAGCACCTCTCTATCCATCCTGATCCTTCTTCCGAAATGATATCAGAAGAAACGGACCAGTTGTTGGCCAGAGAGAAAGGTGTCTGACCTCAGTCCTTTCAGACGCGTCCACCATACAATCTCTTTCGCCATGGCTATTACGCACAGAAACACCGCCTCTCCTTCGTTTTTGAAGAGGGGAGGCGGCTTGATCGTTACAATACACTCGGTGATCAACCGGAACGGTCCCACCCTTGACAGCAGTTGTTCGACAGCCCCACAGATCGGCAATGCCCGAGCAGTGTACCAATGCATGTGCAACGGTTTCCTCGTCGCACACGCATCTGGGACAGATCTTTTTCGAGGGGTCCCTACCCGGGCGCCCGTGTCTGTAGAGCCTTTCTCGAACGAGCAGAGCCCCTCGGTAGCACTGCCAGGCCAGGGACCTCTGGAAGTTATCCATGGGTCCCGGGCTGAATGTCCTACCGAACAGGTTGGCCAGTTCGTCTTCCTCCATGCCTAGGGCTTCTCTGAGGGCGTCATCGCACCTGCTAACCACCAGCCTTCTATAGAATGACGAGGTGGATTCTCCACTGACAGCCGTGAGCGCCTGGGCACACTTGGTGTGCCAGGCGCCCAGTTTTCTCGGTCTTTGCTTGACCCAGGATTGCAGCTCGGTGAGTGAGACGAGTCTGGGAAAGGCTCGCCTCACAAACGGGGCCCACACTGGTTGACCGGTGAGGAATACCTGGAGGTGCTGTAGCCTTGATGCGTGTTTACGTATCATTAGCCACGGCATCCCCAGCCCTCCTTTCGAAGGGTGTTGACAGCAGATGGATCTCCTCACCATAGGAGCCCGCTTCTTCCAAAGGAATTGGAAGAGTGCGCGCTCCATTCTGGCGAGCGTTTCCCTTGGGCAAGGCACAACGGTCAGGCGGTAGTAGATGACGGACGCTATATAAGTGTTCGCCACCTCCGCCCGACCTTTCAGGGACAGTTTGCACTCGGCTCACTTCTGGGTCAGTGCAAACACCCTGTTCGTTACCTCACCCCAGTTCTTCTCCACCTGGAGGTCTGGTCCAAACCAGACCCCGAGCAACTTCACCGGGCCCTCCGTCCAGCGCCCGACGACGCCATCGGAGGGCATCGATCTGCCCCTCCACGTGCTGAGTTGCAGACCGATCGACTTGTCCCAGTTCAGCTTAGCCCCTGTAAACCTTTCATACTCCTCCAGTAAAGTGCTGATCGCCCCGATTTCCGAGGCCGTCAACACCATTACTGTTATGTCATCGGCGTAGGCTGACACCGCTTCCCGCAATCCCGGTTCCAACCGGATGCCCTGCAACAACTCCAACTTCCGCAGCAGTGGCTCTAGAGTCATTACATACAGAAGGGAGGAGAGAGGGCACCCTTGTCGGATGGACCGCGATAGATAGATAGATAGATAGATAGATACACACACATAATATCCATATACATACAATTCAGTTAGAACTAAACATCAGAAAGAGAGGGGAACAATTTTAGAGGAGAGGAAAGTTTATTATATCAACCAGAGTACTTGACTGGTACTTTAGTTTGTGAACAACAGAAGAATGAAAGGCAAAGATGACCTCAGTGAGATATGAACTCAAGATTCTGCCAATCCATCACATTAGATATACGCAGTGAAATAAGTGAAACTAACAACTGTAAACATGCACACAAGATATATATATATAAACATATTGGCATTAGGAAGGGCATCCAGCCATAGAAAACCTGCCAGACAGTCCCATACGAGCGAGACAACCAATCTTGACTCAAGTTGTATAATTCCTGTCTAAACCCATGCTATCGTGGAAGATAGAGTACGGATGATGATGATGATGATGATGATGAAACAAACATGATCGAGGGTGCTAATGAGAAATATGTGTGCATGCACACACACACACGTATATACACATACATACATACACATACATACATATATACATACATACACACATATACACATACATACACATATACACATACATACACAGAGATACACACGCATACACATATACACACACACACATATATACATATACACATACATACATACGCACACATATACACATACATACACACACATATACACATACACATATATACACATACACACACACACACACACATACATACACATACACATATACACATAATTACATACACACACATACATATCGTCAGTCAATCGACTTTTGTCAAATTGGGCCGAGGAAACAGTGTTTCCATTGGTCTTTCCAATTGCTAATACTATCTATCAGTCGCAACTCCTGGTAGAAGGAGCAACATGAAATAAAGTGTCTTGCTCAAGGGCAAAATGCATCACCCAGTCCAGGAATCAAACTCAGAACCTTACTATTGCGAATCCAATTCTCTAAACATTCAGTCACGTGCCTTCACATACATATATGCTTACACATACTGCTATTAATGCATAAGATCAAATATATATATGGAGCTATGTGAAATAATAATAATAATAATGAAATTTTTGTGTAAAGTGCTCAGGTGCACTACAACTCGTCAAAGGTGCATGTATAGTACA
>OZ024740.1:238288337-238515837 GCA_964016885.1 Eledone cirrhosa | reverse complement strand
CACCACCACCACACTACTATTACACCCACCCTTACACCACCACCACACCACTACTACACCCACTCTTACACCACCACCACACTACTATTACACCCACCCTTACACCACCACCACACTACTACTACACCCACCCTTACACCACCACCACACCACTACTACACCCACCCTTACACCACCACCACACCACTACTACACCCACCCTTACACCACCCCTACACCCACCTTTACACCACTACTACACCCACCCTTACACCACCACCACACCACTACTACACCCACCCTTACACCACCCCTACACCCACCTTTACACCACTACTACACCCACTCTTACACCACCACCACACCACTACTACACCCACCCTTACACCACCACCACCCCACTACTACACCCACCCTTACACCACTACTACACCCACCCTTACACCACACCACTACTACACCCACCCTTACACCACTACTACACCCACCCTTACACCACCCCTACACCCACCTTTACACCACTACTACACCCACCCTTACACCACCACCACACCACTACTACACCCACCCTTACACCCACCCTTACACCACCACCACACCACTACTACACCCACCCTTACACCACCCCTACACCCACCTTTACACCACTACTACACCCACCCTTACACCACCACCACACCACTACTACACCCACCCTTACACCACCCCTACACCCACCTTTACACCACTACTACACCCACCCTTACACCACCACCACACCACTACTAAACCCACCCTTACACCACCACCACACCACTATTACACCCACCCTTACACCACCACCACACCACTACTACACCCACCCTTACACCACCACCACACCACTATTACACCCACCCTTACACCACCACCACTACACCCACCCTTACACCACCACCACACCACTACTACACCCACCCTTACACCACCACCACACCACTATTACACCCACCCATACACCACCACCACACCACTACTACACCCACTCTTACACCACCACCACACCACTATTACACCCACCCATACACCACCATCACACCACTACTACACCCACCCTTACACCACCACCACACCACTACTACACCACCACCACACCACTACTACACCCACCCTTACACCACCACCACACCACTACTACATCCACCCTTACACCACCACCACACCACTATTACACCCACCCTTACACCACCACCACACCACTACTACACCCACCCTTACACCACCCCTACACCACTACTACACCCACCCTTACACCACCACCACACCACTACTACACCCACCCTTACACCACCACAACACCACTACTACACCCACCCTTATAACACCACCACACCACCCTTACACCACCACCACACCACCCTTACACCACCACCACACCACTACTACACCCACCCTTACACCACCACCACACCACTACTACACCCACCCTTACACCACCACTGCATCTACTACTACACCCACTTTTACACCACCACTACACCCACCCTTACACCACTACTACACCCACCCTTACACCACCACCACACCCACCATTACACCACCACCACACCACTATTACACCCACCCTTACACCACCACCACACTACTACTACACCCACCCTTACACCACCACCACACCACTACTACACCCACCCTTACACCACCACCACACCCACCATTACACCACCACCACACCACTACTACACCCACCCTTACACCACCACTGCATCTACTACGGTATTACCATCTAATTCTTTACTAATTATATTGGTGCTAATTTATACCATTTCAGTTGCCATTATGTCACCACCACCACTACCACCACCACTACCACCACCACCACTACCACCACCACCAACCATGACTATCATAACCACCACCACCACCACCACCAACCATGACTATCATACCCTCACCACCACCACTACCACTACCACCACCACCACCACCACCACCAACCATGACTATCATAACCCCCACCACCACCACTACTACCACCACCACCAACCATGACTATCATAACCCCCACCACCACCACCACCAACCATGACTATCATACCCTCACCACCACCACTACCACTACCACCACCACCACCACCAACCATGACTATCATAACCCCCACCACCACCACTACTACCACCACCACCAACCATGACTATCATAACCACCACCACCACCACCACCACCACCACCAACCATGACTATCATACCCTCACCACCACCACTACCACTACCACCACCACCACCACCACCACCAACCATGACTATCATAACCACCACCACCACCACCACCACCACCACCAACCATGACTATCATAACCACCACCACCACCACCACCAACCATGACTATCATAACCACCACCACCACCACCACCACCAACCATGACTATCATAACCCTCACCACCACCACTACCACCACCACCACCACCACCAACCATGACTATCATAACCACCACCACCACCACCACCACCAACCATGACTATCATAACCCTCACCACCACCACTACCACCACCACCACCACCACCACCAACCATGACTATCATAACCACCACCACCACCACCACTACCACCACCACCACCACCACCAACCATGACTATCATAACCCTCACCACCACCACCACTACCACCACCACCACCACCACCAACCATGACTATCATACCCTCACCACCACTACCACTACCACCACCACCAACCATGACTACCACCACCACCACCACCACACCACCACCAACCATGACTATCATAACCCCCACCACCACCACCACCAACCATGACTATCATAACCCTCACCACCACCACCAACCATGACTATCATACCCTCACTACCACTACCACCACCACCACCACCACCACCAACCATGACTATCATAACCACCACCACCACCACCACCACTACCATTTAAACCTCACTATTCCATCAAATCCAATCATCACCATTCCCACCATTCCCACTACTAATACTACTACACCATCATTACATAACTGTCACTCCTATTATCACTAAAGCACCATTCCTCTCTTAATCAGTCTCTAGCTACTTGGATGTCCCCTATTCTATCTCCTTCCCCTTCAACCTACTCTCTCTCTCTCTCTATATATATATATATATATCCAACTGTAGAAAATCTGCCAGACAGTCCTATGCGAGCAAGACAACCACTCTTGCCTCAAGTGGGAAAACCCCCGTCCAAACCCATGCAAGCGTGGAACACGGACGCTAAACCTGATGATGATGATGATATATATATGAAAAAGAACACACATATATATATATATATATATATATATATATATATATATATATATATATATATATAGAGAGAGAGAGAGAGAGAGAGAGAGAGAGAGGCACATGGCTTAGTGGTTAGAGCATTGGGCTTGCAATCAAAAGGTTGTGAGTTCAATTCTCAGACCGGGTGATGTGTTGTTTCCTTGAGCAAGACACTTTATTTCACATTACTCCAGTTTACTCAGCTGTAGAAATGAGATGATAGGGACTGGGGTCCCTATCATTCCACTGCAAAGTGGTTGTGGAGGTGCCACGGCAAAAAAGCACCCAGCACTCACTGTAAATGAGGTTGGTGTTAGGAAGGGCATCCAGCTGTAGAAATCAAGCCAGCATCAGTTCCCGTCCCATCCTTGCAAGCAGGGAAAAAGCGGACGTAAAATGAAATGATGATGAATGATGATGATGATATATATATATGTATAATTATAGGAAAAAGTATGACCCCGACGGCAAAGCTCAAGCCGTTTCGACGGCTATTTCTGGACTCAGTCCAGAAATAGCCGTCGAAACGGTTTGAGCTCTGTCGTCGGGATCATACTTTTTCCTATTACCCACTCTACTACCCTAAGTATTGAGTACTCTGGTGTGTTATGGTCCATCTGGTTCCTTTCCACAACTCCTTTGTTATATATAATTATATAGAAATGGCTTCTACAGGACTAGAACTGTTTCATTTGAAGGAAATCATCAGGAAAACCCTGATGATTTCATCATCATCATCATCATCATCATCGTTTAAAGTTTATCTTCCACGCTAGCATGGAATGAAACAGTTCTAGTCCTGTAAAAAACATTTCTATATTAAATATTTATACTCTGCTATGTATTGAGTACCTTACATACTGCGGTTACCCCCGATTGAACCTGGGATACACATATCTATATAATTATATATATATATATACAAATATATATATACAATTATATATATATATATTTATTATTAGTACAGATTAAAGTTTACGCAAAGAATAGGGTGAAAACAGAAATTCTTTGCTTTAACTTTAATCTGTACTAATAATAAATATTTGTTCTATGGGTTTATATATACTTTTATATATATAATCCTTATCGAGCTCTCTTCGAATTTTGGTCTTCATAATTATTATTAATTTATATATATATATATTACTGACCTTTCCTGTTTATAGTTGTATATAGTGTATACATAACTATAAATAATATTATTATATATATATATATATATAAATGGAAAAAATGAAACAAAATTTCATTTCTCACTCTTAGTACGGCTGTTACTTAAATATATGTATGTATGGATTTACCGAATATTTATTATAATGCTCGGTTTGTTTGTAAACAAACATCCCAAATTAAGCCGTACAGTGTTTAGCAACCATCGTTGCCCTTTTGTTCAACACTGACAAAGGAACGATGTACTAGTTTCAAGCTTATTAGCTGTCATCAGCACTGTATACCTTCCTGCCAGATGATTGAACATCTGAAAGTATATACTTTCCTTGCATATTAACAGCTGAGCAGCCTAATTTGCATATCGAGGGAGTTAATCGGCCGGGCGCACCGAAAATGATAAATGGAAAAAATGAAACGAAATTTCATTTCTCACTCTTAGTACGGCTGTTACTTAAATATAAGTATGTATACGTACATACATATATGTATACAGACGGGATGTTTGTTTACAAACAAACCGAGCATTATAATAAGTGCTCGGTAAATCCATACGCACATATATATGTGTGTATGTATATATATATACATACTATTGTACGTCTGTATACATGTATGTATATACGTATACATACTTATATTTAAGTAACAGCCGTACTAAGAGTGAGAAATGAAATTTCGTTTCATTTTTTCCATTTAGCGTTTTCGGTGCACCCGGCCGATTAACTCACTCGATATGCAAATTAGGCTGCTCAGCCGTTAATATGCAAGGAAAGTATATACTTTCAGATGTTCAATCATCTGGCAGGAAGGTATACGTTGCTGACGATAGCTAATAAGCTTGAAACTAGTACAGCGTTCCTTTGTCAGTGTTGAACAAATTAGCAACGATGGTTGCTAGACACTGTACGGCTTAATTCGGGATGTTTGTTTACAAACGCACCGAGCATTATAATAAATGTTTGGTAAATCCATACGTACATATATATATGTGTGCATGTATGTATATATATATACATACTACTGTACGTCTGTATACATATATGTATGTACGTATACATACTTATATATATATATATATATATATATATATATATATATGTATATATATATATATAGAGAGAGAGAAAGAAATGAAGAAAATCTCAAACGTAGGAGAATACCTGTGAAATCATCTTTAGAAAATTGCATAAAAATACCCCTATAGATGGAAAAAGTGGCCAGCAGCCACTTCAGAGAATTGAACTCTGTCTCTATGAAATTCCAGCTGAGCGCTCTGTACTATTGAGCTAAATGACCCCTGACAACAGATATTGTCTTTTATAATATTAAATGGTATAGAGCACTCAACCAGAATTTTGTAATCCCCATGAACTTGATAGATTTTTACAAGTTAGGTATTCCAGGTTGGTGATGATTGAGTATTGCACTTTCGTTTTTCATCTCTAATCAAATTCTAGACGTCTCTCAACTAGTAAGTATTCTCTAGTGGTTAGCTTTCACTTGCCTATTACAGTCAATATTTTGTACATTTCATGGAGGAATCATATTGACTAAACTTTCTCCCAGATTCAGTCACAATTTTTTGGTAGATTTGAGCCATCTGAACATTCTATATCAATATTGAGACACTCAGGCTATCGGTGATTTTGGCACTAATATATTAAAGTACCGTAATTCCTGGTACCAAAGACGCTTCATCCTTGAGGATACACCCTAATTTTGACAACCAAAAATAAAAAAAAAATAATAAACAACCTGCGGCCTCCAGGACGCATGATAGATTTTTGAGACTTATTTTAGGAAAAAAGTAGCATCTGCGATGCCGGGAAATGCAGTATGTTATTTATATTCTCTGGACTATATATCCACATGTAAGACCAAGTAATTGACTATTGGACTATTAAGGCATAACCTGCTATTAATGACAACTTTCTGGAATTTTTTTTATAGAAGTCCCCCCTCTCCGCATTCAATCCTGTCATTTTCTTACTTCAACCCTTTTGTAACCAAATGTCTCATAAAAAACATTGCTTATAATTTTCAATAATTTGGATGTATTTAGTAATATAAGAAACTTTTTTCATTATGAAGCTAATGTTTGGAACTTTAAAAGAAATAGTTTTATATCGTACAAGGGACGGTTTCATGTGGTTTAGTATCAGAAGATTTAAACACATTTTTCCATGGTTGACTGTATTGAGAAATATATCTTATACTAGCCAAATTACCCACACCTTGCTGCATTTCACACATTTTTTTTGTAAGAAAATGATGATTGGTTTTAAATCAGTGATATAATTTATGGAGAAAAACTCTGCATTTCAATATTACTCAATGTAAAATGTAATGCATGAAAAATTGGAAAACATTATTTTTTGTAATATATCAAATCAAAATTACATTATTAAATCCTATTCTTATTTTGTTTCTTGTAAATAATGTTTATCACAATATCAATTCAAAACTTTTGTGAATAGGCATCATATTTAACTATGGTTTAAATTTCATACAAATCGAAGGGAAACATTTTCAGCAGGGGTTTGTGCCCCGGGGAATCCTTTGATTAAAATGAAACATACTTATCCAAGTACCCTGGGTAATATAGTTTCAGAATATATATGGTTATCGGGGTCTATCTCCAAAACCATAGGAGGAGTTGGTGAAATCTTGTTCCATTTATTGGCCCAAATTTTCACGATAGGGGGTTTAACCCCCATTAGGGTGTCTTAACCCTTTAGCATTTAAACCAACCGTATCCGGCCAGAATTCTCTCACCTCTTTCTGTTCAAATTAGCTGTAATCGTTTGTTCATACTGATGTTAAGATATTGTTCTCAAAATGAATATCAAAATATTTAACAAGTTATACTATGAGGTATGTAGCTGTGATCATGTAGTTCCTAGCACTGTATTTTTGGAGGCCTTTGGAGGCCTAATAATTTATATAAATGGTTTAATGATGCAGCCACAATATCAGGGACTAGAACTTCTGTGCCCACAGATTTTTTAATGAAAGCTTTTTAATTTTTTAATTTAAATATAGTTTTTAGACTGCAAAATATAAATTTGTAAGCAGCCAAATGTAAATTGATATTGTTGCTGTTTGGAAATTTGTTAGGTTTCTGCAAGATTGCAGTAAATATCTGCAGTCATTTGAACTATTTACAAGTTATCTCTGATGCATATTCATTCATTAACTAAGAGAAGTTAAAAACCAACTAACAGATGTAAATACCAACTTACAGACATTAAAGATGAGTTAATAGAATCTAAACACCAGTTAACACATGCTAAACACCAGCAGATAGGTGTTAGATACAAAAGATAGAAATTAACAAACGATATAAACAAGTTAGTAAAGGATATACTCCAACTTACAGATGAGTTAACAAACAATAAACATCAGCTTACGGATGGTAAACACTAATATATGTTAAACAAAAGCCACTAAAGTATAGACACCAACTTACAGCCAATAAATATCAGTTAACAAACAATAAACATGAGCTTACAGCTGATAAACACTAGCTAACATATGTTTAAAAGGAATTAAGATTTAAACACCAATGATCATCATCATCCTTTTATGTCCGCTTTTCCCTGCTTGCAAGGGTGGGATGGGAACTGATTCTGGCTTGACTTCTACAGCTGTATTGCCCTTCCTAACACCAACCTCATTTACAGTGAGTGCTGGGTGCTTTTTTCCGTGGCACCTACACGACCACTTTGCAGTGGAATGATAGGGACTCCAGTCTCTATCATCTCATTTCTACAGCTGAGTAAACTGGAGCAATGTGAAATAAAGTGTCTTGCTCAAGGAAACAACACATCACCCGGTCTGAGAATTGAACTCACAACCTTTCGATTGCAAGGCCAATGCTCTAACCACTAAGCCATGTGCCAATGATATTAAACACAATTCAACACATGATAAATAAATATCATTCCACAGGTGCAAAATATCAAATGATATAAACTCTAAACTAAAACTAAATAATATAACTCTTCAAATATCTCATATTTTCAAATGAATAAATTCTGCTTCTAACTACTGCTACAATCAAACATATGCAATTACAGTGGAAACAATACTCAAAGATTGACTATAACAGTCCTGTAGGCAGGGCCTATGAGAGGGGAGTCCAGCCGGTACATTGTTCCAGTGCCCAAGAACTAAGAAGGCCCCACAGCAACCATGCAACATACATTTTGAGAAAAATCCTTGCCTGCTTTGGGCCCCAAAGGGGTCTTGTACTACCTTGCAAAATTTCTCTTGGAGGCCCTGCCTGTAGGACATGCACTAACAGAAGGCAACAATAACAATTTCTATCAACATATTGGAAAGATGGAAGACAAAGTTGACCTCAGCAGAGTTTGAACTTATAATGTAAAGAGACATACTTAAATACTGCAAGGTATTTTGTATGAATAGGGAAAGTTGCAGACTAGTGGGGGCACATTAATCCTCAAAGACATCAATCAGTTTTGTTGTGTTAAAAGGAGGGTGTTTTTCAACATTGTTTCCTGAAGACTGGTCATGTTGTTTCTCCTAAAAATGAATAAATAAATTACAGTGGCATCGAATTCTCAGTGCAGAAGGGTGAGTGAGATTCCTGGAGTTCCTGGCTGCAGCACATTGGAGAAGCATTAGAGAACAGATGCAATTTAGTTAATCTGTGGGTTCATTGATTCAATGTTACAAAATTCTGTTGCGATTTAGAAGTTCAAGAAAAACCTCGAAGCCCAGCACACCAAAGGTCAAAAAGATAAGCTTGCCTGGTAGATTCAAAGCCTTTATCAACACTGTATCCTGCCATGTGTTCTGGACCTCTGCTGCTTTCTGGCTTTCTATATAAATAACTGGGTTTTTCCTACAGCTTCTGCAGTACAGAACTAGTAACATCTTGCAGCTCCCATTCAATGGCTTCACTGAAGAGTTTATGGCAGTGTGAACAAGAGAGGTCCTACAGTAGAGGGACTCCAGAGATTAGGCAGTAAGACTAATGGAAACAGTTTTCTTGGTTTGACCTGGTAAATCAGCTTCTTTCCTTTATATATATCATCATCATAGCAAGGGCTGTCACAGACTGAGTCAATACTCGAGCAGAGGTACTGATCTCACAGATGGATCAGGGGCCTCCATCTCATATTCCTGCATTCTACTGGGTGTACATTAATGCCAGATTTTCACATAAATATTTTTATTGATTATTGAGCAGTCACACATGTGTCTCAAGATGTAATTTGTTTTTAGCAGAATCACTATGTCTGTTGAACAAATTGATACAGGAGTCAGGTCTATAACATCTATATGGACCTTGAGCCAATCATCTGTGAAATGTGCGTTAACTGGTTAATAATAAAAACATGTGAAACTTTGTCATGTTAAACTTAATATATACACTCTACTTTAGCATAGAGTGCTCATATTCACTGAATTTGGCATAGATGGCCTTATTTAAGTTCAGTGATTGTCCATTGTTTGGAACTGTGCTGATCACCGACCTGAGATGAACAGTAGTTGGGGGTAAACTCAAACAGTTCGAACAGCCATTTAGGAAAGATGTGAGGGGAGCCAGTTTTCACATTAGGCACGTGGAGAGAAACTACATGGAATAAGAACAGTTTCGGCCAATCTGAGGTGTTGTTGGATAGGCAGATGTTCTTCAACGGCTTGGAGCGAGAATGGGTGAAACAAGTCTGAGCTCCCTTTGGGATCCAGTTCGTAATGAGCTTCGACTTGGACAAGACCCGGAGAGCAGTGGCAAAATCCTCAACCGGGATCTGGACATCAGAGCAAGGTTCAGCCACATGAAGTGTCAGAGCTGTAGTGGCATTAGTTACAAGTCCAGTTAGAAAAACGTTCGGCTTGAACCTTAGTAATGACAATGCTATACAAGTGACATTTGATGGACTTCAAATAGTGACTTGGGCGAGTACAAAGAACAGTTTTGTGGTGAATTAACAGCATGAGAGGGGTCAACATAGAATTCAGGCAGCTGGGAGGGGCTGGGTGAACATTCTTAACTCTGGCAGTAGAGCAGGTGGTGTTGGAGACAGGATAGCTGTGGAATGAATAAGGGGATAAACAGGACTAATTTTGTCCGAATCCGACGATAGAGGGAGAGACAATTTAACTTTCCCTAGAATGTGACGGGGGTGGTAGGGTCTCTGGAGGAAAAAGGCTGATGCAATGTTACAAAATTGTTTAGCCATGCGGCGGCTCTCCTGGTCACAAGACGCATGACCCTATAACCTAAATTTATTTAGATCTAAATAACATTTTTTTCTAATCGATCACTATTGTTAAACTTAACCAGGCCATCGTGTGGTTAACGGGACGGCTGGACGTGTAAGAGGAATTTGTGTGCCATGTGGGAATAGGAAATGAGCTAAAACAGAAATGAATTCACCAATAAATCCATAAATTTAGCGTTCGTTCGGTTGTAGTATCGTTTCCTTCTTTTTTTTTCTGATAAAATTGTCTCCAGGCATAGCTGATTGTTTTTATTTACCCGGTTGTAGAGCTAAGCAGGTACATAGTTCCAGCTTTATCATATTGAAGTCTTGAGTTTCGTTCTAAGGGTTTACTTTTTTCCTACGTCTTTCATGTCATATTTCTTTTCATATTTTGTATTTGGGCTGTGTCCTGTATCATTTTGTTAGTATTCTGTATGACTTTTAGGGTTGGGGTTTTTTGCATTTTATTGTTAACTTTATCTGTTTAGGATATGTTGGTTTAACTATCTCGAGTTCTGTAATCTCTAGTTTATGTCGCTTCAGCAAACCAACTACGAGTAATAGACATAGAACACCTCTTAAATTCGAAATATAGATACACAATCAACATCCTTGTATATATATATATATATATTAATATATATAACGAAGGAAGTGTGGTAAGGAACCAGGTGGACCATAACGCACCAGAGTACTCAATACTTAGGGTAGTAGAGTGGGTAATAGGAAAAAGTTCAAGACCCCGACGGCAGAGCTCAAGCCGTTTCGACATGAGTCCAGAAATAGCCGTCGGGGTCTTGAACTTTTTCCTATATATATATATAATTTAGTTCGTTTATTGTTTTTGTTAGCGTTTTGAATTAAAGATTTAGTCTATATTAATGTAACAAGTAAATTTATGAATTTCTCATTAAATAAATTACTTAATATTAACAAAATGAAGAGGTAGGTATTTGAAATATTACATAAAAGATCATCCTTATGGGGTCGATAAAATAAAGTACCAGTAATGCACTGGGTTATTGCTGGCCTTGTGCCTAAAGTAGAAACAATTATTACATAAAAGATCAATGAAAATTAGTTAAATAGAACATTGTATAAATGTGAGTTAGCATAGACCCCTCATTCGAAGTACATTAAAAGTCAGAACATCATGTATGTGAATAGATCATAAAATAAATAATTTATCACGCCAGATAAGTTTTGAGTATTTAATCAAATACTGCACAAAAATGAGGAAAAAAATCAATACAAGAGAAAACTTTTTAAAGTATAAAGTTTTAAGTATAAACAATGTAATACAAAGACTTCGTACAAATAATTCTTTCGTTAATTCTTTTTGATGGCTAAGAACGATTTCTGTAGAAAAATACACCTAGTCCACTTTTCAATATTTTTGGTAATTGTATTTTCTCTTTATAACAGTTAATAAAATAAATAAAATAAAATAAAATAAAATGAAAACACCAGTGCTCCTTATGGCGTACAGCTCTTCCCCGCTTCTTTTTCTTAAAATATAAATTGGGTTTATATACTAATACAGAAAGATTCATCGAAACAAGTAAAGTCCTGTTAAAAGTAAATAATTTGCTTATTGCTAATACTGAATAAGTAAACAAGAGAAAAAAAAAATAGTTTATATTTCATAATTCTGACCTGAAAGGAAACTGATTTTATAATATATTATTTCACATCCATTCTGACAACGAAAAGGATAGACGGTCAGAATTGTTGGCCTTAATCCTGCCCTGATACACACGTGTATAGTAAATAAAGTATATATGTGCATACATACACACACCTTAATTTGATATGGAAATATGCGTTATCGCGATAGTCTATAATAGTTTCAGATCTGAAGATGCATCACTATTATCAACGTTTGTCTATTTTGATCCACATGTGTTGTTGGGTAAGTCAATCTTGAAATAGTGACATGAAATAGAGAAGGAATGTTACAAATAAGGGAGTATGGAAGAATAGATATTGAAAGGATATTATTATCAACATCATCAGCAGCGGCATTAACGTGGTGGTTTGACCTGCTAGAAATAGCAGTTAAATCTCCCTCAAATCACACCCTACTGTCTTTTAAAAAAAAAAGGTAATATTGGATAATATAGTCGAAGAAACTATATCGGAATAAAATTCGAGGTGGTCGGGACTAGAATGTTTTTCATCGTAGGTTTTCTCAATCAGGCCTACCTTGGGCTAAATAACAACTATCATCATCTATAGGAGACTAGCGAAAGGAGATACTACGAAGACAGTCAAAACAGGGCACAGAGCAGAAAAGTAAGAGAAGAATGAGATGGAAGGGTAGAGGTAGGATAAGGGAGCCTAAAGGGAGGAAGCGGAGTATAGTTGAGGAAGCTGGAGAGAGAAAGAGAGAGAGAGAGTGTCTGTAAGATAATTATTTCTACAGAGAGTGGTGTGTGAAAGCAGTCAGAGGTAGATTAAGTTAGAGGAAAAAATAATTTGCTGGAGAGAGAAAAAAAACCTATAAAGAAATCAATTGATAAAAAAAATACAAAAACATCTACGTCCATCGCTTTTTTGTGTGAGAAATCATCTGTAACGTGTGTTTATTGTTGAGGGATTGCGTGTATAGAAATGGCAGATGTGGCAGCAGAACAGGCCAGTAGTGGCCACCAGCCAGTGAAAAGGAAGCGTGGACGACCTCGAAAACTCAAGTCAGATCAGGTCAGACACATTTTAATAGTTTTCATTGCTTTCAATATATTTTAACTTTGTAGTTATTATGTAAATTCTCTCATCTTATCATAATACTGTTGCTTTTATCTTTTCTGACTATCTTCATTCTTAAAAAAAAAATATTTTAAAGTTATCATCGACTTTTTTCTCTTTCTATACTCCCGCCAAAATTATCCACAAGTGTGTGTGTGTGTGAATGTAAATAATTTGTTTGTGTCACTGAATGAGCGAGAGAGATAAGAAACAAGTAAACTATTGACATTTCAAGTCAGCAAAACTATTTATGTTTAACACAGTGGGAAACATTTTAACTGTGCAATATATTTAATGACTTATTAGCCAAATGTATCTCCGTGCTAGTCTTCTGATCTTAATTCCAAGCCTGAGGATAACAAAATCTTTGCAATCTTATTTTATAAAAAAACTTTCCTATGTTTATTCACCACCCTCTCTCTCTTCTCTTATATATCTCTTACCTACTTCTAACTGCACCTATATTCCCCCTCTCATATTTTATTAGTCTTTCTTTCCTTCTCTTTTCTCTTCCTCTTATTTGGTATCTTCTCTCTTTTTTCTCCTGCTTTATTTCACTGTCTTTCACTTTCCATTTCCTTACCACCTTTCAGTTTCTTCTTTTCATTCCCCTACTCTACATCTCAGTCTCTTCTATGTCAATATTTACTTTTACTCTTTTTCCAATTTCCTCCGCATTACTATTGCCATGTCTTTCTTTTTATCCCTCCCTCGCTTTTCTTACCCCACATTGACACCCCTTTGCATTATTCATACTTTCTTTCTTTTCACCCCTTCTTTATATATATATATATATATACCGGCCTCATCAAGTTTTCTACATTTTAAGAAACCAACTTATGTCCGAGGAAATTAATGATGGTCAGTGTTGGCAAAGACAATTAATATAACTCGTTAAAGATGACAAGTTGTTCTGTCGTGTAGAGTAATTTTGTTTGTTGGGGAACTTAACTTTTACAGGTGAATCAAACAAGATGTTAACCTTACCACTACCCTAAAGCAACTGATCATACCACTGTATTTGAGGACTGACCATATCACCGTACACCATACTACTACATGCCTCAACTACTGTACTGTACCGTTTCAAAGATACCGGCCTTATTAGTCTCTCTCAGACTTCATCACTAGGTCTCTTCGATCAGAGCTGATCTAATGTTACATACACAATCTCTCCACTATATCATAACCGCCTATGCTACTCTTTTATAACCATTATCATACCATTTCAACTAGAAATAACAAATAACTTTAGTTTTCTCAGTCACTACTTGGAACTTATGAATGAGTAAATACAATTCACATGCTGTTACACAAGTTATTTATAACTCTGCTTCACTCCTTCCCCTTGCTCTATTTTGACTTGCGTCCCTTTAAGATGCGATCACAACATGCAATATGTATATTGAGACAACGAGGAAGCTCGATTTGCTAGAAATAATAGTCAAATCTTCAAAAACTCACTCTACCTTCTTAATAAAGAAAACGTTGTATAATGTGATTCTGGGTTCTATGTACATAGGAAAAAGACTCGACGGTTGACTTGTGACTAAACAACGACTATATATAAATATAAACATTATAAGTGTATGCAATTCATACATATGTATGAATTCATATACTACGAGTGTGATAAATACACGTGTGTGTGTGTTTAAATATAATTGAAACATTCCCTATGACAGCACGGAGAAATAGGTTTGATCAGTCTTACAATTAATTACTACTGCTTCTGTCCATTAGAAAACGATGTCCAGTAAAGCTGTCTGATCAGCCTTAGTGAACACAGTGGCGACTATTAGGGTCTGTCAGGCTAGTTGCAGCAGTGTATGTGTGTAAGTCTAACTGACCAGCACAGCTTTCATTGCCTGGAGAGTGACTGACCAATATTTCTTCCACTGCTATGTTGTTCCAGGGAGACTGTCATGCTGCTGTAATGGAAACACTGACTGACCATCGTAGCTTCTACTACCATTTTACAGTAATGGAAACACTGACTGACCATCGTAGCTTCTACTACCATTTTACAGTAATGGAGTCTGGCTGACCAACACAATCAGTGTTCAATATAATATAGTTGACCACCACCATTGCTTGCCAAAGTAGACAATTATTGACTATCACAGCTTCTACCCCGCCCATGCTTATACTGCAAGCAATGATGGTCAGTCAATTGTTTGACCAGCAATAGTGCCTATTACGCCAGTCTTTCTCATCAGTTAAATATAAGACGAATGACCAGAAGCTAATATTATCTGGTTATCTTAGTTATACAAAATTTATTTTTCAAGGTGGAATAGTATTAAATTTTAAAGGAATTTCAGATTTTTATTAACAATTCTCATATTTAAATTTTTGATACAACCCACCAAAAAACCACCTATTTTAATGGGTTTCTATTTAAATCAAATTCTTCCAACATAATTACTAGATGTAAGTAAGTTTTGTTAAGTTACACATACCATCTTCATTTCATTTCATTTCATTTTACGTCCGCGTTTTCCCTGCTTGCAAGGGTGGGACGGGAACTGATGCTGGCTTGATTTCTACAGCTGGATGCCCTTCCTAACACCAACCTCATTTACAGTGAGTGCTGGGTGCTTTTTTGCCGTGGCACCTCCACGACCACTTTGCAGTGGAATGATATGGACCCCAGTCCCTATCATCTCATTTCTACAGCTGAGTAAACTGGAGCAATGTGAAATAAAGTGTCTTGCTCAAGGAAACAACACATCACCCGGTCTGAGAATTGAACTCACAACCTTTCGATTGCAAGGCCAATGCTCTAACCACTAAGCCATGTGCCTCCGAAATAATATGAAATAATAATTTTTGTGAATCCCTCCAAAATTTTTCATCAATATAATATATTCTATCAGAAATATAGTAATGAAAGGGTTAAAATTACTGATCATGTTCAATATATTTAGATTTTCAATATTGGTAAGGACAAACTCAGCCTCATATATGAAACAAAACTAGAAAAAATTATTTATTGAACAAATTTAAAAGTCTGGCAAATGGGCAGTCATTAGAACATTGAATAGAATGCTTTGTAGTATTCATTCTGACTGTGCTTTCTTGAATTCAAATCCCGTTGAGGTCAACTTTGTCTTTCATCCTTTTAGGTTGATTAAAAAGTAGCAGTCCAGTACTAGGTTCACTTCTTTCTTTATATCTCTTCATCTTTCTCCTGTATTCTGACCTGGAGAAGGAATGGGTTCCACTAAGCTTAAGGTGCCTAAGACACACTTGTATGTCATGACAGTGCCCCTGTGACTCCATCAGAAATTACACGTCCAAACACACACACACATATATATATATAGCATGCATGCTCTGTTGGATGTGTAATACATGAACTGCAAAACATAAACGAACTAAGTGAGAAATTAGGAATAAGATGGATCAGATGCTGTTGACTTGAGAGAAGATTACGTCGGTGCCTGGCTCACAGCAGGAACACAGTTTTTGGAGCCCGGCACTGGATGACACTACTATGGGAAGGGATGTGGTGTCGCCAAACCCCTCCCACAGAGGCACCCCAGTTTTGGGGCTGGGTACTCTCCATGCGACGAACTCTTCTCAGTACGAAACCACTTTTTGGGAGAGCCTGGCGTTTGATGGCACCCCGATGTAAAGAGGCCAGTTGGACCCCAGTACTGGATGGCACCGATACAAGGAGCCTAAACCCATCTGACAGCGTAGCCATAGTTTTGTACTCCAGTATCTGATGGCACCGCCATGAAGAGGGACAGGTTAGCTGGCTGCACTGAACCCATCTCACGGTGTAACCATAGTTTAGGAGCCCAATACTAGACGATGTGGAACCAGAGTATGAGTGCCTGGCTCACAGCAGGAACACAGTTTTTGGAGCCCAGCACTGGATGACACCACTATCTATCTATCTATCTGTCTGTCTGTCTCTCTGTCTCTCTGTCTCTCTGTCTCATCATCATCATTGTTTAACATCCATCTTCCACGCTAGCATGGGTTAGACGGGAATTGTACCACTTGAGGCAAGATTGATCAGGTGACCGTGTCTCACTCATATAGGACTGTAACTGGCAGGTTTTCTATGACTGGATGCCCTTCCTAACACCAACCATATTTACTGTGTGGACTGTGTTTTTTTGTCGTGACACCTACACAACCTCTTTAGCTTGGACTGGATGTAGTGGTACCAACATAACTTTATAGAGAAAGGGTGGTGTTGGTGGGAGTGGGGGGATGGAGTAGGGGTAGTGGGTTGGAGTGTATATTTGGTTAAGAGGTGCCTACTGACTGTAGGTTTTGCTTTGTACATAGGCAAGGCGGGTCTTCTGTATTACTGCATGGCACCAAAGTTCTCGGTCCAGTGACATTGTCTTAGAGAGCTGCATATATATTAATTATGAAGAAGTCTAAAATAACAATAAGATTTAACCCTTTAGCATTCACTCTATATATACTATTATATTTTCATGGTAAATGCTTTATCTCATAATATCGAATCTATGAGATTTTGAAAGTATTTATTTTGAAAACAATACCTTAACATCAGTTTGAGTGACCAGTTACAGCCAGTTTCAACAGAAAAAGGTAGAGAATTCTGGAGGGTTAAGTCATTATGTATAACAATGTTAATAATTTCTTACATAGGCACAGGGTCAGATATTTAGAAGAAAAAACAGTCAATTATATTAACCTCCAATAGTTGACTGGTATTTTATTTAATCAACCCCAGAAATGTAAAAGGTAAAGTTGACCTTGGTGAGATTTGAATTTAGTACATAAATAACTAAAACAAATGCAGCAAAGTATTTTGTCCAAAGCTCTAACAAGTCCTTCAAATGAAATTCAGGTGTCTAGCAGATAATTCTAGTACTGTAGTTTGTGTGGTTAGGGCAGAGTTGTTTTTCACTAATTACATACAAAGGTCAAATGACAGCCATTCATCATCATCATCATTTTACGTCCGCTTTTCCTTGCTTGCAAGGGTGGGACGGGAACTGATTCTGGCTTGATTTCTACAGCTGGATACCCTTCCTAACACCAACCTCATTTACAGTGAGTGCTGGGTGCTTTTTTTTTTTCGTGGCGCCTCCATGTCCACTTTACAGTGTGGGCTGGGTGCTTTTTTGCCGTGGCACCTCCACGACCACTTTGCAGTGGAATGATAGGGACCCCAGTCCCTATCATCTCATTTCTACAGCTGAGTAAACTGGAGCAATGTGAAATAAAGTGTCTTGCTCAAGGAAACAATACATCACCCGGTCTGAGAATTGAACTCACAACCTTTCGATTGCAAGGCCAATGCTCTAACCACTAAGCCATGTGCCTCCACTCACTATATGACTTAAAATAAAGTACCAGTAATGCACTGGGTAATTGCTGGCCTTGTGCCAAAAGTAGAAACAATTATATGGCTAACAGGTTCAAACACCAAAATATAATTCCTTCTCTTCTCTTCTTCACCCACTTACTCCTGAGAATATTGTGGAGGCAGAGTCCTCAAACACTCTTTCCAGCGAGTCTTGTCAGAAGCAACAGTCTCCAATTGATCCAGCTGGATACCCAAGCTCATGGGTGTTATCCAACTATCTTGCTCTGGGTCTACCTCTGGGTCTTTAGCCGGCTGGTTGTGCCTGTAAGATCTGTCCAGCCATTCTTTCCTGAGACATTCTAACCGCATGCCCATAGTACCAGAGCTGTGATCTCTCAATTCGGCGAAGTAGCGGCTCTACCTGGAGTGACTCTCTAATCTCTGAGTTACGCAATTTATTGAGTAACACTTTTACTTCCAGAATAATCCATGTACAAAACCTCCTCACACACACGCACATATATGTATATATTTATTTGTGTGTTAGGTGTGTTTTTGTCGAGGTCTATGAATTCATATATACACATAAGTTTTTTCCTGTGTATATATGCAAGTGATTGCAAGGTTGTGTATATCTGCCCATGTGTTGCTGTGACTGTAAATGTATGTTTGTTAATCAGTGCATATATGTAAAGAATTTCATAAAAACTATCAATAAGTTAAGTCATTTAAGTTTAACTCTTTTGATACCAAACTGTCTGAAACTGGCCATGATTCTATTTTACTATTTTACAAAATCTCTCGTTTTAAATTAGTTATTTTTATTTTAAAACTTTCCATCATAATTTTATATAAAACCTTTTGTTGAGTTATGTTCCAAGCACCAGTTTTATCACTGTCATCATTTAACCTCCATTTTTCATGCTTTCATTGGTTAGATGGGTTATCATGTTATGAGACAAGTCAGGTCCAGAGACCATATCATACTCATACAGATCTGTATTTTGACTTGGTTTTTACAGCTGGATGCCCTTCCTAATGCCAACCACATTACAGATTGGACGGTACTTTTTATCGTAGCACCTAAACGATCACCTAGCAGGGTGAACTGGGCACTTTTTGTTCAGTCACCAGCATGACTAATTTACAGGATGGACTCTGTGTTTTTGTTGTGGCACCAGATCAGCATACAGAATGAACTTACTGTTAAGTATTGAGGAATCATAGCTTGTTAAGTTAAGCAGGTTATTACATTTGTATTTCAGTCACACAATTCAGTGATTGTTGAAGCAATCTCAATGCTTCCATTGTTATTGTTTTTTATTTAAATTTTTTTTTTTTTAATGCTACATTTTTTGGTAAAGGTCAATCAATGTTCTGAAGCTTATTTTTTTGTCTAGTTCCTGAAGCTCAATTTCAGATAAGTGGACGAGATCATAGGGCATGAAGGAATTATTAAAATATATTTTATAACCAGGCATTTTTTATCACATTTCCTTTATTGATCAAATTCACTAGTTGGTCTTTGAACATCATAATTGGTTTCAACAGTTTTATTAACTGTTTTTTTCCCCCTATATATATATACAATGAAAATATCATCATCTTCTTTTTTTCTTCTCTTCTACTTATTCCTGGAAGGGTCGTTGGGGATGTAACTGTCTCCAGTTGATCTGGCTAGATCTGCAGGGGAGACGAACTGAGCTTCTGATGTTATCCAACCATCTTGCTTGTGGTCTACCTCTGGGCCCCCTGCTGGTTGGCTTTGCCTGTAAAATCTGTCCAGTGGTTCTTTCCTTAGACATTCTAAACACATGGTCGTAGTATCAGAGCTGTGATCTATTGATTTGAAGTAGTAACTCCTTGATCTCTGAGCTATGCACCCTATTGAGTAACATTACTTCAAAGGCCCTTCAGAGGAACCCCTTTTCAGCCACTTGTGTTCACAATCATATTCTTTTGGTCAATACCCAAGATTAATGACCAAAGATAAGGATAGACCCGAACACCAAATTGAAGATAGTGAGTTTGGCTTTTACACATACCCTCCTTCTGATGATTGAGTACTGAAGCTAGTACATCACCGCATCAAATCCAGCAATTCTTGCATCTAATTCAACCTCCTGCCTGCCATCACTCATAAAAATGGCCCGGAGATATTTGAACTTCTCAGTTTGCTTCAGTATAACTCCACTCACATGCAAAGTGCTTTCCATAGGATTTCTCTAGAAGATCAGTGTCGCAGTCTTTACAGAACTGATTTTCATTCCTGCCGTGCAACACTCAGCTACAAATCTATCCAGTACATATTGGAGATCACCTTCCGACAACTTGAGTAATACTATGTCGTCTGCAAATTCCAGCCGACTGATCCTACACCCACTGGTCTTGGTACCACCTCCAACTCAGCTGCTCATATCAATCCTGTCAATAAAAATTATGAATAGGAGAGGTGACAGTACACGCTCTTGGTGGAGTCCAACACTCACATTGAATGGTTTTGACTTAACACCATTTAGCTGAACATAAATCCTAGGGCATTTGTATAGAGACATCAGGACAACAAGAAACTGTCTATCAGTCCCATATTCCTGCAGAACCTTCACAACATGCCCCGTGGAACACGGTCACATGCCTTTTCAATGTCTATGAAACAAGCATACACCTTGTGATAATACTCTCATGATTTCTCAAAGACCTGCCACAGAGTGAATATTTGGTTGGCTGTACTACTTCTTTTTGCCAGGCACTTGACAGAATTTACCAGGGACACTTAACAAGGAGATACCCCATATAACTGGAGCAATCTCACTTGTCTCTCTTTTTGAAAATTGATTTTTGATTTTCACTTGCGAATGCCATTGTTTAGGTGCCTTTCCAGGTCACTTGGCACACACGAGTCAGCCAGAGCATACCTTCTCTATTTAAGGCTTTTAACATCGTAGGCCGAATTTCCTCCTTCCCAGAGGCCTTGCCATATATGAGTGCTTTAATTGTCTTGGTGACCTCAACTTTCAGGATATTAGTCTTTGTCCCTAGATGCATCTCGTGTATATCCAATGTTGTGACCAGACTAAGGAAATCAGCAAAGAATCTCTCCAACCTGCGTGGATGTATCTCACTTCAAACGAGTTCTTAATAAGTGTGGAGGGGAACATTTTTATTAAGAAGTCAGCTGAGTACAAGAAGGAAGACTTATTTCCAAGCCAAGCTTTGTAAGCTCCCTTCTTTGCTTGGATGGCTTATTTGACCTCTTGCTTGAACCAAGGGGTCTTTCTGTCACCCGGTGCCACGCCAAGCTGTTTCATCCGCAGCATTTAACAGCTGAAGCACAAACTACGAAGCTGAGCAGTCTTCTTTTCAATGTTCTCATTTTGTTCAAGGAGTTCTGAATTAGGATGCAATAGCTATCCACATTCCTGGTCCTGACCTTCTCATCAACCAGCACTTTCTACTTTATCCTGTAGTTCAAGCGTTTTATGGGTTTTCTTCACTTAAAATAGTCTCAAACTGCAGGTAACTAAATATTGATCAGTTGACAGCTCAGCCCCTCTCTTAACTCAAATATCCAACACAGGTTTGAAGAGATCAGAAACAATAATAAAATCAATTACTGACCTCTGCATACTATGTATACTTATGGATATCTTGTACTGGAAGATGTTCATAATAGAGTGTCTATTATTAGAATACTAAAAACTGCTGTATGGTCTGATTCAATTAAAACATTCATACCCTATCATTCTTTATGCAGAGTAACAAGCCTTAGGTAGAGGGGCCTGTTCAAAAAATATATTGTAGTCTACCTCTAACGCCATAAAATCTGGCAATAGGTTGCATATCCCGAGACCCCACTTTTAGTCATATTCACTCCAGTATCTACTCTTTCATGTTTGGTACATTTTCCTCAATCTCTATTTGTTGACCATTATGATACTGTATATGATATGTGTGTGTAGCGAAGGAGCCTACAAGAAGGAAAAAGAAAAAGAGCTTGTAATATATTAAAGAGAGCTAAGTTGTTATGAATCTGACATTCAAAACACTTATAACTCTACCATAGGTTTCAAGGCAAGGCACAGAGTGCATTTACTGATTGTAAATACTTGTCATTCTAAGGTGGTGTTATATATTTTTTTAACATACAATTTATAATGATAATGATGATAATAATAATAATGTTTTCTTTATTAACCACAAAGCGTTTACATCAAGAAAAACATTATGACAGTATAGAACGAAACACATAGAGTGTGTGTATGTGTTGGTGTGTGTAAAAAAATTTTAATAATGTTAAAAAACAAAGGTAACAATAAAATTAAAACAAAGAAGGTTCCTCAATAGGAATAATAATAATAATAATAATAATAATAATAATACCAGGACTTAAAGTGGGAGTTAAAAAGGATTTGGAACTGCCATGAAATCAAGGTCGTCCCGATTATCATAGGCGCACTAGGTACTCAAAGAGTTTCCAAAGATGGTTAAAGATTAGTCCAGCCCCGCTTTTTGGAACACTTCAAAAAGGCATGCTTGCTGGGAACAGCAAGAACCCTCCGATACATCCTGAATATCTGAGGCTGCAGGTAGTGGCTTGATATTCATTTCAACAAACTTTCCAGTTAAATAACATCAATGACTCAGACTCAAGGAACAATAATAATAATAATTGTTTCTACTTTTGGCACAAGGTCAGCAATTACCCAGTGTATTACTGGTACTTTATTTTATCGACCCCGTAAGGATGAAAGGCAAAGTTAACCTCGGGATTATAATAATAATAATAATATATGTATATCTCGAATGGCTGACTAAATATGCCCGTGTGCTATTTCATCTTTTATTTCTCAATTTATCATCTGATGAAGGAGTAGTGTCCAAAACATTAAAACACTTTTCCTATTATTTCAGGTGTTAAACTAATATATTTCTTCATTGTACTGTGTTGTTAGCTTTGTTGTTTCTGTTTACTTTCTACTTTTTATATATATATATATATCAGACCCATGCTAGCGTAGAAAATGGATGTTTAAACGATGATGATGATGATGATGATATATATATATATATATATATATATTCATTAAAATAGACACCAAATATAATTAATACATTTAAATGCTGATTTACGAACATTTCATCCTCTTCCTGGATTTATTAAATAACTAGTTTTGAAAAGTTTCAGGAAGGGGATGAAACGTTCGTAAATCAGCATTTAATGTATTAATTGTATTTGGTGTCTATTTTAATAAATAATTTGCTTCTAGTGTAATTGTTATTTTTAGCACAATAGGATTTTGTATACATGTCTTTTTGAAAAATTCTTTCAAAGGGGTATGATACATAGCCTATTGACACATAACCTATCCAGATATCTGCACAGTTTCTGTTTGTCAAATTTCATTGTAAACCTGAACCTATTAGTAGAAGACACCCTGACGGGTATGGTTTAAAGTGAACTCCTTAATCATATAGCCAAGCCTGTATAGTAATTGTTTAACTATCTGCTTAAAAAAACTCAGAAATCAGTAGTGAATTTTAAAGAACTCCTTGTCATAACTCCAATGTTCCCAACATATTGTTATAAAGAGGTCTCACCAACTATACAACAACAGAGACCATAAGTTCATTGATACTCTGACCCATAATTAACCCTTTTTGTTACTATATTTTAACCTTCTCATTACCATATTTCTAATATCTATGAACTTCAAATAAATTTTAAAATAATCAAACATTTGGATAATATTTAGTCACATAACTAAATTTATCATTATGGAAGTAAGACATGGGCACTCAACACCACCAGTGAAGATGGCCATATGATCTGACCTGAAATTCGGTACAATATGACCCAATATAGCCAGAAATAAGAAGCAGTGGAGGTCAACCAGAGAGGGGTACTTCCAGCAGGAGTGAGAAGATCCTGGATTTGGAAGCTGGTGTTTGGAGTGTAACTTAACCCTTTAGTATTTAAACTGGCCATATCTGGCCAGAATTCTCTCACCTCTTACTGTTCAAACTGGCTGTAACTGGCTGCTCATACTGATGCTAAGGTATTCTCAAAATAAATAATATCAAAAAGAGATAATTATGTGAGGTAAAGCCTTTATCATGAAAATACAATAGTAAATATAGAAATATGTAAATGCTAAAGGGTTAAGATAAACACTTTAAAACAAACAGTTCCAAACCACTTATGTGTTAATTTTATTGAACAAACATGTTCAACTACTTATGTGTTAATTTCATAACCAGGTAGTCAATGGAACACATTGATTGAACAACTGGATCACTTGGTGGAGGTTCATTCTTATTTTGACCTTCATCATTTCAGCTCTCATGGGAAGTTTGAGATTAAGTTCTTATTGTTATCTTTGTCATCATCAGTATTACATTTGTTTTTTCATGGTTTCATGGGTTGGATGGGTTTTTTTCAGCACAGTCTTATTCCTCTTGAAATCAGCTCTCATTGCTTCAGCCCAGGGCTTCATCTCACTTGGCACTTCTTCACCCAGTGATCATCATTCATATGCATCACATGTCCATACCAGTGCAATCGTCTCTCTTGCACTATTACATCTGCTCTTAAGCCCAGTTTTTATCTCAGCTCATCCATGCTTCGCTGTTCATGCACACTAACATTACACATCTATTGAGGCATGCTTGACTTGCAAGTCCAGCCTTTGCATATCTTCTGCCTTCACTGTCTATGTCTCAACATCATACTGTTCACATAGTCATAATACAGCCTACCTTTTGTTTGTAGAAAGTTCATTTGTTGTCAACAGAGGTAATAATAGCTCCTTGAATTTTATCCATCCTGTTCTTATTCTAGCTATTTTGCTTTCAGAGTAACCCTCTCCACTGCTAATGAAATTACCTAGATAACAGAAGCTATCAACTACTTCTATAGTACCTTCTCAGGATTAGAAAAAGGTTATTTCATTGGTACTTGTACTACTAATTATCTCTGTGCATCTCCCACATACAAAGTCTATTCTTTAATATTCGTTCTTTCTAATATTTCCAGTCTGAAGACCCCAAACCGAAGAGACCACGGGGTCGACCAAAAGGGAGTAAAAACAAGAGACCCTCTAAGGTTAGTGTAATTCTTTAAAAATGTTGCATGACATATCTAAAATGTTGTGTGCCATATTTAAAATATTGTGCCATATTTAAAATATTGTGCCATTTGTGAACTGTTGTGTGTCATATCTGTGTGTTGTCTATGAAATATTGTACCATTTATGAAATGTGTGCCATATATGAAATATTGTGCCATTTATGAACTGTTGTACGCCATTTATGAACTGCTGTGTGTCATATACAACCTGTTGTGTGCTATTTATGAACTGTTGTGTGTCATATATGACCTGTTGTGTGCTATTTATGAACTGTTGTGTGCTATTTATGAACTGTTGTGTGCTATTTATGAACTATTGTGTGACATATCTGCATGTTTAATTGGCCCTTGCTTGAATTTGATGTGATTTCTTTGAGAAACAGATTAGATTATTGTTTTTTTTGTGTGCATATTTTACACTTAATGGAACCAGATTAATATGAAATGATTATATCAATATCACACTGACATTGTTGTGACCTATTTTGGGTTCCATTTTGTTTATATTTCACTGTATCATGTCACAATGTTTGACTTGTGTCTTATAATATTATTGAAGAAGATAATGATAATTGTAAAATTGCTATAATTTTGAGAGAAGTAGTTGTTTAGTAGTTGTTTAGGCCTAGGTTGAAGATATTTCTACCATGAAACCCTTATCTTTTATCAGACATATGCAAGAATGGAAAAGCAGATCTAAAACTACATTATAACCAATGAGGTTATAATGAGGTTAACTTTGCCTTTCATCCTTCCGGGGTCGATAGAATAAAGTACCAGTAATGCACTGGGTAATTGCTGGCCTTGTGCCAAAAGTAGAAACAATTATAACCAATGAATTCTTCCTTCCGTAAGACAGTAGGGTGTGATTTGAGGGAGATTTGGCTATTATTTATAGTAGATTGATTGACTAGATTTTCCTTTGTTGACTTAATTCAGGGAAGTGTTATGTAGAGATGAAGGCGATCCTAATATGGATGCTGCTTTTTTTTTAATAAGCTTTCATAAAAGTATGAATACTTTGTCTTGGTAGAAATATATCTAAAATTGATTAATTTAATGTCTATTTAAATAAAGGTTTGATCAACATTTGTGTTTTACAATCTTTTTATGGTTGGTATTTGATACATTGATGAACTAAAGTTGCATCTGATGAAATGCTTGATTGAAGCTGTGTTGAAAGATGTCTTGGGCTATGGTAGTGTTACCAGAAGCATTTTAGATGTTTGGCACTACTTAAAATACGAGGGTCAGCTGAAAAATCCATAGGCTGACCAAGATACTCATGGAATGACCAAATGAGGTTTATTTTTCAAATTAGTCTCTGGAAAGAAACAACGCAGTTATTAATAAGAAAAGTTAAAATTAATGCTTACAAGATTTCACAGCTCTAGCATCACTACTTCATTGTCAGCCTTTTATCTTTTCAGCCAACCCTTGTAGTCTAGGGACAAATATTAAACAGAAGCAGTGTGAGTGTTTAATGATGTATGTTATGATTCCTGCAATCATCATCACCATCATAATCCTTTTCTGCTCATACCCTCTTCCTTTTCTTCCTCCTCATCATCGGCGTTGTCATCGTTGACAATATCATTCTACATTCTACATTTGGCTACTTCTAATTAGACATCTACACAACTGCATCTTTCATTGTGGCACCTGTATAAAGGTGTGATAACTAGAGTGAAAGTTTTGTAACTGGATGCCCCTTATTTACATCAACTTTATTGTATGTATTATATTGCTAATGAATGATGTGTAGTTACTGTAAGTTTTTGTTATCTGGTACAAATGGTAACAGTACATCAATGATGACTTGAGTAGATCTAGGAAGATAGGGCTTCACAGTTGAAAAATATATTGGAGACTCATTCAACACACCAGCATGGACAACAAGGGGTTAGGAAGACTCTTTAGTTTGTGTCAAAAGACATGACAACTTCTCTGCATTCAATAATAACCATACATAAGCAGGATACAGACCCCTTGGCTTGTCTGGGGTGTCAGTAGCCCTGCTTCAGTACTTGGTCTATGTAGACCTGTTACTGCTGGTGCTGGTGATAATGGTAGATGTAGTTCTATTGATTGTGTTAAAACTGGGAGCATTTGTCAGGTATAAACAAGTTTAATATGGTTGATACTTAGGAAATATTGTTCTCTTAAGTTTCTATACATATTTTATACAGTTAGGTGCAAACAGGGATATGTAATTAAGAAGATTGCTTCACAATCTACAACCATGTGGTTCTGGGTTCAATTTCTGTGCATAGTCCCTTAGGCAAGTGTATTCTATCATAGAATTGGCTTAAGTGATATCTTGTGAGTGAAATTTTACAGCAAATTAAAAGGATGGTTCACCTTTTGCTTCTCATGATTTCAGTAAAATATGTACCTGACAAAGTATTAGGGTTGATATAAACAAATAAAAAATAACTCTTGATAGTGATGTCCTAAGATGACTACAGTTCATTGACTGAAACCAGTAAAAGAATAAGCAAAAGTACCCCCACCCCATCCACACCACCCCGTTCTATGTAAAGTTATGTTGGTGCCGCGCCATCCAGGCCGAAACAAATGAGATCGTGTAGGTGTCACGACAAAAAAACACACAGTCCACGCTGTAATGTGGCCGTGTAGGCAACACGGTAAAAACCTCCCAGTCCACACTGTAAATGTGGTTGGTGTTAGGAAGGGCATCCAACTGTAGAAAACCTGCCAGACAGTCCTATGCGAGCAAGACAATCACTCTTGCCTCAAGTGGGACTACCCCCATCCAAACCCATGCAAGCGTGGAACACGGACGTTAAACGTTGATGATGATGAAGTTAGGTGTGAGTCTGTTGTGTTTCAACAGATAGTCACTTCATATTTCCAACATACACACACAAAAATGACGTAGAGACACAATTTATGTACACATCATGGCAGTTATTGACAAGCAAAATCAGTTAGCAGGCATATTAAAATAATTGAATCACTAATAGATGTGTTAGCAAGCATCATCATCATCATTTCATTTTACGTCCGCTTTTTCCCTGCTTGCAGGGGTGGGACGGGAACTGATTCTGGCTTGATTTCTACAGCTGGATGCCCTTCCTAACACCAACCTCATTTACAGTGAGTGCTGGGTGCTTTTTTGCCGTGGCACCTCCACGACCATTTTGCAGTGGAATGATATGGACCCCAGTCCCTATCATCTCATTTCTACAGCTGAGTAAACTGGAGCAATGTGAAATAAAGTGTCTTGCTCAAGGAAACAACACATCACCCGGTCTGAGAATTGAACTCACAACCTTTCGATTGCAAGGCCAATGCTCTAACCACTAAGCCATGTGCCTCCATTAAAGCATATTTAAATAATTAAATCACTAATTACTCAGAATTACTGACATATATTTTAGAATTCCTAATATAAAAAAAAAACTTTTCTCATCAGAATCTAGAAACTTTAAATGAAAGCAGCAAACTAACCCTTTAGAATTTACATTACTCTATATTTACTATTATTTTCACAGTAAAGGCTTTTTTTTATCTCACATAATATCGAAGCTATGAGATTTTGATGTTATTTATTTTCAGGACAATACTTAACATTGAGCACCCGATTAAGGTTGGTTTGAACAGAAAAGGGTGAGAGAATTCTGGCCGGATAAGGCCAGTCTAAATGCTAAAGGGTTAAGTTAGCAATTCTTTTATAAATTGTAGTCAACCAATACAGACTTTGTAATGGCTATTGTTAACTGAACACTAAACAGACTTTGTTATGGCCCAGGTTTTATATTCAAATATATTTGACCACTTTGAAAGGCATTAACTGTTTCTTGTTTCAAATGATAACTAAATAGCTGATTGATATATTTAGTAAGATATTAGTGCAGTTGTGGTTATTGATAAATTTGTTAATACTGGAATTTCTTAATTGCATTTAACTAATATTGCGCTAACTATAAATATAACATTTGTTTTAATTAGCCTTTTTGTGTTCACTTCATTAAATATACTAGCACTAACTTAACTATTGCCTTTTACGCAAATGGTGCCTCTGTGTAGATTCCCTCAGTGATTTATTTTATTTTAAATATGCCAATTTTTTATGCCTGTTTACGTAGTATAGTACATCTACTTAGTGATTTTCTCATATCTGCTTGGAAAAGTATGGTTATGTCTATGCTTCAATGAAAAGGTCTAATAAGACTGAAACATTATCCAGTTATATCCCTTTAAACTCACTGCCACGATTAAAATATTATTAATCATTGAGGTAATGTTATCTTTCCCTAAAGTTATATTTTGATACATTAGATATGTTAACACCAAGTTAACTATAAATGTACCACTCATATATATATATATAATAATAGTAGAATTTGAAAAAAACGACTAAATGAACCAAGGGTTTCTGTAATATAGCAAAACAGTGGATCCGTAACAGCACAATATATATATATATATATATATATATATATATATATATATATATAAAAGGTAAACAGGAATAACAAACAGCACAGTATGTGAAAGGAATATATTAGTTTAACGCTTAAAATAGCAAGAAGAGAGTCTTAATGTTTCAGACGCTAGCCCTTCATCAGAAGAAAGAATGAGATATTAAAGAAGAAATAGAAAAATTGAAGAGACGGGGAGGGCGGAATTGGGAAAAATTTTTTAGAGAAAAATAACAGGTCCATTCATGTTGCCATCTTTTGGAAAACTGTTGATGGAGCGTGTCTTATCTGAAAGGGAAAAAAAAACGTTATGTATATAGAGCTATACGTGTGTGTGTTTGTAAGGACGAAGCTGTGAGCAAAAGTATGTTTATGTAATGGAGTATGTGTATGTGTACGGAGCTGTGAAGGTAAATGTCGAGGTGTGTGTGTTTTTTGTTTGTCTGTATAAACTGTAAGAGTATATATTACTGAACATAACAGAGCCATAGCAATGTAGGGGGTGAAAGTATGCACACAAGGGTAACAATAGACGGGGTAAACGTGACGGTGGCAAGGGGTAGAGAAGTAAGCACAAACGTATGTTTGTAAGATTAAAGAAATTGGAGAGAGGAGTTGAGACCATTGGGGAAACGACCCAAGGCAGAAAATCAGACTCTTCTCTGTCTTGGAGCATGAGGCATGTGATCCATGATGTAAAAAGACACCAAGGACTGAGACATGTAGTAAAGGGTAGCCTGTGGAACGGAAATGATGAGCGACGGGCGTATCCATGCCGAGACATACGTCTCTTAAATGTTCAGCAAACTGCATCCTGTTTGTCCGATGTATAAGGACCTGCAAAGTGAACACTGGATGGCATAGACTATGTGGGTGGATGTGTAGGTGAAGGAGTGGCTGATACGGAATGAACCATTGGTGCCTGTGGGTGGTGTGGTTAGAAATGAAAGGACAGGTGTTACAGCGGGGACGAGAACAAAGATGATAGCCTGGTGGAGTCCTAGGAGAGAAAGGGAAGGAACTATGTACCAGGAGGTCACGGAGATTATGGGTGCACTTAAATGCGGTAATAGGTGAGTTAGGAAAAAAGTGAAAAGTGACGGACAGGGTCAGAAGAGAGTGTGTGGAAGGAATAGAGAATATGTCACCGGAGATGGGGGGGGGGGTATCCATCCTGGATGAAGCAGGAGGCCTTTTGAAGGGACTGGGTCTTGAAATATGGTCCTGGCTACAGAGCCAAAGAAGATGGAGGAATTGGGAGGAGGTGAAGTTGAGGTAAGAGTGGGAGTCAGTGGGTTTGTAGAAGATGGAAGTAGAAAGGGTATGGTGAGTGTGATTGAGAAAGAGAGAGAGATTGACAAGAAAGGGGACAGAAGAATCAGAGATGGAGGTGGTGAAGGTGAGAGCGGGATGAAAAGATTGGTTGAAGGAGAGAAAGCAGTCGAGCTGTTCACGAGAGAGAGAGGTGGCGCCAATACAGTCATCAATATAACAACCGTATAACTCAGGGGTAGGTCCAGTGTACTGGGAAATCTGGGCCTCAATGTAGCCAACAAAAAATGTTGGCATGGTTTGGATCCATTCTGGTTCCCATGGCTACCCCCAGAGACCTGCTGGTAAAACCCTACTGGGAAAACCCATTGAGGGTCAGAACAAGCTATGTGTGTATATATATCTATATATGTGTATATATATGTATATATATCTATATATGTGTATATATATATATATATATATATGTTTGTGTGTATAGATCTTAATTTAAGTTGATTAACTTCTGTTTACATCTGTTCTCTTAAAACTACATTTATTTTTCTATCTGTGGTAAATGTCTTTCCTTTTTGTCTTCATTTCTTTCTTCATTTCAGTTTAAGAAAATTTTGAGACCTATAAAGTATGAGTCATTGCTTAGGGTTAAGAAAAACACAGCCAATTGTAAGAAGTCTCAACATAAACAATTAAAAAGAAATTCTCAAAATCTTCATGCCAGTCTCCCTCAACTCATCCAAAATGTGGAAGCTAAGGCCTCAAATATTCCTTATAGAATTAAGGGTAAATTTGCCAAGAAGAAAACAATAGAAAATTCCCCAACACATCAAATTATATCCCAAAAGGAGCAGAGTTCAGTTATTTCAAGTCACAGTAAGAAAATAACTGAGTGTTTTGCTGACTCAAGAAATGTTAAAAGATCAGTGAATAACAAATGTCAGATTCACAATGAGTGCAACAACTCTACAAAGAAGACTCATAAACAGCTTTCAAAAAACAATAAATGTCAGAGAACTAAATCTGGTTTGAAAAACTCTGCTATTCTGAATCAGCTTCCAACTCCTGTTAATTATAGAAGGAATAGGAGGAAAAGTTGTGGATTATGTGATCAAGCATCAGTTCGTAGATATAATATTTTATCCAAACACTTCTGCAATGAACCAGTACCAACTAAGTGTAGCCAGTCTTCATCAAGGCTGAGGAGATCTCTACGGATAAAGTACATTTGTGATAAATTCTCAAATTCAACCACCAGCGCTGAAAACCCTTCAGTTTATAATTCTTCATCCAAATATTTTATGCCATTACAAAACAGTCAGAATTCTAGAAATGTTCGTCCTCATCATTCGTTGCTTCCAAATGTTTCTGAACCCCATTCTTCACTTCACCATTCCCGTGCTACTGTTAATACTACTGCTCTTTCCTCTCACACCATTGCTACAACTCATCCTTCTACTGTCTCTTCTTCCTCTCTATCTCCTGTATCTACTGCTTCTACTAACAATTTACATAAATCCCCTTCTTTATCATCACATTCTACACTTAATTGTTCTCCCTGTGAATTCAAAACTGACAGTTTTACATCAACCAGTCAGTCTAAAGATGTAACAGATGTGGATATAGTGAGACCTAGCAATCAGCTTCCTTCTAATACCAGTTCATTAAAAGTGTTAAAATGTCAAAAAGCACACCCCTTGGCAGCGTCATTGAGGGATGGGCCAGCAACCAATGCAGTTCAGAGACACTGTTACACAACCAATCACTTACATGGGAAGTGTCATAGCATGCACATGAACACTCAACAATGCCTGCCAAACATCAGGTCAGCTGTTCAGGTGGCTGCTTCTATGATATCATCAAGTATTTCAGACAAGGGGGTCAGCATCTATAATCATGCTTTAGAAAAACAATCAGGAAGTGTGTGTCAATCCTATGAGCAATTCAACATTGTACTGAGTCCATTTGAAAAGCAGATATTTGAACTGCACAGGCAAGAGCATGAACAAAGAATGGCAATGGAACAAGAACGACATCAGCTTAAAATGGATATCATGCGACTGAAGAAGGATGTTTTAGAGAGAAAATTGAAAGGGAAAAATTAATCTATAGAATTTTGTTGTTGAACTACAACTTGAAGAATTTATTGGCATGTTTTTTTTGGTTATTGTTCTTTTTTTAACAAAGTACAGGGTGCAGACGATATTTGTTCGCAAGATTACTGTCTAGGAAAAAATAACACAGTAGTTTTATTTTTTAAGATATATTTATCAAACTTGGGTCAGTTTGTCTTCATGATTTGTTCTTTCGATCTCACTCGATAAACCCGCCATTGGCTTTGATGACGGCCTCAAGGCGGCCTTGGAACCGGCTACAGGCCTTTGTCACTGTCCTCCGACTTAGGCCCCTAAAGGCACTTGTGATCCTGGCCTTCAGATCATCTTTCGTATTGCAGCTAGATCTGTTGGTGTCTCGTTCCACTGCGCCCCACACAAAGAAGTTGAGGGGGTTGCAGTCAGGCGAGCTGGGAGGCCAGATGTCAGGTGAAGTGTGGTCGACGAAGTTCTCTGACAGCCAGGCTTGGGTCTTTTGGCTGGTATGGCAGGGCGCTGAGTCTTGCTGCTACACGTACGGCCTACCCGCAGCTACCTGGTCGATCCAGGGCTTTACTACCCTTCTCAGAACGCGGATGTAGCCATCGGTGTTCAGCTTGAGGCCCTCAGGGAAGAAGTGAGGTGGCATGACATCACCTTGACTGCTGACGACACCTAAGACCAATGTTGTCACTGGAAACTTTGTCTGCATGACTCTGGGCACGTCTTTGGATGAGACAGCGAGCCACCTATTGTTCTGGGAGTTGATCTCCTGGTCTTGGCATAAGTTTTTCTTGTCGGAGAAAAACTACAGCATGTCTGGCTCCAATGGGTGTTTCAACTTGTTGATCAGCTTCTTTGCGTGCTTCAGTCGCTTTTCTTGCATCGCCTTTGACAGAAATCGTCCTTTCCTCATCTTGTATGAAACGTAGCGAATGTCTTCATGTACCACCAGCCTAATAAACTTTTCATCCACGCCTTTCTCCCTTGCAATGGCATGCATCGACTTGCTAGGTTCATTGTTGATGATATCCTGAACTTCAGCGACGAACTCGGGCGTTCTGAAGGCGTCAGATCGTCGATCATGTGTTTTCCTCTCTGATATTGCTTCGTAGTCGAATCCTGAATCTTCCAATTCCTTTCTGACCTTTTCCACCATTCTCCTGCTGACGCTGAGAAAGTCTGAAATTTCCTTATTTGTCCCTCCGGTGAGGATTCCAAGAAGAACTCCGTGTCTCTTCCACAAATTTAGAGGTTCAAAATTATTCATAATCAATTATTCTGAAAATAAATAATGGAAATATAGTCACTGTTTTTATGAAGACAAGAGTGACAACTGAAGTAAAAAAAATTTGCATAAAATCAGCAGTTGAAAATTGCGAACAAATATCGTCCACACCCTTTATATGCTTTCCTGTGTGTGTGTGTGTACCTAATATAAACTACATTCTTTGTTTGTTTATTAATGTTTTACTAAAATGATATTAACTAAATACATATCCTCTCTCCTTGGTAATTTCATTTCATCAACTCACATAACTAATATCTAATCTATTTTTATTTCAACTGACCATTATCACTTTCATTTCACATTTGAATTTCATTCCGTTTACTGTTTCACTATAGTTTTTAAAGTGTAGAGGTCCTCCCTGTAAAATAGGGGTTCTAAGCTTTTTATAACCATAAAGAGTAAATCTAAAGACTGTTGTCTCACAAGAGACTTGTATGGCACCATACAAAAGACAGAATTTTAAAACATCAGACATTAACAGTAATAACATATCTTTTCTAACTTGATCTGATAGTCAAATGTTTTGATAACTTTCTCTTTTTCCTATCCCCACACTAATATAACTCTTGCTTTTTGCTGTGTACTAATAATGGTTTCTTATATAGGCACAAGGCTTGGGGGGAGGGGAAAGTCGATTAAATCGACCCCAGTGCATGACTGGTACTTTATTTTATCGACCCCGTAAGGATGAAAGGCAAAGTTAACCTCGGCGGGATTTGAGCTCAGATCATAAAGAGCCGTAACTCTATGCTGCAAAGCATGGCGTCCGACCCCCTACCGATACTGCCAATCTACCGCCCTTGCTGTGTACTAATTATGCCTTGTTATTTTACTTAAACTATTAATGTTGTTTTGCTGCTTATAGTCTGTGTATTACTGTTTACCGTTGCATGTGTTGCATGTGTGCACACACATATATATATCACACTCAATTATCATGTACACATACCATATATTCAAATACATACCACAAACACATGCATATATTCATATCAATCACACACATTGACTCATACAAACCACACGCATGCATACACACACACAAATTTCTTTTAAATGTGGCAAATTGGCAGTTATTTGAGTGTGTGACAAAATGCCTTGTGGTATTTGTTCCTACACTCTAGAGTTCAAATCCCACTGAGGCCAACTGTGTGTTTCATCCCTTCAGAGTCAGTAAAATAAAGATGGAGGTTTTGCAGAATTGTTAGTGTTGGATAAGATGTTATGTAATATTTGTTCTGGTGCTTTGTATTCTGATTTTGTGTTTAACACCACCACTTGACTCCTGAGTGCCTTTATTGGTGCTTACTCTGTTGCAAGAATTCAGGCTTGGGCTCTGGCTTGAGGATAGCTTTCTTCCTTCCTCTGACCAGTCTCGGAAGCAATGAAAAAATAAAGTTATGAGCGCTGCCCTCCCCTCCATGAATTTTTTTTTCTGTTTAACCCTTTCATTACTAACAAAAAACACTGCCTATGATTTTAGAATTAATCGAGAATTTAAAGGGATTTAGTTATATAAGTAAATAAGCAAATAGGACTGTCAAATACATAAATCTGAACATAGATACACCTAGAACAAATGCGCAGTAATCACTGAATGCTCCCACACATAATTAATGCACTCCGAAAACGAAGCCAACAATAAACAAATCACCCAGTGGATAAGGCCATCAAATGCCAAACTTGTAATTAATACACTTATTAAAACAAAGCCAATTACAAACTAAATGTCTATACTAGATCTAAGACATCATCCATATTTCCTGACTCAAACTCTGTAAACCCAACAAACGAACCTGCTCTAAATATGAGTACGGGGGAAAGAGATTTTTTCAAGCTGCAGCTGTCATATTTTGCAGTTTCTGTATAAGGATAGCCAATAAACAATATCCATTATTATCTGCAACTTTCTCATTATTAAGTTAGTGTTTGGAACATAACATAACAAAGGTCCTTTCATAAAATTATGATGGAAGGTTTATAAATAAATATAAATACATTAAAACAAACAGTTTTCTATTGTTACACCAGGAACAGTTTGAGAGGGATTCTGTTAAGGGCAAACAAGGGCCAGGTGGGGGATGGTCAAGTAGGCCAGGATTTGAACTCTGAATAATGCCATGAGCCAGAACAACTACAGCAAGGCATCTCATCCAATACCCCCCCCCCCCCCCCCACACACACACACACTATGGACTCATAACTCCTGATGGAATTGTAGGGGTGCCATAGTGACATACTTGGTCTTTAACCCTAATGGAGCCCATCCCACTCCAGGTCTGAACACAGTCAATTTCTTTCAGAGGAGGAGAGAGAGAGTGATAGAGAGGAAGTGAGAAATAGACATAGAGAATCAACCCCAGTACTGCACTGGTACTCTTTTTCTTCATCTCAAAAGGATGGAAGGCAAAGTTGACTTCTGTGGAATTTTAAGAGCACAGAAAACTGGAATGAATACTGCAAAACATTCAACATTCTAATGACTGACAATTCACTGCCTATAATTACATAGATATTTGTTTTTAAAGCAATTATCCCCAATTTTCTAAAATGTTGTCCTTATGTTCCAATAGGTAAAGGAGGAGAGTGTTGTTGACCACACCTCCACTATTGTATGGACTGTCCGACCTCACACACTTACACCTCTCCAAGACAATGTCATTGGACCGAGAGCTTTGGCACTACACAGTAATACAGAAGACCCGCCTTGCCTAAGTACAAAGTGAAACCTACTACAGTCAGTAGGCACCTCTAACAAAATAAACCCCCCCCCCCCCCCCCCCCGTCCCACTACCCCCACCCCATCCACACCACCCCTTTCAATGTAAAGTTATGTTGGTACCACAACATCCAGGCCGAAACAAATGAGGTTGTGTAGGTGTCACGACAAAAACACACACAGTCCACGCTGTAATGTGGCCGTGTAGGCAACACGGTAAAAACCTCCCAGTTCCACACTGTAAATGTGGTTGGTGTTAGGAAGGGCATCCAGCCGTAGAAAACCCGCCAGACAGTCCTATGCGAGCAAGACAACCACTCTTGCCTCAAGTGGGAAAACTCCCGTCCAAACCCATGCAAGCGTGGAAGGTGGACGTTAAACGATGATAATGATGATGATGATGATGATGATGACGGATGTCTATTCATGAACTAATCTCACCCAGTGTGACAAGGTTGGCCTTTTGAATTACAAGTATAGTCCATCTAACTGGTTTCTGAACAGTTTGTCTACCCAATTTCTGTAACAAGGGTTGCATTGAAATGACACTTGCCCAAGATGCTACACAATGAGATCAAACAAGAAACCTTGTAATTGTTATGTAATGTCTTAACTATTTTGCCATGCTGTATTAACCCTTTAGCATTTGCATTACTCTATATTTACTATTGCATTTTCATAGTAAAAGCTTTACCTCATATAATTATCTCACATAATATTGAATCTATGAGATCTTGATATTATTTATGTTGAAAACAATACCTTAACATCAGTATGAGCGGCCGGTTTGAACAGAAAGAGGTGAGAGAATTCTGGCCGGATACAGCCAGTTTAAATGCTAAGGGGTTAAGATGAAAATAAATAGCTATGCTCCCCTACCTTGATAAGCATCAGTACTTCTGTGTCTCCACAAACACCAGTAGCTTTGTGAATTTATAGATACAAATGATGATGATGTTGATCATCATCATCATCATCATCATCATTTAATTTCCATTTTCCCTGCTAGCAAGGGTTAGAAGGGTCGTCACAGACTGAGTCAGTACTCAAGTGGAGCTTCTGACCTTTCAGATGAACCTCATATCATTAAACTCAAACACTTCTCTGTCTCTGTAAACACCAATAATTCTACATTGACTGTAGATACTAAATACCTATATCTTTACAAACACCTGTACTCTTGTGCCTTTCTCAGAACATTTCCACAAACTATTACATTTCTATATTTAGCACAAGAAATGAAATAGCTGAGTATATTGACCAAGTGCCCTATAAAAATCATAACACCTCCAACAAAACACCAACACATTCCATTCTCAAGTGTTTCATATACTTTCAAAGAATTTCTTACAATATTGAAATAAAATTATAAAATGTTCACATTATATTTGGTTTTGAAAGAAAAAATGTTGTTGTATTTTCTTTTTATGTAGTTTTTCTATTGTTGTATTGTCCTAGTTTGCTGAGCAAGCAGACTAACTCATTTTTCAGGCATTGTATACTCTGGATTGTATTATGAAATATCTCCTTTCTTAAAGACAGTGTGTTGGGTGCGGTTTGAAGATTTGACTGCTTGCTACTACTGTTATAGTTTGGCTCCCTAAATATTCCATAGCACCACGGAAGGGGCTAGAAGCTATAAAAAGTAATTGATTAATGTAACTGAATGCTTCATTTCTAAAGAAGCATTAAAACAATTGATTTAATACCAGAAAAAAATACCTTGGGGTAAATAGTTATGTCCCTTTAGTGAATTGGTCACAGGGTTATTTACTTTGGTAAACGCCACTGCAGGCCAACCACTAATTAAATTCGATACAGATATAATAAGGTTAACAAACTCGCTTGTGAGTAAACTGTCTGAGAGCCGGTCGCCAAATAAGCTAAGATGTCTCTTTTCTCCCTCCTTTATAATCCCTAGACCGGAAGTTCAAGGAATCTTCTAGAATTCAACGGAAAGTAACTCCAATTAGTTTTTTCTCCCCAAGCAAGGTGGCGCTAGTCGCTACAAGGCTCCCCTCCAGACGATAGTTGATAATAACCGTAAGGTCATTGTAGCGAGGAGCCATAGAATAAGGAGCAAGCAAAACAAAAGGTACATAACGTCGGGGTCACCACTTTAGTGAATTGGTCACAGGGTTATTTACTTTGGTAAACGCCACTGCAGGCCAACCACTAATTAAATTCGATACAGATATAAGGTTAACAAACTCGCTCGTGAGTGAACTGTCTGAGAGCCAGTCACCAAATAAGCTAACATGTCTCTTTTCTCCCTTTATAATCCCTAGACTGGAAGTTCAAGGAATATTCTAGAATTCAACGGGAAGTAACTCCAATTAGTATTTTCTCCCCGGGCAAGGTGGCGCTAGTCGCTACATCCCTTTTTGTTCTGATTTCAAACTCCACTGTAGTCAATAAAACAGATACCATTGTTTCAATTTCATTAACTATGTCTCCCTCTCTTCTCCATCAAAAAGAAATTTGTGATATTGTCCCTATGTTAGAAATTGTATTAAAGAAACATGAATTCTTGTATTGTCCAAAGAAGAATGGAAATTCAGTTGTTGATATTGATCAGAAAGGAAAATAGAAGAATTGTATGATTGTTTAACCCACAGTTAATTCATAACCCTTTAGCATTTACATTACTCTATATATACTGCATCCTTTAAAACCTCCATGCTTCCTGAGATTCCCCCTCCACACACATACACACATGTATATCATAACTCATACACTATTCACTTCCCTGACATTTGTATATTATTCTATGTACTATACATGCACCTTTGACGAGTTGTAGTGCACCTGAGCACTTTACACAATAATTTCATTATTATTATTATTATGCTATTATATTTTTGTGGTAAAGGCTTTACCTCACATAAATATCTCACATAATATTGAGTCTGAGATTTTGATATTTATTTTGAGAACAATACCTTAATATTAGTATGAGGGACCAGTTACAGCTGGTTTGAACAGAAAGAGGTGAGAGAATTCTGGCCGGATATGGTCGGTTTAAATTTTAAAGGGTTAATGGAACAGACCTATAATGAAAAGGGATCCAACTGAAATCACCGTCAGAGTCCAAGGTATTTTTCTTTATTTAAGATGGTGAGATGTGATTTTAGTTAGGAGATTTGGCTGCTATTTCTAGTAGATCAAGCATATATTGTTCTGAGATAGATAAGAGGTTAATGTTTTGGGCAAGGCTCTTCTGACAAATGACTATGCTCAAAATGTTAATATCTACTTCATCTCATGCTCAACAATATCTCCTCTGTTTTTGTTTTCAATTTGATTACAGCAAAACTGACCATCACATAGTGAAATACAGACCATTTTTTTAATGGCTTAGTTAGAATAGCAAGAACAATGTCTGTGACCCTTTTCGGGGATTCTGTGATTTGTGGTGAGAAGTTTTATTCAGATTAGAGATTTAGTCTTATAACAGTGGATTCCACTAAAGACCCAGGGGCAAGTTGGTGTTACCACCCAATTTGGACAGTTGGTAGTTAATGTTTGTCAGGAATATATAGCAACAGAATTTTATAGTAATTCTAATTTAAAGAATATTTAAATGTGAGAGCAAGAGAGAAATATTGTAGGATATATAAGTGGTCATTGTTCTTTATGTTGAAAAGTATTGGTCACTCTTATGAAGCACATTTATAGTATAACGGGAATCAAGTGAGATTTTAGCCAACTACTTAATGTTATAAATCTGCTTGATCAGGATAGACTAAGTCAACATAGCAATAAGTCTATAGGTACTTAGCTGTTGATATTGTTTAGTCTCTAGAGAGTTCTTATTGAGTAGACCTATGATTAAAAACATTCCTGCCATAGTCATACTATCATGTTTTTAGACATAGTCTATATCAGACTTTATTATTCAATGTGTACTTTCGCTTTTTATAAAAGATAATACAGTGGAATTTGAAAGAATTTGGCTGTTGTTTTTAGCAGATCATGTGACTGTAGAGGTTCCTTTGCTTTAACTAGAGAGATTTTACAAAGTTATTGTTGCATAGCCTCTGTGAGCTTTCAATTGGTTGTGATTGCTTTTTAGCCTTAAGTTAGCTCTGATTGAGCAGACTGTTAATCAATTTAAGGGAGATTTGGCAACTATTTCTAGCAGTTGGTTTATTAGATTAATAATTGAATGATTAGGTGCAATCCATGTACTTGTGAGATAAATTCTACATAGTTACTTAACTTGACATTGTAGCACCCAAATCTCCATTGATAATTATTAAAAAATTGAACTACTCATCGTTATAACTTTTAAAAACAACATAGCAACATCAAAGTGGAGAATTGCAGGTTCAATGTTGATCAGCAATAAAGATGAACCCTTTTGTTATATTTCTGATGAAAGACACTACCTATAGTATTTCAGTTGCACCCCGTGGATAAAATGGCAATGGTATTGCTGCAGTGACACCCACTGCAACAGCCACTCCACCTCACAGGGCTTTTACCTCAGGTGAGCTGCTGTCTTTCAGATTTTATCAAGGAAATCAGTAGTGTGGTGACAGGTCACCAGAGGTCTCAATGGCACCCAGTACAAATATTTTTGATCATATGGCTGGCCAGAAGTTAACAACAACAGCTACATCCACTGCCATACTCTGTTGAGTGGTATGTTTGTTGTATGGATAGTTTCAATATAAAGCATCTGGTTGACCATCCGCCTTCTGTGGTCCTTGTCAAACTTCATTGAAGGTGAACCATTACTTTTTCCAATGGCTAGAATATATGTGGCTCACCACACTCGCATACTCATGATTTATCCACTAACTGGAGCAGTTGTGCCAACCCATTGTCAAATTAATAGTCCATCATCTGCGAAGCCACTGGTGTTCATGACACCGATATCATCTAATTAAACTGATGATTGTTGCATGAACTACTGCTTACTATGAGACAAGCAGGATTTTTATCAAGCCTTGCTCCTCTAGATCTAATCTATTCTGCTAGAATATCCTACGATAGTTGTATCTGAGGCACCTCGTGTGCGGTGTGGTCAGTCTTCGAACTGATAGAGGCCAGGTCTTGTAAAACACATTTAGAAGACAGTGCATGAAATGCTTGAGGAAAACTTCATGGACCACCAAATGTAAATTAACTTTTATGTAGCAAGTAAGACATAAATATTTTAAAATCAATAATTTGATCATGCTTTGTATAATATGATATATGTAAATTGACTTTAATTAATGTAGATTGTCTATGTAAAGAATAAGTTGACTTGGCCTCTGAAACTCCCTATGGATTAACAAAACTTTGGTACGATTTTCCTGAACCATGATGGGCATGATTATTATAAAGTAAGGGCAGTGGATTGGCAGTATCGATAGAGCGTCGGATACCATGCTTTGCAGCATGGAGATATGGCCCTTTACGTTCTGGGTTCAAATACCACCGAGGTTAACCTTGCCTTTCGTCCTTACAGGGTAAAATAAGTACCAGTAATGCACTGGGGTAATTGCTGGCCTTGTTCCAATAGTAGAAACAATTATAAAGTAAGGGCAGTATCGGTAGAGCGTCAGACACCATGCTTTGCAGCATGGAGTTACAGCTATTTACATTCTGAATTCAAATCTCGCCGAGGTTAGCTTTGCCTTTTTTTGTTTTTACGGAGTCGATAAAATATAGTACCAGTAACACACTGGGGTTGATTTAATAAACTTTCCCCTTCCTCCAAATTGTTGGCCTTGTGCTTAAATCAGAAATCATTATTATAAAGTAAGTTGCAATGGAATGGCAGAGTCGTTAGAGCATCGAATAAATGCTTAGCAATAATTGTTCTGGTTCCTGCCAAGGTTAGCTTTGCCCTTCATCCTTTCAGAGTCGCTAAAATAAAGTACTAGTAAAGAACTGGGGCCGATATAATCGATTTTCCCCTTCCTCCAAATTACTGGTCTTGTGCTTGAAGAAGAAATTATTGTAAAGTAAGTGGGCCTTGTATTTACAATAGAGGTGAAATTACAGATCATATCAAGAGTAAGCATGCCTTACACAGGCTGAGACCAGATGCAGATTGGCTACTTGGCTCGATAAAAACAAAAAGAACAACAACTGAAAAATATCACAAATACCTGAAGCTATAGCTGCTGCACAAAGATTAAAAAGAAAATAGAACATATCTTAACAGAGCAGTAACAACATGCCGTTAGCGCTTAACTCTCTATTAGTCAGTGTTGCTAGAATGTTTGGGCTGGTTTTATGACCCAGTCTTCTGTATTACTGCGTGACGCCAGAGGTCACGGTTGTGTGTCATGAAAGGTATAATTGGGTAAGGTCGGCTTTTATCACCTCATCCCAGGTCTTCTTGGGTCTCCCCACTCCGCGGTTTCCATCGACTTCTAGTGCTCTGCACCTTTTTATGCAGCTGTCATCCTTCCTACGCATCACATGTCCATACCAATGCAACCGCCACTCCTGCACACAACATTTGATTCCTCTTATGCTCAGTCTCTCTCTCAATTCCTTTATGCTTTGCCGTTTACTATTACACATCCATTGAGCATGCAGGCTTCGTTTCTTTCTAATCTCTGCAAGTCTTCCACAGTCAGCGCCCAGGTCTCACTACCATGTAACATTGCTGTTTGTATACACGCATCATACAGTCTGCCTTTCATTTTGAGGGAAAAGCCTTTTGCAGCTAGCAGTGGCAGTTGTTCCCTAACTTCTTCCATCCCGTTCTTACCCTAGTTATTGTACTTTCCGAACACTCACCTCCGCTGCTAATTCTAGAAGCTGTCTACTGTTTCTACAGAGCCCTCCCAGAGATTGGTGGTACTTGTTTCCTATGGCTGTTTGCTGCTTGCTGTCCCAGCACAACTGCTACATGTGAGCCTACATTCTTAGTTAAGCTTCCTGAGATCCCGCTACATCTCTTGTGTACCCATTGTTTGCATTTGGGGCAGAGAATGGAGTTCCTACCTACACCTTTCCTACATACTGAGCAAGGCCATTTCCCTGAGGGGATCTGGGTTAGGTTTTCTCGTCTACTTACAAGGACCTTAGTCTTTGTCAGGTTGACTTTGAGACCCTTTCTTTCTAGTCCCTGCTTCCAAGTTTGGAATTTCTTCTCTAGTTCTACCATAGATTCAGCTATAAGTGCGAGGTCATCTACATACAGGAGTTCCCATGGGCAACCCATGCAAGCGTGGAAGATGGACGTTAAACGATGATGATGATGATCCGGTCTTAAACTCCTCAATTATTGCCTGCAGGACTATGATGAACAGGAGAGGGCTAAGAACAGAGCCCTGGTGGACACCGACCTGTATGCTAAATTCCTCGCTATACTCATTGCTAATCCTAACTTTGCTGACTGCTCCTCTATATATGGCTTGTACAGCCCACCAGATTATAGCACGGGGAACTCTGTCAAAGGCTTTCTCGAGATTGACGAATGTCAGGTAGAGTGGCTTACTTTTAGCTAGGTACTTTTCCTGTAACTGCCTCACAAAGAAGAGGGTATCAGTGGTGCCTCTTCTTGGCACAAACCCAAATTGCATCTCATCTAGTTTCACCCGGTCCCTAATCAACTGTGCCATAACTCTTTCTGTTACTTTCATGACCTGGTCCATCAGCTTTATACTTCTATAGTTTCCTCTATCTAATGCATCACCTTTACCTTTGTAGCAGTTGACAATGATGCTACTGCACTAATCCTTCGGTATGACACCTTCTAGTATTACCTGGTTAACGATACGTGTGGTTATAGTGTGACCTACCGACCCAGATGCCTTCAGCATCTCGGCAGCTATACCCGATGGACTGGTTGCCTTCCGCGTTTTCATATCTTTGATTGCCTTACTACGCTGCTGCTGACTTGTACTGCCGGCCCCTCTATATGGTCTACTTGGGGTAGGGTATCTTTTTCCCATGCATTCTCCTCATTTAGTAATCTATCATAATGGCTCTTCCACACATCTTTCTTCTCAGCACTTGTGAGGGCAAGCTCACCTTTATCATTCTGGATACACTTCTCTCCAATGACATCATAATTCTCTCTGACACACTGCCTTGCAATCTTGAACACCTGTTTCTGGTCCTCAAATTGCAAAACATTCTTGAATTTTCTATCCTCTGCTTCCCTCCTAGCTAAGTATACTTGCCGCTTATCTTCCCTCCTGGTCTCTATGTAATGTACCGTGCTTCCCCCATTCTTCCATTCTTTCCATGCCTGTCTCTTGGCCTTAACTGCCTCATCTACCTTACTGTTCCACCACCAAGTTACTCTCCTCCTGCCTGTGGTCTTACTCCAGCCACAGATCTCATCCATCACCTCTAGTAAGTTATTTTTTAGGAACTCCCAGTGCTCTTCTACATTGAATGTCTCTATCTGTTCTTCTTTACTGTCGTAGGCGTTCAGTAAAATATCTTTAAATCTGTTACTGGCTGAGGGGTCTTTCAGCTTCCAGATCTTTCTTCTCCAGGTTGGCTTCTGTTTCCAGGTTCGTCTAGTTCTGACCGTGAGGTCGCTGACAACTAAGCTATGTTGGGAGGTACATTCCTCACTAGGGAAAGCACACATATATATATAAATATGGACCATCTGCTATCAATATAACACCAAATTAGCAGGCTGTCCCCAAATCGAATCAGTCCACTACTTTCTATCACCTATCTTCTATTCTATATTTGGGTTCAACATAATCCTGTTACATAATTCTGCAAATAACACCTGATGAAATTGCCTAGTCTTGCATCATAATTGGATGATAGAGCTGGACCATCGAAATATGTATAGTGATTTTGTGGAATTATAATTCTAAAGTAAATCCTCCATTCCTGCACCAGCCACTGGATACCACATCTACGATGGATGATTTGCACAATGTTGAGTGCTTTAATAAATTAGTTGCACCATTGTTTGCCAACCTAAACCACCAGTTTTACCCATTGGTAAACATCCTAATATAAATGGTATAAATATATATATGTAGGTCAGATCTCTGCATGCTATTGGCCCAGTACAACCTGTTTCATGGACGGGCAGTGGACCACTAAACCAACTCCCCCACCAACCCTGGTCTGGTGAGGAGGGTAAGTGGAAACCCAGCAGCACAAAAACAAGAGCTGCCAAAGGGCAGATGAACTCCACAGAATCAACAGCCATCCACCCCAACTATGGGTTAAATATCCTCACCAACCTGCAATTGGCCAAGGGTGGTGGGAGGTTAAACTCCATAACAATAACATGCATACCTCGTAACTGACCTGTTATTTTGCCTTGGCTTGTCACTGGACACATAGCTGTGGGGAGCACAAACACATAGCATTGACATCTTTATGTGCAGATATTTCTTCATAAGTTCACGGTAATAAAGGAGTGGCAATGTGTGCAGGCTCAACTGGTTAGAAGCAAATTGTCAAAAATCTAGATGTGGGCAGCTTGAGTCTTATACTAACGTTGCTGCACTGTTAACTTGAACAGCAACATGCTTCGGCGGAGTCTTGAGCGCCTGAGCAGTCCTTTTTTAGGGATGCACTGCTCACCCATACCATATGGGAAGCGTCTAGGAAAGGTGACCTAAACAAAGCTTTTTTAGTCATCAAACTGACCAGCAGCCTGTGGTTGGCTGGCAGTGGTTCATAATAGCAGGGATGTGAAGAGGTGGCCCTCTTCGGTAAAGAAATGGCAGTTAATATATATTAATAATTATTTCTACTTTTGGCACAAGGCCAGCAATTATCCCAGTGTATTACTGGTACTTTATTTTATCGACCCCGTAAGGATGAAAGGCAAAGTTAACCTCGGCAGGATTTGAACTCAGACCATAAAGGGGCGTGACTCTTTGCTGCAAAGCATGGCTTCCGACCCTCTACCGATACTGCCAATCCACCACCCAGTTAATATATATAATAAAAGAAGTAAATTATGAAATGTAGACTTATACCTCTTGTTTATAAATTTACTCTGGAGTTAATAGACCCTGCATATGGAGTGTTGGTGTTAAACTAACATATAATCTGATTAATATATAGAGCACTAGAAGTCGATGGAAACCGCGGAGTGGGGAGACCCAAGAAGACCTGGGATGAGGTGATAAAAGCCGACCTTGCCCAATTGTACCTCTCAAAGGTGATGACACACGACCGTGACCTCTGGCGTCACACACTAATACAGAAGACCCGACCCCCCATGGGTACAAGTCGAAGCTGAAGCATATAGACAATATGCTCCCACACCCTCCCACTGTAAAGTGGACGTGTAGGCGCCACGGAAAAAAAAATCACCCAGCACTCACTGTAAATGAGGTTGGTGTTAGGAAGGGCATCCAGCTGTAGAAATCAAGCCAGAATCAGTTCCCGTCCCACCCTTGCAAGCAGGGAAAAAGGGGACGTAAAATGATGATGATGATGATGATGATATACAGTTAATCCCAGGCATTCATGGTCCCGGTTATTCACAGAATTTTCCTTAGAACCTAACTAATAATTGTTTGTGGAAACCACTGCATATTTGCGGAATAGTAAATATCTTCCACGATTTTTTCGTGGCAATATATACATTTTTTAACGCTAAATTATTAATAATAATATACCGAATTGGCCGGCCTATTGGGCACCCCTTCGCATAAGACACTTCCTCTTTTTTTATTATATTTTACGTTATATTTTGACATTTAAAGGCATTTTTATCGACCATGTCCAATATTCGCGGTTTTTCATTCTTCGCAAGTCCTCTAGGAACGTAATCCCCACGAAGGCCGGGGGACAACTATATATATATATACAAACACACATATATATATATATATATATATATATATATATACAAACACATATATATATATATATATAAAATATTAAAAAAATTATTTCTGAAGACGGCATATATGTGTGTTTGGTATGTATATTTAATCTTGATAGTTTGTATAATTTTGTATAATTTTGTACATAGATCTGTTGAATATGCATGCCAATTCTAACACATATATATCCTAGAAACGATCGTTAAATAATGAACTTTTTTTGTTTAATATAAGGAACTGTTTCATTGTTTTATTCAGTATTTTTTTAATATTTTATCTTGACTCTGTATTCCGTTTATCTTTCACCGAAAGTGATTTTTCATTGCATCTCTTCTTTCCATGATATCCGGACTACATTGAGTTCTTCATACGGATTGGACACTACCGTAAACTCTTGGTAGATTTATCTACATATATATATATATATATATATATATATATATATATATATATATATATATAGTAATAATAATAAATTTGAAGACTAAAATCCAAAGAGGGCTTGATAAGGATAAGTATATATCAAATATATAAGAACCGTAGAGCAAAGATCCCGTTAAGGGTGAAAGCAGCGATTCTTTGCTTAAATTTTAATCTGTTATTTTAATAAATATATATATATATATATATACGATATTAAATAAATGGAAACTATATTTATAAAACCATATTTATTTCATTATATATATTTCAGGGATATCATATTAAAAATATGTTATGCCTTCTTCAGACAAAATACAATATAAACAGTCTTATAAATAGATAGATTCGACATACCTTTCAACTTCGACTTGCATTTGAAAAGTTGATTTGGTAGTATTTTGTATTTTGTCTGAAGAAGGCATAACATATTTTTAATGATATCCCTGAAATATATATAATGAAATAAATATGGTTTTATAAATATAATTTCCATTTATTTAATATCGTAAATATACTCCAAATACTTGTTGAGTGCTTTTATATCAGTTATAAATATTTACTCGTTGTAACCCAACAATTTAAATAAAACTTTGCATATATATATATATATATATATATATATATATATATATATATATATAAATTTAACTCAATTGACAACCAAAGAAGGTACATCAAATCATTTTGTTATATATATATATTTTTAATATAGATGAGATTCTACAGGACTAGAACTGTTTCATTCTTTAGAAATCATCAGGAATGTATTGAGTACCTTACTTACTGTGGTTACCTCAATTCAACCTGGAATAAATTACCTATATATATATATATATATATATATATATATATATATATATATATATATATAAGTGCAAGGATCGGAATTAAGAGTATTCCGCAGTTCACAGTAATAATAATAATATTAGCTCAAAGAAGAATAGAGAATTTTCTTCCGAGCTCAAATGCAAATATATTACACAAATAGAAGTGTGTTACAGTGTGAGATGTGTGTAAAGAATTATTACAAGTGAGTATTATATATATATATATATATATAAACAACAAAATATTTGTAGTTTTTATATATCAACCACTGCAATAGGATGTGTATGCTTGTTTAGATAGATACACACACACACACACACACACTCAGGTGTCCTATTATGATGCAGAATGAGAGAGTGAGAGAGAGAGAGAGAGAGAATGATCTGTAGGATTTTAGTAGACAAGTTGAGAAATAACTGGTGTGTAATGTTTAGAGAAATCAGTTGGGTGTCCTCTGGTGGGTAGTATGACAAACAACTTTCATATCAACTATTATTAAAACAGCTGCTTGCTTAGCAAAAGAGGGAAACTGTTTAAAGAAAATCTGACAACAGATTTTTGCTCCCTTATATTATGAAACAAATGGGTGAAAAGAGGGAACACCTCACACTATCCCACTTAATCAATTGACTCTGATGTTTCTACTCTCACAACACCCCATACCTAACTCCACCTTCTTACACCTCTCACTATAATTTCCATTACTGTCTCTATGCATCACTATACAGCTCTTCATCTGTTATTTCAAGACCTCTACCTTCACTATCATACAACACCACACCATACAGTCACTACACCACCTCTACCTTCACTACCATACAACACCACACCATACAGTCACTACAACACCTCTACCTTCACTACCATACAACACCACACTATACAGTCACTACAACACCTCTACCTTCACTACCATACAACACCACACCATACAGTCACTGCACCACCTATACCTTCACTACCATACAACACCCCACACTATACAGTCACTACAACACCTCTACCTTCACTACCATACCACACCACACCATACAGTCACTACAACACCTCTACCTTCACTACCATACAACACCACACTATACAGTCACTACAACACCTCTACCTTCACTACCATACAACACCACACCATACAGTCACTACAACACCTCTACCTTCACTACCATACAACACCACACCATACAGTCACTACAACACCTCTACCTTCACTACCATACAACACCACACCATACAGTCACTACAACACCTCTACCTTCACTACCATACAACACCACACCATACAGTCACTACAACACCTCTACCTTCACTACCAAACAACACCACACCATACAGTCACTACAACACCTCTACCTTCACTACCATACAACACCACACCATACAGTCACTACAACACCTCTACCTTCACTACCATACCACACCACACCATACAGTCACTACAACACCTCTACCTTCACTACCATACAACACCACACTATACAGTCACTACAACACCTCTACCTTCACTACCATACAACACCACACCATACAGTCACTACAACACCTCTACCTTCACTACCATACAACACCACACCATACAGTCACTACAACACCTCTACCTTCACTACCATACAACACCACACCATACAGTCACTACAACACCTCTACCTTCACTACCATACAACACCACACCATACAGTCACTACAACACCTCTACCTTCACTACCAAACAACACCACACCATACAGTCACTACAACACCTCTACCTTCACTACCATACAACACCACACCATACAGTCACTACAACACCTCTACCTTCACTACCATACAACACCACACCATACAGTCACTACAACACCTCTACCTTCACTACCAAACAACACCACACCATACAGTCACTACAACACCTCCACCTTCACTACCATACAACACCCCACACTATACAGTCACTACACCACCTCTACCTTCACTACCATACAACACCACACCATACAGTCACTACAACACCTCTACCTTCACTACCATACAACACCACACCATACAGTCACTACAACACCTCTACCTTCACTACCATACAACACCACACTATACAGTCACTCCAACACCTCTACCTTCACTACCAAACAACACCACACCATACAGTCACTACAACACCTCCACCTTCACTACCATACAACACCACACCATACAGTCACTACAACACCTCTACCTTCACTACCATACAACACCACACAATACAGTCACTACAACACCTCTACCATCACTACCATACAACACCACACCATACAGACATTACAACACCCCTACCTTCACTACCATACAACACCACACTATACAGTCACTACAACAGCTCTACCTTCACTACCATACAACACCACACTATACAGTCACTACAACACCTCTACCTTCACTACCATACAACACCACACCATACACTCACTACAACACTTCTACCTTTACTACCATACAACACCACACCATACAGTCACTACAACACCTCTACCTTCACTACCATACAACAACACACCATACAGTCACTACACCACCTCTACCTTCACTACCATACAACACCAAACCATACAGTCAATACAACACCTCTACCTTTAATACCATACAACACCACACTATACAGTCACTACAACACCTCTATCTTCACTACCATACAACACCACACTATACAGTCACTACAACACCTCTACCTTCACTACCATACAACACCACACCATACAGTCACTACAACACCTCTACCTTCACTACCATACAACACCACACCATACAGTCATTACAACACCCCTACCTTCACTACCATACAACACCACACTATACAGTCACTACAACAGCTCTACCTTCACTACCATACAACACCAAACCATATAGTCAATACAACACCTCTACCGTCACTACCATACAACACCACACCATACAGTCACTGCACCACCTCTACCTTCACTACCATACAACACCCCACACTATACAGTCACTACAACACCTCTACCTTCACTACCATACAACACCACACCATACAGTCACTACAACACCTCTACCTTCACTACCATACAACACCACACTATACAGTCACTACAACACCTCTACCTTCACTACCATACAACACCACACCATACAGTCACTGCACCACCTCTACCTTCACTACCATACAACACCCCACACTATACAGTCACTACAACACCTCTACCTTCACTACCATACAACACCACACCATACAGTCACTACAACACCTCTACCTTCACTACCATACAACACCACACTATACAGTCACTACAACACCTCTACCTTCACTACCATACAACACCACACCATACAGTCACTACAAAACCTCTACCTTCACTACCATACAACACCACACCATACAGTCACTACAACACCTCTATCTTCACTACCATACAACACCACACTATACAGTCACTACAACACCTCTACCTTCACTACCATACAACACCACACTATACAGTCACTACAACACCTCTACCTTCACTACCATACAACACCACACCATACAGCCACTACAACACCTCTACCTTCACTACCATACCACACCACACTATACAGTCACTACAACACCTCTACCTTCACTACCATACAACACCACACTATACAGTCACTACAACACCTCTACCTTCACTACCATACAACACCACACTATACAGTCAATACAACACCTCTATCTTCACTACCATACCACACCACACTATACAGTCACTACAACACCTCTATCTTCACTACCATACAACACCACACTATACAGTCACTACAACACCTCTACCTTCACTACCATACAACACCACACTATACAGTCACTCCAACACCTCTACCTTCACTACCATACAACACCACACCATACAGTCACTACAACACCTCTACCTTCACTACCATACAACACCACACCATACAGTCACTACAACACCTCTACCTTCACTACCATACAACACCACACCATACAGTCAATACAACACCTCTACCTTCACTACCATACAACACCACACCATACAGTCACAACAACACCTCTACCTTCACTACCAAACAACACCACACCATACAGTCACTACAACACCTCCACCTTCACTACCATACAACACCCCACACTATACAGTCACTACACCACCTCTACCTTCACTACCATACAACACCACACCATACAGTCACTACAACACCTCTACCTTCACTACCATACCACACCACACCATACAGTCACTACAACACCTCTACCTTCACTACCATACAACACCCCACACTATACAGTCACTACAACACCTCTACCTTCACTACCATACAACACCACACCATACAGTCACTACAACACCTCTAGCTTCACTACCATACAACACCACACCATACAGTCACTACAACACCTCTACCTTCACTACCATACAACACCACACCATACAGTCACTGCACCACCTCTACCTTCACTACCATACAACACCCCACACTATACAGTCACTACAACACCTCTACCTTCACTACCATACAACACCACACCATACAGTCACTACAACACCTCTACCTTCACTACCATACAACACCACACTATACAGTCACTACAACACCTCTACCTTCACTACCATACAACACCACACCATACAGTCACTACAAAACCTCTACCTTCACTACCATACAACACCACACCATACAGTCACTACAACACCTCTACCTTCACTACCATACAACACCACACTATACAGTCACTACAACACCTCTATCTTCACTACCATACAACACCACACCGTACAGTCACTACAACACCTCTACCTTCACTACCATACAACACCACACCATACAGTCACTACAACACCTCTACCTTCACTACCATACAACACCACACCATACAGCCACTACAACACCTCTACCTTCACTACCATACCACACCACACTATACAGTCACTACAACACCTCTACCTTCACTACCATACAACACCACACTATACAGTCACTACAACACCTCTACCTTCACTACCATACAACACCACACCATACAGTCACTACAACACCTCTACCTTCACTACCATACAACACCACACTATACAGTCAATACAACACCTCTATCTTCACTACCATACCACACCACACTATACAGTCACTACAACACCTCTATCTTCACTACCATACAACACCACACTATACAGTCACTACAACACCTCTACCTTCACTACCATACAACACCACACTATACAGTCACTACAACACCTCTACCTTCACTACCATACAACACCACACTATACAGTCACTCCAAAACCTCTACCTTCACTACCATACAACACCACACCATACAGTCACTACAACACCTCTACCTTCACTACCATACAACACCACACCATACAGTCACTACAACACCTCTACCTTCACTACCATACAACACCACACCATACAGTCAATACAACACCTCTACCTTCACTACTATACAACACCACACCATACAGTCACAACAACACCTCTACCTTCACTACCAAACAACACCACACCATACAGTCACTACAACACCTCCACCTTCACTACCATACAACACCCCACACTATACAGTCACTACACCACCTCTACCTTCACTACCATACAACACCACACCATACAGTCACTACAACACCTCTACCTTCACTACCATACCACACCACACCATACAGTCACTACAACACCTCTACCTTCACTACCATACAACACCACACCATACAGTCACTACAACACCTCTACCTTCACTACCATACAACACCACACTATACAGTCATTACACCACCTCTACCTTCACTACCATACAACACCACACCATACAGTCACTACAACACCTCTACCTTCACTACCATACAACACCACACAATACAGTCACTACAACACCTCTACCTTCACTACCATACAACACCACACCATACAGTCATTACAACACCCCTACCTTCACTACCATACAACACCACACTATACAGTCACTACAACAGCTCTACCTTCACTACCATACAACACCACACTATACAGTCACTACAACACCTCTACCTTCACTACCATACAACACCACACCATACACTCACTACAACACTTCTACCTTCACTACCATACAACACCACACCATACAGTCACTACAACACCTCTACCTTCACTACCATACAACAACACACCATGCAGTCACTACACCACCTCTACCTTCACTACCATACAACACCAAACCATACAGTCAATACAACACCTCTACCTTTAATACCATACAACACCACACTATACAGTCAATACAACACCTCTATCTTCACTACCATACAACACCACACTATACAGTCACTACAACACCTCTACCTTCACTACCATACAACACCATACAGTCACTACAACACCTCTACCTTCACTACCATACAACACCACACCATACAGTCATTACAACACCCCTACCTTCACTACCATACAACACCACACTATACAGTCACTACAACAGCTCTACCTTCACTACCATACAACACCACACTATACAGTCACTACAACACCTCTACCTTCACTACCATACGACACCACACTATACAGTCACTACAACACCTCTACCTTCACTACCATACAACACCACACCATACAGTCACTACAACACCTCTACCTTCACTACCATACAACACCACACTATACAGTCACTACAACAGCTCTACCTTCACTACCATACAACACCACACTATACAGTCACTACAACACCTCTACCTTCACTACCATACAACACCACACCATACAGTCATTACAACACCACTACCTTCACTACCATACAACACCACACCATACAGTCACTACAAAACCTCTACCTTCACTACCATACAACACCACACCATACAGTCACTACAACACCTCTATCTTCACTACCATACAACACCACACCGTACAGTCACTACACCACCTCTACCTTCACTACCATACAACACCACACCATACAGTCACTACAACACCTCTACCTTCACTACCATACAACACCACACCATACAGCCACTACAACACCTCTACCTTCACTACCATACCACACCACACTATACAGTCACTACAACACCTCTACCTTCACTACCATACAACACCACACTATACAGTCACTACAACACCTCTACCTTCACTACCATACAACACCACACTATACAGTCAATACAACACCTCTATCTTCACTACCATACCACACCACACTATACAGTCACTACAACACCTCTATCTTCACTACCATACAACACCACACTATACAGTCACTACAACACCTCTACCTTCACTACCATACAACACCACACTATACAGTCACTCCAACACCTCTACCTTCACTACCATACAACACCACACCATACAGTCACTACAACACCTCTACCTTCACTACCATACAACACCACACCATAGAGTCACTACAACACCTCTACCTTCACTACCATACAACACCACACCATACAGTCAATACAACACCTCCACCTTCACTACCATACAACACCCCACACTATACAGTCACTACACCACCTCTACCTTCACTACCATACAACACCACACCATACAGTCACTACAACACCTCTACCTTCACTACCATACCACACCACACCATACAGTCACTACAACACCTCTACCTTCACTACCATACAACACCCCACACTATACAGTCACTACAACACCTCTACCTTCACTACCATACAACACCACACCATACAGTCACTACAACACCTCTAGCTTCACTACCATACAACACCACACCATACAGTCACTACAACACCTCTACCTTCACTACCATACAACACCACACCATACAGTCACTGCACCACCTCTACCTTCACTACCATACAACACCCCACACTATACAGTCACTACAACACCTCTACCTTCACTACCATACAACACCACACCATACAGTCACTACAACACCTCTACCTTCACTACCATACAACACCACACTATACAGTCACTACAACACCTCTACCTTCACTACCATACAACACCACACCATACAGTCACTACAAAACCTCTACCTTCACTACCATACAACACCACACCATACAGTCACTACAACACCTCTACCTTCACTACCATACAACACCACACTATACAGTCACTACAACACCTCTATCTTCACTACCATACAACACCACACCGTACAGTCACTACAACACCTCTACCTTCACTACCATACAACACCACACCATACAGTCACTACAACACCTCTACCTTCACTACCATACAACACCACACCATACAGCCACTACAACACCTCTACCTTCACTACCATACCACACCACACTATACAGTCACTACAACACCTCTACCTTCACTACCATACAACACCACACTATACAGTCACTACAACACCTCTACCTTCACTACCATACAACACCACACTATACAGTCAATACAACACCTCTATCTTCACTACCATACCACACCACACTATACAGTCACTACAACACCTCTATCTTCACTACCATACAACACCACACTATACAGTCACTACAACACCTCTACCTTCACTACCATACAACACCACACTATACAGTCACTACAACACCTCTACCTTCACTACCATACAACACCACACTATACAGTCACTCCAAAACCTCTACCTTCACTACCATACAACACCACACCATACAGTCACTACAACACCTCTACCTTCACTACCATACAACACCACACCATACAGTCACTACAACACCTCTACCTTCACTACCATACAACACCACACCATACAGTCAATACAACACCTCTACCTTCACTACCATACAACACCACACCATACAGTCACAACAACACCTCTACCTTCACTACCAAACAACACCACACCATACAGTCACTACAACACCTCCACCTTCACTACCATACAACACCCCACACTATACAGTCACTACACCACCTCTACCTTCACTACCATACAACACCACACCATACAGTCACTACAACACCTCTACCTTCACTACCATACCACACCACACCATACAGTCACTACAACACCTCTACCTTCACTACCATACAACACCACACCATACAGTCACTACAACACCTCTACCTTCACTACCATACAACACCACACTATACAGTCATTACACCACCTCTACCTTCACTACCATACAACACCACACCATACAGTCACTACAACACCTCTACCTTCACTACCATACAACACCACACAATACAGTCACTACAACACCTCTACCTTCACTACCATACAACACCACACCATACAGTCATTACAACACCCCTACCTTCACTACCATACAACACCACACTATACAGTCACTACAACAGCTCTACCTTCACTACCATACAACACCACACTATACAGTCACTACAACACCTCTACCTTCACTACCATACAACACCACACCATACACTCACTACAACACTTCTACCTTCACTACCATACAACACCACACCATACAGTCACTACAACACCTCTACCTTCACTACCATACAACAACACACCATGCAGTCACTACACCACCTCTACCTTCACTACCATACAACACCAAACCATACAGTCAATACAACACCTCTACCTTTAATACCATACAACACCACACTATACAGTCAATACAACACCTCTATCTTCACTACCATACAACACCACACTATACAGTCACTACAACACCTCTACCTTCACTACCATACAACACCACACCATACAGTCACTACAACACCTCTACCTTCACTACCATACAACACCACACCATACAGTCATTACAACACCACACTATACAGTCACTACAACAGCTCTACCTTCACTACCATACAACACCACACTATACAGTCACTACAACACCTCTACCTTCACTACCATACGACACCACACTATACAGTCACTACAACACCTCTACCTTCACTACCATACAACACCACACCATACAGTCACTACAACACCTCTACCTTCACTACCATACAACACCACACTATACAGTCACTACAACAGCTCTACCTTCACTACCATACAACACCACACTATACAGTCACTACAACACCTCTACCTTCACTACCATACAACACCACACCATACAGTCATTACAACACCCATACCTTCACTACCATACAACACCACACCATACAGTCACTACAACACCTCTACGTTCACTACCATACAACACCACACCATACAGTCACTAGAACACCTCTACCTTCACTATCATACAACACCACACCATACAGTCACTACACCACCTCTACCTTCACTACCATACAACACCACACCATACAGTCACTAGAACACCTCTACCTTCACTACCATACCACACCACACTATACAGTCACTACAACACCTCTACCTTCACTACCACACAACACCACACCATACAGTCACTGCAACACCTCTATTTTCACTACAATACAACACCACACCATACAGTCACTACACCACCTCTACCTTCACTACCATACAACACCACACTATACAGTCACTACAACACCTCTACCTTCACTACCATACAACACCACACCATACAGTCACTACAACACCTCTAGCTTCACTACCATACAACACCACACCATACAGTCACTACAACACCTCTACCTTCACTACCATACAACACCACACCATACAGTCACTGCACCACCTCTACCTTCACTACCATACAACACCCCACACTATACAGTCACTACAACACCTCTACCTTCACTACCATACAACACCACACCATACAGTCACTACAACACCTCTACCTTCACTACCATACAACACCACACTATACAGTCACTACAACACCTCTACCTTCACTACCATACAACACCACACCATACAGTCACTACAAAACCTCTACCTTCACTACCATACAACACCACACCATACAGTCACTACAACACCTCTACCTTCACTACCATACAACACCACACTATACAGTCACTACAACACCTCTATCTTCACTACCATACAACACCACACCGTACAGTCACTACAACACCTCTACCTTCACTACCATACAACACCACACCATACAGTCACTACAACACCTCTACCTTCACTACCATACAACACCACACCATACAGCCACTACAACACCTCTACCTTCACTACCATACCACACCACACTATACAGTCACTACAACACCTCTACCTTCACTACCATACAACACCACACTATACAGTCACTACAACACCTCTACCTTCACTACCATACAACACCACACTATACAGTCAATACAACACCTCTATCTTCACTACCATACCACACCACACTATACAGTCACTACAACACCTCTATCTTCACTACCATACAACACCACACTATACAGTCACTACAACACCTCTACCTTCACTACCATACAACACCACACTATACAGTCACTACAACACCTCTACCTTCACTACCATACAACACCACACTATACAGTCACTCCAAAACCTCTACCTTCACTACCATACAACACCACACCATACAGTCACTACAACACCTCTACCTTCACTACCATACAACACCACACCATACAGTCACTACAACACCTCTACCTTCACTACCATACAACACCACACCATACAGTCAATACAACACCTCTACCTTCACTACCATACAACACCACACCATACAGTCACAACAACACCTCTACCTTCACTACCAAACAACACCACACCATACAGTCACTACAACACCTCCACCTTCACTACCATACAACACCCCACACTATACAGTCACTACACCACCTCTACCTTCACTACCATACAACACCACACCATACAGTCACTACAACACCTCTACCTTCACTACCATACCACACCACACCATACAGTCACTACAACACCTCTACCTTCACTACCATACAACACCACACCATACAGTCACTACAACACCTCTACCTTCACTACCATACAACACCACACTATACAGTCATTACACCACCTCTACCTTCACTACCATACAACACCACACCATACAGTCACTACAATACCTCTACCTTCACTACCATACAACACCACACAATACAGTCACTACAACACCTCTACCTTCACTACCATACAACACCACACCATACAGTCATTACAACACCCCTACCTTCACTACCATACAACACCACACTATACAGTCACTACAACAGCTCTACCTTCACTACCATACAACACCACACTATACAGTCACTACAACACCTCTACCTTCACTACCATACAACACCACACCATACACTCACTACAACACTTCTACCTTCACTACCATACAACACCACACCATACAGTCACTACAACACCTCTACCTTCACTACCATACAACAACACACCATGCAGTCACTACACCACCTCTACCTTCACTACCATACAACACCACACTATACAGTCAATACAACACCTCTATCTTCACTACCATACCACACCACACTATACAGTCACTACAACACCTCTATCTTCACTACCATACAACACCACACTATACAGTCACTACAACACCTCTACCTTCACTACCATACAACACCACACTATACAGTCACTACAACACCTCTACCTTCACTACCATACAACACCACACTATACAGTCACTCCAAAACCTCTACCTTCACTACCATACAACACCACACCATACAGTCACTACAACACCTCTACCTTCACTACCATACAACACCACACCATACAGTCACTACAACACCTCTACCTTCACTACCATACAACACCACACCATACAGTCAATACAACACCTCTACCTTCACTACCATACAACACCACACCATACAGTCACAACAACACCTCTACCTTCACTACCAAACAACACCACACCATACAGTCACTACAACACCTCCACCTTCACTACCATACAACACCCCACACTATACAGTCACTACACCACCTCTACCTTCACTACCATACAACACCACACCATACAGTCACTACAACACCTCTACCTTCACTACCATACCACACCACACCATACAGTCACTACAACACCTCTACCTTCACTACCATACAACACCACACCATACAGTCACTACAACACCTCTACCTTCACTACCATACAACACCACACTATACAGTCATTACACCACCTCTACCTTCACTACCATACAACACCACACCATACAGTCACTACAACACCTCTACCTTCACTACCATACAACACCACACAATACAGTCACTACAACACCTCTACCTTCACTACCATACAACACCACACCATACAGTCATTACAACACCCCTACCTTCACTACCATACAACACCACACTATACAGTCACTACAACAGCTCTACCTTCACTACCATACAACACCACACTATACAGTCACTACAACACCTCTACCTTCACTACCATACAACACCACACCATACACTCACTACAACACTTCTACCTTCACTACCATACAACACCACACCATACAGTCACTACAACACCTCTACCTTCACTACCATACAACAACACACCATGCAGTCACTACACCACCTCTACCTTCACTACCATACAACACCAAACCATACAGTCAATACAACACCTCTACCTTTAATACCATACAACACCACACTATACAGTCAATACAACACCTCTATCTTCACTACCATACAACACCACACTATACAGTCACTACAACACCTCTACCTTCACTACCATACAACACCATACAGTCACTACAACACCTCTACCTTCACTACCATACAACACCACACCATACAGTCATTACAACACCCCTACCTTCACTACCATACAACACCACAATATACAGTCACTACAACAGCTCTACCTTCACTACCATACAACACCACACTATACAGTCACTACAACACCTCTACCTTCACTACCATACGACACCACACTATACAGTCACTACAACACCTCTACCTTCACTACCATACAACACCACACCATACAGTCACTACAACACCTCTACCTTCACTACCATACAACACCACACTATACAGTCACTACAACAGCTCTACCTTCACTACCATACAACACCACACTATACAGTCACTACAACACCTCTACCTTCAATACCATACAACACCACACCATACAGTCATTACAACACCCCTACCTTCACTACCATACAACACCACACCATACAGTCACTACAAAACCTCTACCTTCACTACCATACAACACCACACCATACAGTCACTACAACACCTCTATCTTCACTACCATACAACACCACACCGTACAGTCACTACACCACCTCTACCTTCACTACCATACAACACCACACCATACAGTCACTACAACACCTCTACCTTCACTACCATACAACACCACACCATACAGTCACTACAACACCTCTACCTTCACTACCATACAACACCACACCATACAGTCACTACAACACCTCTACCTTCACTACCATACAACACCACACCATACAGTCACTACAACACCTCTACCTTCACTACCATACAACACCACACCATACAGTCACTACAACACCTCTACCTTCACTACCATACAACACCACACCATACAGCCACTACAACACCTCTACCTTCACTACCATACCACACCACACTATACAGTCACTACAACACCTCTACCTTCACTACCATACAACACCACACTATACAGTCACTACAACACCTCTACCTTCACTACCATACAACACCACACTATACAGTCAATACAACACCTCTATCTTCACTACCATACCACACCACACTATACAGTCACTACAACACCTCTATCTTCACTACCATACAACACCACACTATACAGTCACTACAACACCTCTACCTTCACTACCATACAACACCACACTATACAGTCACTCCAACACCTCTACCTTCACTACCATACAACACCACACCATACAGTCACTACAACACCTCTACCTTCACTACCATACAACACCACACCATACAGTCACTACAACACCTCTACCTTCACTACCATACAACACCACACCATACAGTCACTGCACCACCTCTACCTTCACTACCATACAACACCCCACACTATACAGTCACTACAACACCTCTACCTTCACTACCATACAACACCACACCATACAGTCACTACAACACCTCTACCTTCACTACCATACAACACCACACTATACAGTCACTACAACACCTCTACCTTCACTACCATACAACACCACACCATACAGTCACTACAAAACCTCTACCTTCACTACCATACAACACCACACCATACAGTCACTACAACACCTCTACCTTCACTACCATACAACACCACACTATACAGTCACTACAACACCTCTATCTTCACTACCATACAACACCACACCGTACAGTCACTACAACACCTCTACCTTCACTACCATACAACACCACACCATACAGCCACTACAACACCTCTACCTTCACTACCATACCACACCACACTATACAGTCACTACAACACCTCTACCTTCACTACCATACAACACCACACTATACAGTCACTACAACACCTCTACCTTCACTACCATACAACACCACACTATACAGTCAATACAACACCTCTATCTTCACTACCATACCACACCACACTATACAGTCACTACAACACCTCTATCTTCACTACCATACAACACCACACTATACAGTCACTACAACACCTCTACCTTCACTACCATACAACACCACACTATACAGTCACTACAACACCTCTACCTTCACTACCATACAACACCACACTATACAGTCACTCCAAAACCTCTACCTTCACTACCATACAACACCACACCATACAGTCACTACAACACCTCTACCTTCACTACCATACAACACCACACCATACAGTCACTACAACACCTCTACCTTCACTACCATACAACACCACACCATACAGTCAATACAACACCTCTACCTTCACTACCATACAACACCACACCATACAGTCACAACAACACCTCTACCTTCACTACCAAACAACACCACACCATACAGTCACTACAACACCTCCACCTTCACTACCATACAACACCCCACACTATACAGTCACTACACCACCTCTACCTTCACTACCATACAACACCACACCATACAGTCACTACAACACCTCTACCTTCACTACCATACAACACCACACAATACAGTCACTACAACACCTCTACCTTCACTACCATACAACACCACACCATACAGTCATTACAACACCCCTACCTTCACTACCATACAACACCACACTATACAGTCATTACACCACCTCTACCTTCACTACCATACAACACCACACCATACAGTCACTACAACACCTCTACCTTCACTACCATACAACACCACACAATACAGTCACTACAACACCTCTACCTTCACTACCATACAACACCACACCATACAGTCATTACAACACCCCTACCTTCACTACCATACAACACCACACTATACAGTCACTACAACAGCTCTACCTTCACTACCATACAACACCACACTATACAGTCACTACAACACCTCTACCTTCACTACCATACAACACCACACCATACACTCACTACAACACTTCTACCTTCACTACCATACAACACCACACCATACAGTCACTACAACACCTCTACCTTCACTACCATACAACAACACACCATGCAGTCACTACACCACCTCTACCTTCACTACCATACAACACCAAACCATACAGTCAATACAACACCTCTACCTTTAATACCATACAACACCACACTATACAGTCAATACAACACCTCTATCTTCACTACCATACAACACCACACTATACAGTCACTACAACACCTCTACCTTCACTACCATACAACACCACACCATACAGTCACTACAACACCTCTACCTTCACTACCATACAACACCACACCATACAGTCATTACAACACCACACTATACAGTCACTACAACAGCTCTACCTTCACTACCATACAACACCACACTATACAGTCACTACAACACCTCTACCTTCACTACCATACGACACCACACTATACAGTCACTACAACACCTCTACCTTCACTACCATACAACACCACACCATACAGTCACTACAACACCTCTACCTTCACTACCATACAACACCACACTATACAGTCACTACAACAGCTCTACCTTCACTACCATACAACACCACACTATACAGTCACTACAACACCTCTACCTTCACTACCATACAACACCACACCATACAGTCATTACAACACCCATACCTTCACTACCATACAACACCACACCATACAGTCACTACAACACCTCTACGTTCACTACCATACAACACCACACCATACAGTCACTAGAACACCTCTACCTTCACTATCATACAACACCACACCATACAGTCACTACACCACCTCTACCTTCACTACCATACAACACCACACCATACAGTCACTAGAACACCTCTACCTTCACTACCATACCACACTACACTATACAGTCACTACAACACCTCTACCTTCACTACCATACAACACCACACCATACAGTCACTGCAACACCTCTATTTTCACTACAATACAACACCACACCATACAGTCACTACACCACCTCTACCTTCACTACCATACAACACCACACTATACAGTCACTACAACACCTCTACCTTCACTACCATACAACACCACACCATACAGTCACTACAACACCTCTACCTTCACTACCATACAACACCACACTATACAGTCACTACAACACCTCTACCTTCACTACCATACAACACCACACCATACAGTCACTACACCACCTCTACCTTTACTACCATACAACACCACACTATACAGTCACTACAACACCTCTACCTTCACTACCATACCACACCATACAGTCACTACAGCTCCTCTACCTTCACTACCATACAACACCACACCATACAGTCACAACAACACCTCTACCTTCACTACCATACAACACCACACTATACAGTCACTACAACACCTCTACCATCACTACCATACAACACCACACTATACAGTCATACAACACCTCTACCTTCACTACAATACAACACCACACCATACAGTCACTACAACACCTCTACCTTCACTACAATACAACACCACACCATACAGTCACTACAACACCTGTACCTTCACTACCATACAACACCACACCATACAGTCACTACAACATCTCTACCTCCACTACCATACAACACCACACGATACAGTCACTACAACACCTCTACCTTCACTACCATACAACACCACACTATACAGTCACTACAGCACCTCTACCTTCACTACCAAACAATACCACACCATACAGTCACAACAACACCTCTACCTTCACTACCATACAACACCACACTATACAGTCACTACAACACCTCTACCATCACTACCATACAACACCACACTATACAGTCACTACAACACCTCTACCTTCACTACAATACAACACCACACCATACAGTCACTACACCACCTCTACCTTCACTACCATACAACACCACACTATACAGTCACTACAACACCTCTACCTTCACTACCATACAACACCACACCATACAGTCACTACACCACCTCTACCTTCACTACCATACAACACCACACCATACAGTCACTACAACACCTCTACCTTCACTACCATACAACACCACACTATACAGTCACTACAACACCTCTACCTTCACTACCAAACAATACCACACCATACAGTCACTACAACACCTCTACCTTCACTACCATACAACACCACACTATACAGTCACTACAACACCTCTACCATCACTACCATACAACACCACACTATACAGTCACTACAACACCTCTACATTCACTACCATACAACACCACCATACAGTCACTACAACACATCTACCTTCACTACCATACAACACCACACCATACAGTCACTACAACACCTCTACCTTCACTACAATACAACACCACACCATACAGTCACTACACCACCTCTACCTTCACTACCATACAACACCACACCATACAGTCACTACAACACCTCTACCTTCAGTACCATACAACACCACACCATACAGTCACTACAACACCTCTACCTTCACTACCATACAACACCACACCATACAGTCACTACAACACCTCTACCTTCACTACCATACAACACCACACCATACAGTCACTACAACACCTCTACCTTCACTACAATACAACATCACACCATACAGTCACTACACCACCTCTACCTTCACTACCATACAACACCACACCATACAGTCACTACAACACCTCTACCTTCACTACCATACAACACCACACCATACAGTCACTACAACACCTCTACCTTCACTACCATACAACACCACACCATACAGTTACTACACCACCTCTACCTTCACTATCATACAACACCACACTATACAGTCACTACAACACCTCTACCTTCACTACAATACAACACCACACCATACAGTCACTACACCACCTCTACCTTCACTACCATACAACACCACACCATACAGTCACTAAAACACCTCTACCTTCACTACCATACAACACCACACCATACAGTCACTACAACACCTCTACCTCCACTACCATACAACACCACACCATACAGTCACTACAACACCTCTACCTTCACTACCATACAACACCACACTATACAGTCACTACAACACCTCTACCTTCACTACCATACAACACCACACCATACAGTCACTACACCACCTCTACCTTCACTACCATACAACACCACACCATACAGTCACTACAACACCTCTACCTTCACTACCATACCACACCACACTATACAGTCACTACAACACCTCTACCTTCACTACCATACAACACCACACCATACAGTCACTACAACACCTCTACCTTCACTACCATACCACACCATACTATACAGTCACTACAACACCTCTACCTTCACTACCATACAACACCACACCATACAGTCACTACAACACCTCTACCTTCACTACCATACCACACCATACAGTCACTACAACACCTCTACCTTCACTACCATACAACACCACACCATACAGTCACTACAACATCTCTACTTCCACTACCATACAACACCACACCATACAGTCACTACAACACCTCTACCTTCACTACCATACAACACCACACTATACAGTCACTACAGCACCTCTACCTTCACTACCAAACAATACCACACCATACAGTCACAACAACACCTCTACCTTCACTACCATACAACACCACACTATACAGTCACTACAACACCTCTACCATCACTACCATACAACACCACACTATACAGTCACTACAACACCTCTACCTTCACTACAATACAACACCACACCATACAGTCACTACACCACCTCTACCTTCACTACCATACAACACCACACTATACAGTCACTACAACACCTCTACCTTCACTACCATACAACACCACACCATACAGTCACTACACCACCTCTACCTTCACTACCATACAACACCACACCATACAGTCACTACAACACCTCTACCTTCACTACCATACAACACCACACTATACAGTCACTACAACACCTCTACCTTCACTACCAAACAATACCACACCATACAGTCACTACAACACCTCTACCTTCACTACCATACAACACCACACTATACAGTCACTACAACACCTCTACCATCACTACCATACAACACCACACTATACAGTCACTACAACACCTCTACATTCACTACCATACAACACCACCATACAGTCACTACAACACATCTACCTTCACTACCATACAACACCACACCATACAGTCACTACAACACCTCTACCTTCACTACAATACAACACCACACCATACAGTCACTACACCACCTCTACCTTCACTACCATACAACACCACACCATACAGTCACTACAACACCTCTACCTTCAGTACCATACAACACCACACCATACAGTCACTACAACACCTCTACCTTCACTACCATACAACACCACTCCATACAGTCACTACAACACCTCTACCTTCACTACCATACAACACCACACCATACAGTCACTACAACACCTCTACCTTCACTACAATACAACATCACACCATACAGTCACTACACCACCTCTACCTTCACTACCATACAACACCACACCATACAGTCACTACAACACCTCTACCTTCACTACCATACAACACCACACCATACAGTCACTACAACACCTCTACCTTCACTACCATACAACACCACACCATACAGTTACTACACCACCTCTACCTTCACTATCATACAACACCACACTATACAGTCACTACAACACCTCTACCTTCACTACAATACAACACCACACCATACAGTCACTACACCACCTCTACCTTCACTACCATACAACACCACACCATACAGTCACTAAAACACCTCTACCTTCACTACCATACAACACCACACCATACAGTCACTACAACACCTCTACCTCCACTACCATACAACACCACACCATACAGTCACTACAACACCTCTACCTTCACTACCATACAACACCACACTATACAGTCACTACAACACCTCTACCTTCACTACCATACAACACCACACCATACAGTCACTACACCACCTCTACCTTCACTACCATACAACACCACACCATACAGTCACTACAACACCTCTACCTTCACTACCATACCACACCACACTATACAGTCACTACAACACCTCTACCTTCACTACCATACAACACCACACCATACAGTCACTACAACACCTCTACCTTCACTACCATACCACACCATACTATACAGTCACTACAACACCTCTACCTTCACTACCATACAACACCACACCATACAGTCACTACAACACCTCTACCTTCACTACCATACCACACCATACAGTCACTACAACACCTCTACCTTCACTACCATACAACACCACACCATACAGTCACTACAACATCTCTATCTTCACTACCATACAACACCACACTATACAGTCACTACAACACCTCTACCTTCACTACCATACAACACCAAACCATACATTCACTACAACACCTTTACCTTCACTACCATACAACACCACACCATACAGTCACTACAACACCTCTACCTTCACTACCATACAACACCAAACCATACATTCACTACAACACCTCTACCTTCACTACCATACAACACCAAACCATACATTCACTACAACACCTCTACCTTCACTACCATACAACACCAAACCATACATTCACTACAATACCTTTACCTTCACTACCATACAACACCACACTATACAGTCACTACAACACCTCTACCTTCACTACCATACAACACCAAACCATACATTCACTACAATACCTTTACCTTCACTACCATACAACACCACACTATACAGTCTCTACAACACCTCTACCTTCACTACCATACAACACCACACCATACAGTCACTACAACACCTCTACCTTCACTACCATACAACACCACACCATACAGTCACTACAACACCTCTACCTTCACTACCATACAACACCACACTATACAGTCACTACAACACCTCTACCATCACTACCATACAACACCACACTATACAGTAATACAACACCTCTACCTTCACTACAATACAACACCACACCATACAGTCACTACAACACCTCTACCTTCACTACAATACAACACCACACCATACAGTCACTACAACACCTCTACCTTCACTACCATACAACACCACACCATACAGTCACTACAACACCTCTACCTTCACTACCATACAACACCACACTATACAGTCACTACAACACCTCTACCTTCACTACCATACAACACCACACCATACAGTCACTACAACACCTCTACCTTCACTACCATACAACACCACACCATACAGTCACTACAACACCTCTACCTTCACTACCATACAACACCAAACCATACATTCACTACAACACCTCTACCTTCACTACAATACAACACCACACCATACAGTCACTACAACACCTCTACCTTCACTACCATACAATACCACACCATACAGTCACTACAACACCTCTACCTTCACTACCATACAACACCACACCATACAGTCACTACAACACCTCTACCTTCACTACCATACAACACCAAACCATACATTCACTACAACACCTCTACCTTCACTACAATACAACACCACACCATACAGTCACTACAACACATCTACCTTCACTACCATACAACACCACACCATACAGTCACTACAACACCTCTACCTTCACTACCATACAACACCACACTATACAGTCACTACAACACCTCTACCTTCACTACCATACAACACCACACCATACAGTCACTACAAGACCCCTACCTTCACTACCATACAACACCACACCATACAGTCACTACAAGACCCCTACCTTCACTACCATACAACACCACACCATACAGTCCCTACAACACATCTACCTTCACTACCATACAACACCACACTATACAGTCACTACAACACCTCTACCTTCACTACCATACAACACCACACCATACAGTCCCTACAACACATCTACCTTCACTACCATACAACACCACACCATACAGTCCCTACAACACCTCTACTTTCACTACCATACAACACCACACCATACAGTCACTACAACACCTCTACCTTCACTACCATACAACACCACACTCTACAGTCACTACAACACCTCTACCTTCACTACCATACAACACCACACCATACAGTCACTACAACACCTCTACCTTCACTACCATACAACACCACACCATACAGTCACTACAACACCTCTACCTTCACTACCATACAACACTACACCATACAGTCAATACAACACCTCTACCTTTAATACCATACAACACCACACCATACAGTCACTACAACACTTCTACCTTCACTACCATACAACACCACACCATACAGTCACTACAACACCTCTACCTTCACTACCATACAACACCACACCATACAGTCACTACAACACATCTACCTTCACTACCATACAACACCACGCCATACAGTCACTACAACACCTCTACCTTCACTACCATACACCACCACACCATACAGTCACTACAACACCTCTACCTTCACTACCATACACCACCACACCATACAGTCACTACAACACCTCTACCTTCACTACCATACAACACCACACCATACAGTCAATACAACACCTCTACCTTCACTACCATACAACACCATACTATACAGTCACTACAACACCTCTACCTTCACTACCATACAACACCACACCATACAGTCACTACAACATCTCTACCTCCACTACCATACAACACCACACCATACAGTCACTACAACACCTCTACCTTCACTACCATACAACACCACACTATACAGTCACTACAACACCTCTACCTTCACTACCAAACAATACCACACCATACAGCCACTACAACACCTCTACCTTCACTACCATACCACACCACACTATACAGTCACTACAACACCTCTACCTTCACTACCATACAACACCACACCATACAGTCACTACAACACCTCTACCTTCACTACCATACCACACCATACTATACAGTCACTACAACACCTCTACCTTCACTACCATACAACACCACACCATACAGTCACTACAACATCTCTACCTCCACTACCATACAACACCACACCATACAGTCACTACAACACCTCTACCTTCACTACCATACAACACCACACTATACAGTCACTACAACACCTCTACCTTCACTACCAAACAATACCACACCATACAGTCACAACAACACCTCTACCTTCACTACCATACAACCCCACACTATACAGTCACTACAACACCTCTATCTTCACTACAATACAACACCACACCATACAGTCACTACACCACCTCTACCTTCACTACCATACAACACCACACTATACAGTCACTACAACACCTCTACCTTCACTACCATACCACACCATACAGTCACTACAGCTCCTCTACCTTCACTACCATACAACACCACACCATACAGTCACAACAACACCTCTACCTTCACTACCATACAACACCACACTATACAGTCACTACAACACCTCTACCATCACTACCATACAACACCACACTATACAGTCATACAACACCTCTACCTTCACTACAATGCAACACCACACCATACAGTCACTACAACACCTCTACCTTCACTACAATACAACACCACACCATACAGTCACTACAACACCTGTACCTTCACTACCATACAACACCACACCATACAGTCACTACAATATCTCTACCTCCACTACCATACAACACCACACCATACAGTCACTACAACACCTCTACCTTCACTACCATACAACACCACACTATACAGTCACTACAGCACCTCTACCTTCACTACCAAACAATACCACACCATACAGTCACAACAACACCTCTACCTTCACTACCATACAACACCACACTATACAGTGACTACAACACCTCTACCATCACTACCATACAACACCACACTATACAGTCACTACAACACCTCTACCTTCACTACAATACAACACCACACCATACAGTCACTACACCACCTCTACCTTCACTACCATACAACACCACACTATACAGTCACTACAACACCTCTACCTTCACTACCATACAACACCACACCATACAGTCACTACACCACCTCTACCTTCACTACCATACAACACCACACCATACAGTCACTACAACACCTCTACCTTCACTACCATACAGCACCACACTATACAGTCACTACAACACCTCTACCTTCACTACCAAACAATACCACACCATACAGTCACAACAACACCTCTACCTTCACTACCATACAACACCACACTATACAGTCACTACAACACCTCTACCATCACTACCATACAACACCACACTATACAGTCACTACAACACCTCTACCTTCACTACCATACAACACCACCATACAGTCACTACAACACCTCTACCTTCACTACCATACAACACCACACCATACAGTCACTACAACACCTCTACCTTCACTACAATACAACACCACACCATACAGTCACTACACCACCTCTACCTTCACTACCATACAACACCACACCATACAGTCACTACAACACCTCTACCTTCAGTACCATACAACACCACACCATACAGTCACTACAACACCTCTACCTTCACTACCATACAACACCACACCATACAGTCACTACAACACCTCTACCTTCACTACCATACAACACCACACCATACAGTCACTACAACACCTCTACCTTCACTACAATACAACACCACACCATACAGTCACTACACCACCTCTACCTTCACTACCATACAACACCACACCATACAGTCACTACAACACCTCTACCTTCACTACCATACAACACCACACCATACAGTCACTACAACACCTCTACCTTCACTACCATACAACACCACACCATACAGTTACTACACCACCTCTACCTTCACTATCATACAACACCACACTATACAGTCACTACAACACCTCTACCTTCACTACAATACAACACCACACCATACAGTCACTACACCACCTCTACCTTCACTACCATACAACACCACACCATACAGTCACTACAACACCTCTACCTTCACTACCATACAACACCACACCATACAGTCACTACAACACCTCTACCTCCACTACCATACAACACCACACCATACAGTCACTACAACACCTCTACCTTCACTACCATACAACACCACACTATACAGTCACTACAACACCTCTACCTTCACTACCATACAACACCACACCATACAGTCACTACACCACCTCTACCTTCACTACCATACAACACCACACCATACAGTCACTACAACACCTCTACCTTCACTACCATACCACACCACACTATACAGTCACTACAACACCTCTACCTTCACTACCATACAACACCACACCATACAGTCACTACAACACCTCTACCTTCACTACCATACCACACCATACTATACAGTCACTACAACACCTCTACCTTCACTACCATACAACACCACACCATACAGTCACTACAACACCTCTACCTTCACTACCATACAACACCACACCATACAGTCACTACAACACCTCTACCTTCACTACCATACCACACCATACTATACAGTCACTACAACACCTCTACCTTCACTACCATACAACACCACACCATACAGTCACTACAAGACCCCTACCTTCACTACCATACAACACCACACCATACAGTCCCTACAACACATCTACCTTCACTACCATACAACACCACACTATACAGTCACTACAACACCTCTACCTTCACTAGCATACAACACCACACCATACAGTCCCTACAACACATCTACCTTCACTACCATACAACACCACACCATACAGTCCCTACAACACCTCTACCTTCACTACCATACAACACCACACCATACAGTCACTACAACACCTCTACCTTCACTACCATACAACACCACACTCTACAGTCACTACAACACCTCTACCTTCACTACCATACAACACCACACCATACAGTCACTACAACACCTCTACCTTCACTACCATACAACACCACACCATACAGTCACTACAACACCTCTACCTTCACTACCATACAACACTACACCATACAGTCAATACAACACCTCTACCTTTAATACCATACAACACCACACCATACAGTCACTACAACACCTCTACCTTCACTACCATACAACACCACACCATACAGTCACTACAACACCTCTACCTTCACTACCATACAACACCACACCATACAGTCACTACAACACATCTACCTTCACTACCATACAACACCACACCATACAGTCACTACAACACCTCTACCTTCACTACCATACACCACCACACCATACAGTCACTACAACACCTCTACCTTCACTACCATACACCACCACACCATACAGTCACTACAACACCTCTACCTTCACTACCATACAACACCACACCATACAGTCAATACAACACCTCTACCTTCACTACCATACAACACCATACTATACAGTCACTACAACACCTCTACCTTCACTACCATACAACACCACACCATACAGTCACTACAACATCTCTACCTCCACTACCATACAGCACCACACCATACAGTCACTACAACACCTCTACCTTCACTACCATACAACACCACACTATACAGTCACTACAACACCTCTACCTTCACTACCAAACAATACCACACCATACAGTCACTACAACACCTCTACCTTCACTACCATACCACACCACACTATACAGTCACTACAACACCTCTACCTTCACTACCATACAACACCACACCATACAGTCACTACAACACCTCTACCTTCACTACCATACCACACCATACTATACAGTCACTACAAGACCTCTACCTTCACTACCATACAACACCACACCATACAGTCACTACAACATCTCTACCTCCACTACCATACAACACCACACCATACAGTCACTACAACACCTCTACCTTCACTACCATACAACACCACACTATACAGTCACTACAACACCTCTACCTTCACTACCAAACAATACCACACCATACAGTCACAACAACACCTCTACCTTCACTACCATACAACACCACACTATACAGTCACTACAACACCTCTATCTTCACTACAATACAACACCACACCATACAGTCACTACACCACCTCTACCTTCACTACCATACAACACCACACTATACAGTCACTACAACACCTCTACCTTTACTACCATACAACACCACACCATACAGTCACTACAACACCTCTACCTTCACTACCATACAACACCACACTATACAGTCACTACAACACCTCTACCTTCACTACCATACAACACCACACCATACAGTCACTACACCACCTCTACCTTCACTACCATACAACACCACACTATACAGTCACTACAACACCTCTACCTTCACTACCATACCACACCATACAGTCACTACAGCTCCTCTACCTTCACTACCATACAACACCACACCATACAGTCACAACAACACCTCTACCTTCACTACCATACAACACCACACTATACAGTCACTACAACACCTCTACCATCACTACCATACAACACCACACTATACAGCCATACAACACCTCTACCTTCACTACAATACAACACCACACCATACAGTCACTACAACACCTCTACCTTCACTACAATACAACACCACACCATACAGTCACTACAACACCTGTACCTTCACTACCATACAACACCACACCATACAGTCACTACAATATCTCTACCTCCACTACCATACAACACCACACCATACAGTCACTACAACACCTCTACCTTCACTACCATACAACACCACACTATACAGTCACTACAGCACCTCTACCTTCACTACCAAACAATACCACACCATACAGTCACAACAACACCTCTACCTTCACTACCATACAACACCACACTATACAGTCACTACAACACCTCTACCTTCACTACCATACAACACCACACCATACAGTCACTACACCACCTCTACCTTCACTACCATACAACACCACACTATACAGTCACTACAACACCTCTACCTTCACTACCATACCACACCATACAGTCACTACAGCTCCTCTACCTTCACTACCATACAACACCACACCATACAGTCACAACAACACCTCTACCTTCACTACCATACAACACCACACTATACAGTCACTACAACACCTCTACCATCACTACCATACAACACCACACTATACAGCCATACAACACCTCTACCTTCACTACAATACAACACCACACCATACAGTCACTACAACACCTCTACCTTCACTACAATACAACACCACACCATACAGTCACTACAACACCTGTACCTTCACTACCATACAACACCACACCATACAGTCACTACAATATCTCTACCTCCACTACCATACAACACCACACCATACAGTCACTACAACACCTCTACCTTCACTACCATACAACACCACACTATACAGTCACTACAGCACCTCTACCTTCACTACCAAACAATACCACACCATACAGTCACAACAACACCTCTACCTTCACTACCATACAACACCACACTATACAGTCACTACAACACCTCTACCATCACTACCATACAACACCACACTATACAGTCACTACAACACCTCTACCTTCACTACAATACAACACCACACCATACAGTCACTACACCACCTCTACCTTCACTACCATACAACACCACACTATACAGTCACTACAACACCTCTACCTTCACTACCATACAACACCACACCATACAGTCACTACACCACCTCTACCTTCACTACCATACAACACCACACCATACAGTCACTACAACACCTCTACCTTCACTACCATACAACACCACACTATACAGTCACTACAACACCTCTACCTTCACTACCAAACAATACCACACCATACAGTCACAACAACACCTCTACCTTCACTACCATACAACACCACACTATACAGTCACTACAACACCTCTACCATCACTACCATACAACACCACACTATACAGTCACTACAACACCTCTACCTTCACTACCAAACAATACCACACCATACAGTCACAACAACACCTCTACCTTCACTACCATACAACACCACACTATACAGTCACTACAACACCTCTACCATCACTACCATACAACACCACACTATACAGTCACTACAACACCTCTACCTTCACTACCATACAACACCACCATACAGTCACTACAACACCTCTACCTTCACTACCATACAACACCACACCATACAGTCACTACAACACCTCTACCTTCACTACAATACAACACCACACCATACAGTCACTACACCACCTCTACCTTCACTACCATACAACACCACACCATACAATCACTACAACACCTCTACCTTCAGTACCATACAACACCACACCATACATTCACTACAACACCTCTACCTTCACTACCATACAACACCACACCATACAGTCACTACAACACCTCTACCTTCACTACCATACAACACCAAACCATACAGTCACTACAACACCTCTACCTTCACTACAATACAACACCACACCATACAGTCACTACACCACCTCTACCTTCACTACCATACAACACCACACCATACAGTCACTACAACACCTCTACCTTCACTACCATACAACACCACACCATACAGTCACTACAACACCTCTACCTTCACTACCATCCAACACCACACCATACAGTTACTACACCACCTCTACCTTCACTATCATACAACACCACACTATACAGTCACTACACCACCTCTACCTTCACTACCATACAACACCACACCATACAGTCACTACTCCACCTCTACCTTCACTACCATACAACACCACACTATACAGTCACTACAACACCTCTACCTTCACTACCATACAACACCACACTATACAGTCTCTCCAACACCTCTACCTTCACTACCATCCAACACCACACCATACAGTTACTACACCACCTCTACCTTCACTATCATACAACACCACACCATACAGTCACTACACCACCTCTACCTTCACTACCATACAACACCACACCATACAGTCACTACAACACCTCTACCTTCACTACCATACAACACCACACCATACAGTCACTACAACACCTCTACCTTCACTACCATACAACACCACACCATACAGTCACTACAACACCTCTACCTTCACTACCATACCACACCATACTATACAGTCACTACAACACCTCTACCTTCACTACCATACAACACCACACCATACAGTCACTACAACACCTCTACCTTCACTACCATACAACACCACACTATACAGTCTCTCCAACACCTCTACCTTCACTACCATACAACACCACACTATACAGTCACTACAAGACCTCTACCTTCACTACCATACAACACCACACCATACAGTCACTACAACACCTCTACCTTCACTACCATACCACACCATACTATACAGTCACTACAACACCTCTACCTTCACTACCATACAACACCACACCATTCAGTCACTACAACACCTCTACCTTCACTACCATACAACACCACACCATACAGTCACTACAACACCTCTACCTTCACTACCATACAACACCACACCATACAGTCACTACAACACCTCTACCTTCACTACCATACAACACCACACCATACAGTCACTACAACACCTCTACCTTCACTACCATACAACACCACACCATACAGTCACTACAACACCTCTACCTTCACTACCATACAACACCACACCATACAGTCACTACAACACCTTTACCTTCACTACCATACAACACCACACCATACAGTCACTACAACACCTTTACCTTCACTACCATACAACACCACACCATACAGTCACTACAACACCTCTACCTTCACTACCATACAACACCACACCATACAGTCACTACAACACCTCTACCTTCACTACCATACAACACCACACCATACAGTCACTACAACACCTCTACCTTCACTACCATACAACACCACACCACAGTCACTACAACACCTCTACCTTCACTACCATACAACACCACACTATACAGTCACTACAACACCTCTACCTTCACTACCATACAACACCACACCATACAGTCACTACAACACCTCTACCTTCACTACCATACCACACCACACCATACAGCCACTACAACACCTCTACCTTCACTACCATACAACACCACACTATACAGTCACTACAACACCTCTACCTTCACTACCATACAACACCACACCATACAGTCACTACAACACCTCTACCTGCACTACCATACAACACCACACTATACAGTCACTACAACACCTCTACCTTCACTACCATACAACACCACACTATACAGTCACTACAACACCTCTACCTTCACTACCATACAACACCACACCATACAGTCACTACAACACCTCTACCTTCACTACCATACAACACCACACTATACAGTCACTACAACACCTCTACCTTCACTACCATACAACACCACACTATACAGTCACTACAACACCTCTACCTTCACTACCATACAACACCACACCATACAGTCACTACAACACCTCTACCTTCACTACCATACAACACCACACCATACAGTCACTACAACACCTCTACCTTCACTACCATACAACATCACACCATACAGTCACTACAACACCTCTACCTTCACTACCATACAACACCACATTATACAGTCACTACAACACCTCTACCTTCACTACCATACCACACCACACCATACAGCCACTACAACACCTCTACCTTCACTACCATACAACACCACACTATACAGTCACTACAACACCTCTACCTTCACTACCATACAACACCGCACCATACAGTCACTACAACACCTCTACCTTCACTACCATACAACACCACACTATACAGTCACTACAACACCTCTACCTTCACTACCATACAACACCACACCATACAGTCATTACAACACCCCTACCTTCACTACCATACAACACCACACTATACAGTCACTACAACACCTCTACCTTCACTACCATACAACACCACACCATACAGTCACTACAACACCTCTACCTTCACTACCATACAACACCACACCATACAGTCACTACAACACCTCCACCTTCACTACCATACAACACCACACCATACAGTCACTACAACACCTCTACCTTCACTACCATACAACACCACACCACAGTCACTACAACACCTCTAGCTCCACTACCATACAACACCACACCATACAGTCACTACAACACCTCTACCTGCACTACCATACAACACCACACCATACAGTCACTACAGGTCCTCTACCTTCACTACAATACAACACCACACTATACAGTCACTACAACACCTCTACCTTTAATACCATACAACACCACACCATACAGTCACTACAGGTCCTCTACCTTCACTACCATACAACACCACACCATACAGTCACTACAACACCTCTACCTTCACTACCATACAACACCACACCACAGTCACTACAACACCTCTACCTTCACTACCATACAACACCACACTATACAGTCACTACAACACCTCTACCTTCACTACCATACAACACCACACCATACAGTCACTACAACACCTCTACCTTCACTACCATACAAGACCACACCATACAGTCACTACAACACCCCTACCTTCACTACCATACAACACCACACCATACAGTCACTACAACACCTCTACCTTCACTACCATACAAGACCACACCATACAGTCACTACAACACCCCTACCTTCACTACCATACAACACCACACCATACAGTCACTACAACACCTCTACCTTCACTACCATACAACACCACACCATACAGTCACTACAACACCTCTACCTTCACTACCATACAACACCACACCATACAGTCACTACAACACCTCTACCTTCACTACCATACAAGACCACACCATACAGTCACTACAACACCCCTACCTTCACTACCATACAACACCACACTATACAGTCACTACAACACCTCTACTTTCACTACAATACAACACCACACCATACAGTCACTACAACACCTCTACCTTCACTACCATACAACACCACACCATACAGTCACTACAACACCTCTACCTTCACTACCATACAACACCACACCATACAGTCACTACAACACCTCTACCTTCACTACCATACAACACCACACTATACAGTCACTACAACACCTCTACCTTCACTACAATACAACACCACACCATACATTCACTACAACACCTCTACCTTCACTACCATACAACATTACATCATACAGTCACTACAACACCTCTACCTTCACTACCATACAACACCACACTATACAGTCACTACAACACCTCTACCTTCACTACCATACAACACCACACCATACAGTCAATACAACACCTCTACCTTCACTACCATACAACACCACACTATACTGTCACTACAACACCCCTACCTTCACTACCATACAACACTACACCATACAGACAATACAACACCTCTACCTTCACTACCATATAACATCACACCATACAGTCACTACAACACCTCTACCTTTACTACCATACAACACCACACCATACAGTCACTACAACACCTCTACCTTCACTACCATACAACACCACACCATACAGTCACTACAGGTCCTCTACCTTCACTACCATATAACATCACACCATACAGTCACTACAGCTCCTCTATCTTGACTGTCATAAAACATCGGACCATTGACACACCATACAGTCTCTCCAATCAGGACGGGTCCACTATCTTCATTGCTATACAACATAGTTTGATATATCATAGTTTCTACTTCCTACAAATCCTCTACCTTCACTGACATCCAACATAACATGGCTTACATGACATACTCTCTATTGGCAGTCACTACATGTCTTGTGCCTTCAGTGTCATACAACCTGACACCACCAACATACATACACCTTATAGTCAATTATATGTCATCTACCTTCACTAACACTATACATTCTCAGCAGTCACCACAAGCCCACTATCTTTTCAGCCAAACAATGGAATGATCCTTTGTTGGTTTCAGTGATGTGTGTTCATGTAACCCTTTAGCATTTACATTACTCTATATACACAATTATATTTTCACAGTAAAGGTTTTACCTCACATAATATCAAATCTATGAGATTTTGATATTTATTTTGAGAACAATACCTTAACATCAGTATGAGTGGCTAGTTACAGCCAGTTTGAACAGAAAGAGGTGAGCGAATTCTGGCCAGATAGGTCCAGTTTAAATGCTAAAAGGTTAACGTAATTCTGTGCGAGATTTGACATGACATAGTGTGTGACAAGGCTGACCCTTTGAATTACAGGTACAGTACCTCAGATGGGCTTTCAAACAGTTTTTGTCTACCCAATTTCAGTCACAAGGATTGGGTTGACCAAGGCTATGGTAAATGATGGTTACCCAAGATACAACACTGTAGAATTGAACACAGGAACTAATGATTGTGAAACAAACTTCTTAACCATTTAGTTAGGCTGTGTCCACCAGCCATAGAACCATTGTTACAGTCACCATTGAATAATAAGAATGTTAACATAAAAGACCATTGTATAATCTACTAGTTATAAAAAAGAAATCTTTTATTTTTGAAGTTTGTTTTCATTCATTAAACTGCACACTTTAGACACTGCTTTCAAACCATATCATAAATACCCTTATACCTATACAACATGGGCTCCAATATCAAACAAGTTACTAGATATATTGATTATATAGAACTGTAATTTTGCACTGGTATTTTGTTTTACTACCTGGAAAATTTCAAATTCATTACATTTACTCACAACTTTCCAGGCAAGCCAACAATGGAGTCTGTACATAGTTGTCCAGCCTGATAGAAGTAGCAGCAAAATCACCTTCAAATTTCATCCTACATTCACAAAGTTTTTAACCATCTCGCCAATTGCAACCCTGAGCGCCTCTTTGATCTCCATGTGTCTAACACACGTGGACATGCCTACAAGATCAGAAAACAGCACAGCTCCCATGACTTTCGTAGACATTTTTTCATGCTCAGAGTTGCTGAAGCATGGAACAAACTGCCTGCGTCAATTGTTAGCTGCCGAGACACTGCATCCTTTAAGACACTCATGCTTCCCGAAATACGCCAAAACTACACCTGATGTACCCCTTCCATACACATGCACACATATGTGTATCATGACTCGTGCACTGTTCATTTTACTGATGTTTGTGCATTGCCCTATGTACTGTACATGCACTTTTTTGATGAGTTGTGGTGCACCTGGGCACTGTACACAATATTTCATTATTGTTATTGTTATTATATCATGACTCGTGCACTGTTCATTTTCCTGACATTTGTACATTATTCTATGTACTATACATGCACCTTTGATGAGTTGTAGTGCACCTGAGCACTGTACACAATAATTTCATTATTATTATTATTATTATATTCTTAACAAAAAGACACATTTGACAATATAGTTATGTACATATATATATATATATATAATTGTTTCTACTTTTGGCACAAGGCCAGCAAATACCCAGTGCATTACTGGTACTTTATTTTATCAACCCCATAAGGATGAAAGGCAAAGTTAACCTCGGTGGGATTTGAACTCAGAATGGAAAGGGCCGTAACTCTATGTGTCAACGCATGGCGTCCGACCCTCTACCGATACTGCCAATCCATCGCCCTTTATATATATATATATATAATATGCGCAAGACATGGTCACCTGATCAGGACAACTCGTCTAACTCTTGCTTGCGTAGAAAATGGACGTTAAACGGTGATGATTACGATATATATATATATATATATATATATATATATAGAGAGAGAGAGACATCTATGTGATATTAACAAATGCAAGAATGAGTACTCAATACCCAAAGTAGAACTTAATAATATCTGTAATATGGCTAAGTGATGAATCTTGTTACTCTGGAGTTTCACCTGTGTGCTCACAAGACACATCACTTAGCTATAATAAAGGACCATCATCATCATCATCATCATCATCACCATTCAACGTCCATTTTTCCATGCTAGCATGGGTTAGACAAGTCAAATCAGATGACCATATCTTGCTCATACAGAACTCTCTGGCTTGGTTCCTATGGCTGGGTGGCCATCCTAACACCAACTACATTTAGGATATATACATATATAATTATGCGGTGTTTAAGGCTGAAATGTCTCTGTTCAAACAGGGCTAGCATTGAGTTAAACAATAACAACCTTCCAGAAATACCATTACTTTACCCAAAATACCATATTCCTATTAAAGACTTACGGTTTTCAAATAAATTCTAAAATAATCAAGAATTTGATGACATTTAGTAATATAACTAACTTTTTCTTTATTAAGCTGGTGTTCCAAGCATAAAATTATGATGAAAGGTTATTAATTATATATAAACACTCTAAAACGAATAGTTTTTTTAATAAGAGAATCAAAAATAAATTGGTATCAAAAGGGTTAGCATGGAGATGCAGCAAAGATAGTATTGGTTGATCTTAAAATGTAGGAAAAAACATCCATTGAAGTAAACAAATTTGTAAGGGATGGTGTCAGAGTTAATGTAGAGAGCATTAATGAAATGAGGGGCTGAAGAAAAGGAGAGATGATTGGAATAGAGGAAGAGTGCTAATAAGCAGATAAGGTCTGGAAATGTTGATTGTTGATTGCTTATGTTGAGAACCTTAGCAGTATATTGTGTCTACTCTAGATATGCTGTGTTGGAGGTAGTGAAACTATGAAGACAGTACATGCTCTAGTGATGTTTATTGAGTTGTTGTTTACCTCCAGGTTGGCCCTGACTGAGCAGACCTATGATCAAAGGCATGCCAGCCATGGCCATCATGTTTTTTTATTCAGGCATTATGTACCCTTGACTACATTATCAAATGTGTCCAAAATACACAGTTTTTAAGATATTAGGGTATGTTTTGAGGGAGATTTGGCAACATGAATTACCTCATTAAGGTGCCTTTATTGGCTGGTTTGATATGTGAGTTGATATAGAAACAGTAGTGTTGTTCTGAAGATGTGAGGCTTAGTGATTAGTGTTGTGCTCACAATTGAGAGGTTGTGAATTTGATTCCTTGACCAAATGGTGTGTTGTCTCCTTGAGCAAGACACATTGCTCTAATTCACTCAGCTGGAGAAAATGAGTTGAGGCGTCACTGGTACCAAGCTGTATCAGATTTTGCCTTTCCCTTGGACAATATCTTAGGAGAGGGGAGACAGGCATGCAAGACAATTGCTGGTCTTCCATAAAAATACATTGCCTGGGCTTGTGCCTCAGAGAGCAATTTTCTAGGTGCAAACTCTCGGGTGTCAACGTCCTGTTTTGGTGATGTTTCTAGTGTGTTTTTAGAATATTCTTTTACACAGTAGTTATGTTCTGCTGTGTTATAGAGTGTCAACATGATTTGTAAGTTTGTAGTAGTAGTATGCCATGTATCTTTCTCAAAGAGGACCTGTAGTGAGCGATTGACTGACCAAACAAATTTACACTTTCTTAAATATGAAATATTTGATTCCCAGCTCTGTCTAGCCAGTCAGATCTTGCCAGTCAATTAATAATTGAAATGCTGAAATTTTGTACTGGTGACTATAATCCTAAAGCAAGATTTGGAAACACAGAAGGTGATATGAGAGTTGCATTGAAGAGGGGGAAATCTAAACTAGAATAAAGTAAGAAGTGTGGGACTGCATACAGTTTATAATTTTTTATCCCCTTAGTAAAATAAGTTGGATTACTTTGAATAAATAATTGTTTCTACTTTAGGCACAAGGCCAGCAATTACCCAGTTCATTACTGGTACTTTATTTTATCGACCCCGTAAGGATGAAAGGCAAAGTCAACCTCGGCAGTATTTGAACTCAGATCGTAAAGGGACGTAACTATGCTGGAAAGCATGGCGTCCGACCCTCTACCGATACTGCCAATCCAATGAATATTACATAATTTATCTACTAAATTTCGTGGCTGTTCATTAAATATATTTTATTACTTATTTAAAGATTCACTTCTTTACAATTTTCAAATGTCAACACTTCCAGTTAGCGATCGTTTAAATAAATATTCATATATTTCTGTCACTAATTTTCTCCTAATGAAGTTTATATATAATATCGCCTTTTTTTAATGTATCATGTATTACGTTGCTGATTACATAAGATAGTGTAACGCAGTCTTCGTACAATTTCTGTGTATATTGTCAATTACGGTTTTATTTGATGTATCATATGTACATGCATATATACTTGCGTATAATATCAATACACACACTACACATGCTAGCAGAAAACCACCCGAAGTGGGGTTTTTCTGCTAGTGGATGTAATAAAAATTAACTTTTCATCTATAATATTATGTTCGAATGTTACACTTTCAAAGGGAAACAACTCTGTGTTGACCTCTCGATTATTAATCCTATCTATTGTAGTCAAAATATGCCGACAGTATAACAACAAGAACGGGGAAATAGATTACGAGTGTTAGTGATGGTAGTGATCAACTACCCGACAGAGAAGAAAGTAAAATGATGAGAAAAGCTTTCATATCCGTTGTAGTAAAACAGCACATGCTTCACTCCTTCCGGAATGTCACATGTTCAAAGTTGGAAATCTGGAGCAGTTGTGATTGATGATTTTGTCTATCCAAGGATATTCAAGGACTTTGCAACGAAACTAGACTCAAGGTCTCCAATCTTCACCAAAAACTGTGTTGAAGCCTTGATTCGATGTGACACCTAAACAGGACAACAACTTTTAATATCTAGAATTAGAATGGCACCAAGTGATACAAATTGACCATTTAAAAAATTGTAGCACTGGTACCCTGATAAAATGCACACGGCCCACATTATCAAGTGGTAGTGCTGGTACCACAATAAAATGCACACAGCCCACTGTGTAAAGTGGTAGTGCTGGTACCACAATAAAATGCACAAAGCCCACCTTGTAAAGTGGTAGTGCTGGTGTCATGATAAAATTCCCCTAGCCCACATAGTAAAGTGGTAGTGCTAGTGCCATGATAAAATACACTGAGGCCACATTGTAAGGTGTTATTGCTAATACAACAAGAAAAACCCCCAGCCTACATTATCATGTGGTAGTGCTGATGTAGGAGTAATTTGATACTCTTCACAATAGAGTCTCTTTCACACTGTCAAGCAGTCTTCATGAAGCTAACTTTGTGGCCTCATAAATAAGTTCTCTTTGTCACTAAAATGTTTGATATTTATCAACTGGCTATCTGCTTATTCTCGAATCACAGAAACAAAGGAAGCATACTGATAAATAGCCTGTCCACAGAGCCAATTCATGCAGTTGCAGAGTTCATACTGACTAGCCACGATGTAGTGGTTAACTGTCTTATGCACTGACCCCTCTCTCTCTCTCTCTCTCTCTCTCTCTCTCTCTGTCTCCCCCTCTATCAGGGCCAGTGGAATTCATCCCATCAACAGAAGTTTGGTAAATATATTTTCAATAATACCTTTGCAAGCAAACATGTATACACATCTTATTGGAATCATGACATCACACAATTCAACTGGGATTATATGCTCTTTTTGTATTGTCGTTATAACTTCAACATAAGTTATATTTAATGAAATATTAACATAGTGGTTCTCTGTTATTGTGGTTTATATATTTCATTAAGCATGAAATCAAGGTAAATCACTTACCCAAAGAATCATCACATTATCATCATAATGAACACTGTTACTCACTTACTTGCATACCCCTGGTCACACTGTATCAGGCACATCAATCTTCCTTCATCTACAACTCTAAACAACAGTGACCACATCACTGAACAATCAACAAGAACCACATCAACACCGCAATACAACCATTTCCCTTAACACTCGATCTGCTGTACTGGTGCCATGACAAAAATCACCCAACCCAGATTGTAATGTGGTAGTACTGGTACCATGAGAAAAGCACATAATGGTGACAGAAATTGATGAAGATACAGAAATTTATGCATCAAAATAAAAATAAGAAAATTTATAAAACATTTCCTCAATTACTGCTAGTTCTTTATTAATGTATTATTGTATTGTTGTCTTTTCCAGAAAGATCTAATGAAGAAACAGCACAGCAAACTGGTGAGTGTATTGTTGTAGGTGTGGTAGTATGGTCAGTGGGGTTGTAGGTGTGGTAGTATGGTCAGTGTTGTAGGTGTGGTAGTATGGTTAGTGTTGTAGGTGTGGTAGTATGGTGTTGTAGGTGTGGTAGTATGTTGTTGCAAGTGTGGTAGTATGGTTAGTGTTGTAGGTGTGATAGTATTATCATTATTTACCCTCTCTGGGCAGGGGATTGGCAGTATCAGTAGAAGGGTGGACGCCATGCTTTGCAGCATAGAGTTACGCCCCTTTATGGTATGAGTTCAAATCTCGCCGAGATTCACTTTGCCTTTCATCCTTACAGGGTCGAGAAAATAAAGTACCAGTAATGTACTGGTTAATTGCTGGCCTTGTGCCAAAAGTAGAAACTATTATTTACCCTCTCCTCCCTGACATACCATGGTTCTATCATTGCTCTCTCTTTTCTATTCAAATTCTTGTTCATGTTTCTTTGAAAAAAACCCTCAAAACAAACACTAAGTTATATAGTAAGGAGCACAAAGCAGCCATATTAGAGATGGTGTCATGATAGACTGCACCCAATACTCTGTGTATAATGGCTGGTGAATGAGCAGAGATAACAAAGGGTCAAGAGGACCCTTCTGTCTGGATGCCCTTCCTAACACCAACAACATTTACAGTGTGGAACATATGAATGATATTTGGTCCTCTGACCTGTATAGGGGAGCAATAACTCGAAATTAGAACTGGCTTGGACTACATCTAGCTGTACAACTGGTGGCAGCATGGTAAACATGTAAAATGCATGTAAAATATATGATGATGATTAACTGCAGCCAAAGAAAATTCTTGCAACTAAATGATATGACATCAATCACTAACAGTCTCCAGCCTCTGGCATACAGACATGCTGTGACTTCTTATTGCCCTTGCCATTTCCACACAGGCATTTCCGACTTACTCATTCCTTCTACTCTCATCACCCATATTGTATCCAACCTTTATGCTCCACATTAACAAACATTCTCAACACTGCCTCCTCAGAATGTCAGCCCTCTGGAATTACCTTCCTGAACAGGTTTTTCCTGCAGCTGTTGACTTGAAAATATTCAAAAAGTGTATGAAACACATCAGTCTCACTGGTCTCAGAGGGACTGCAAAGGATGTAAACACTGTTCTTCTCTCTAGACCAAACAAATGCCTTTCTGTTGGAACCTTTGTAAACAGACCTACTATATCAAGGTTGATTATTTGGTTGGACCTGGCTGCATATTCTGGACTAGTTTTATGAAACTTAAATTGACCCAAGAATGACTAGAACATAAGAACTACATGTATAATATCCATGCATTTATGGGAAAATGTCACATACTTGTACTTTCCTTTTGTCTAAATTATCGGTTTTTTGCTTAAAGTCAGAAAGAAACCATACCTTATATGTTGTAGTTGCCCTAACACTTAACAATTAACATTTTCTCTCACTTGAAAGCTCAATTTTTATTGAAATCTGTATCAGTAACTTCCCATATTTTCTTTCTGCAGGCTGATCGTCGTAATAAATCTGGCAAACCAGATGAGGTAGAATCAGATGGAGCTGGAGATGGCAGCAAAGATGACATGGATGATGAGGGGACTGACTAATTGACCAATTCTCAGCCATTTTTTCCATCCATGGTGGTATTGTGTCTGATGATGGCAGCAGTAGATGACAAGAATATATAATACAATGTGTGTGTGTGTGCGCGCGTGTGTGTGTGTGTGTGCAGAAGGAATGATTATCTCTGGTTTTAAGTAAGGAAAGGAAATATAATCGTGAAAATATTGCAGAAGAGTAAGGGAGAAAGTTATTTTCAAAAAATTGTCCATAAGTTTTGTTATTCTGGAGTTTTGGTGGAAACAATTGGATTAATCTAAACTACAGGACGTTTTTTGGGTTTTGATGAATGTGACATCAAATATGTAAAACTTATTCCAGCTATGATCATCCTGTCTTTTTCCTAGCCTCACTTCACCAAGAACCACATTATCCAATGTATTTTTTAAAGCTGGTAGAGCAGGATTTATGGGGGATTTCACTGCTATTTCTAGCATTTATTGTTACTATGTATGTGTACAATTTATTCTTACTATATGTGTGTAGTGTACTATTATGTGACTTTAATTTATTGATACTATGTGTTTGTGTGTAGAATATTGTTATCATACTATGTGTGTTATGTAATATATTGTTAATGTGTGTGTAATTGTAACCATGTGTGTTGTCTAAAATCCCAAATTCATTTAAATATATACCACGCAGTATATGTCATCAAAATTGTTATTATCCTTGTGTGGTGCATTGGTTGATTGTTATCATATGAGACTGCTCGATCATATGTTCAAATCTGAATGTAGACATAGCATTAATCCCCTTTCATTAGTGGCAGTGGATTGGCAGAATCGTTAGAGAGTTAGACAAATGCTTAGATGTATTTATTCTGGTTCTGTACATTCTGAGTTCAAATCCCACTGAGGTTAGCTTTGCCTTTCATCCTTATGGTGGCAATAAAATAAAGTACCAGTAACTCACTGGAGTTCATCGACTTTCCTCTTCTTCAAAATTGTTGGCCCTGTGCCATAATCCATAAACCTAGTTGTTCAAACGTCCATACTTCTTTGAGAAATCATAAATATTACCATTATCAATCTATATCTGATTAAATTTTAGCTGATATCAAAAGGTTTTGTGATGTAACATCTGTAGACTTCTTACCAAGGTAACAAGCTGAAATTGAAGACCAGGATAACACACATTCTTTTATGCAGTAGTAGTTCTTTGAAGGAAAACATCTCTGTTACTTCTGCAGTTGTAACAATATTTTACTTTCAATGTTTCCATGCAGCTTCAAATTTCCCTCAACCATATTACTGATTGGTTCCAGTATGTGCTCAGACTAAAGGACAATTTTAAGTTGAAAACTGGCCAATGTATGCTGAGATATGTACTAGAAAGCTTATTAATTTCTAGTTTGTTCTTGATATTGTCTTGAAGTTGCTTCACTACAATTATACCAGAAATCTATGAAACCAGGTATATTTTCTTACCATATTTCCAATGAAATATACAGTATTTGAATTAATAAAGAATTTGAAGGGATTAACTAAATTATTAATTATTTCATTAAGATGGTATTTGTAGCATAACTTTAAAGATAAAAACCTATATAGGAAGGTTTTAATTTAAATAGGAATCCATTCAATTGGTGGCTTTGTTTCATAGAATGAAAGGCAGTTTTGGGCAGTTGGTATCAAAAGGATTAAGATAACCTATTTTATTTTCAGAAATAATCAACAATTGAATATATTTCATAATCAGAGCAAATTTTGAAGTGAGATTCTATTATTAAAAAGATGCTTCTTTGCTGCCATTTTATTAGTCTTAGACCATAGTTACGCCCCTTTACGGACTGAGTTCAAATCCTGCCGAGGTTAACTTTGCCTTTCATCCGGGGTCGATAAAATAAAGTACCAGTAATGCACTGGGTAATTTGCTGGCTTTGTGCCAAAAGTAGAAACAATTTTATTAGTCTTAGACCATAGTTTAGTTAGTGAATCTGGATTCTTAAAAAAAAAGTGACTAATAGATCCCTCCATTTACATTTCAGCTCAAAATATCAATGACTTGTGCAAATTGAACTCACTTTCCCTTCAACATTTAAAGTATAACATTGCCACTATATTCTTAATTTCTTAAAGAACTGAATAAACAAAATTATAAGTTCTCTTTCCTCAAAATTGACATAATATATTTTTTTAATTCTAAAACATTTCATTTTCTCAAGAAAATTTATGAAGTTTTCTTCTCACTCTTCCATTTTTATTTGAATGTAACTGATACAAAAGAAATAATAACAACATTATATTTCCTCTTTCTCTCAGTGATTCTGATTTCTTCCTGCCAAAGTATATGTGTAAATGAGACTGAAAAGATGTTTAAGTGTAACAAAAGAAATTCCTTTGCACCAGAAGTTTCATCAACATCATTAACCAATTGTTTTCATGGAATGTCAGACATCTTTTATTCATTATAAACAAATTGTATACTTTATTGCCTTTTTGTTGTGGGTTGTTATGTGTTATTTTCTTTATTAGAAAAAATGTAGTCGGAATAATGGTAGTTTAGACCATTACAAACAGCTATTGAAATAATTTAAAGGAATTGTACAAAACTATTGAAGATTGGATTCTACAATGGATTCTTTGGTGCTAACATAGACATGCCCTATAGATGGACAAATTTGCTGGTAATATCTGCCAATGATTACTAAAACTGTTGATTTGGGTTCATGTTTCTTTGAGAGTGTAATTGTGTTTTAATCCAGACGAAAAATCTGAGAAATATCAAGCTTTTTGTGAACATTTGTAATGAAATATACTGCCTATGTGTTTCAGTTACTTCGAAAATAATGAAGCAATTTGAGAGATTTAGTAAAATATTTCTTCATTATTAAGCTAGAGTTTGAAAATAACAAAATGATTTTACATAAAATTATGAAGGAAAATTTAAATTTAAATATATAAGTACATTGCAACAAGAGGTTTTGTATCATGCAATCAGAGGCAGTTTCAGATATGTTGGTAATAAAAGGGCTCACTGCCAGTTTCAAACATTAAAGTAAAAAAAAATTGCTAGATTTAATAACATCTCTGAAAATATATTTTGAAATAATTTGAATTTTGTTTATACCCAAATTGTTAGCAGAGCCTCTTCAGGTGATCTGTTTGCATATTTCAGTGGCATTGTGTATTTCTAGGTTGTGACTTTTAAACTTTCATCTCAGTGTTTTCTTTGTTGTTTGATATTGTTTTTTTGGTTGTTGTTTTTTTTGTTTTCTTTATTGAGAGTATTTTCAAAAGGGTTTTGTATCTATAGAACTTGTAGCTTAGCAAGATTTCTTTTTATATGTTATGATGTATTTCTGATGTAAATGTGTATGCATCTATGTGTGAGTGTGTGTAAGTATGAGGGAAATTATGGGGGTTTTATGAAATTTTCATAAACTTAACAAAAGGCCAAAGTGAACAATAAATCACCTTATATGAAAAAGATTATTTTTCTTCTGTCATCTCAATAAGGAAACAGGTGTTTCTCTCAACTATATATTGTAACCTAAATAATTTTGTTAAAAGTTTTGTCATAATTTCTATTTTTGCAGCATATTGCTCTATCGTTTCTTAGAATCTCAAATGATTTCTTTTAAATTTATATGAAACTAATTCCTCTGAAATTCCTGTTGCAAATATTAGAGATACAGTAGTGTATGTGTGTATATATGTTTGTATGATGGTATTTGTTTTTGTGTGACATTGTTTCTCACTTGATATATCATTCTATCTGTATGTCGGTCAGTTTAAATGCATAATGTTTCACTATTTTCTACAAACTAAAAATAAATTCTAAGCTATAAAGAATTGAGGTTCCTGTGGGATCTTTTCTCAACAATGTTTTTTTTTTCCCCATTTTTTATACATTTCCTTTTCATGCCTTTTGCCTGTACCAAATGGTGCAGAAGCTTTTACATCAATTTGTATACTTACTTCAGGACAAAAGTAAATTTAAATCAATAGTATTTAAGTTAAAACTATAGAGCAGGTATCTATGGCAGCTTCATCTTATCACTAAGGGTGTAATTTTAATTATTTAAAATATCTTGGCTTGCTACATCGAGTCTCTAAGTACTTACCTACAATAATTCAATTTAGTTAAAACTTTGGGGATTGTTATCGTTTCAACAAATCGTGTACTACAAATTAATAATCTTTTGAAAATTTCAGAATGCTGAAGTGTTCTGAGCCTTTATTTCATACATAATGTGGTAATATGATCATTGGTGCAGTAGATGATTGTCATCAATTGTCTGTGATCATGAAAATATTATCTACGTAATTGGGGCCAGAATATTGCAATCAAAAACAAACTGATTGAATGTGCTGGTCAGGCTTTTCGTCAGAGTAATGCAACTGTGATGTAGCATTTAAAGGATTACAATGTGGTGCTGTCTATAATGCTATTTATGAAGCTACAACACTACAGTACTCTGTTCAAATGTTCTAGATTATTTTTCTATTAGGCCAGAAATATCAAATGAAATCTCCAGCAACAAAGCCACTTCCATCTCAGAATAGAACAGTTTCATGTGTGTGTGTGTGTGTGTGTGTAGGACCTCTGTGAGTCATGGCAGTATGTGTTGGCTCTCTGTCAGTCTTGACAAGTGGTGGACATCTGTCAGTCCTGATAATAAGTGTTGGTCCTCTATCAGTCCTGATAACAAGTGTTGGTCCTCTATCAGTTGGTTAATGATGTTGATGAAACTTCTGGTGCAAAGGAAGTTCTTTCTAGTTTTAAACATGCTGAAACAATGAAATTTATGTGGTCATGCAACCTGCAAGAAATATCAGCTTAATTTCCCTCCCCAACTTCTTAAAAATGGAAGGAAAAATTGGATAATGTGCATCGAAAAAAATGCCTTGCAATATCAAGTTATTGCCTTTTACATTCTGGGTTCAAATTCTGTCAAGTTCAACTTGATCTTTCACCCTGTCAGAGTCACCAAATAAAGTATCAGTGAAGAACTGGAAACTGATATAACTGTTCCGCTCTCTCCAAATTTCTGGATTTGTGTCAATTTTAGAAATGATTATTATTATTACAAATGCTAGGGTGGTAGATTGGCAGAATTGTTAGAAGGTTAGCTTTGCTTTTCATCCTTACAGGGTTGATAAAATAAAGTACAAGTAACTCACCGCGGTTGATTTAAATGATTTCCTCCCCTCAAAATTGTTGGCTTTGTGCCTAAATCAGAAACCATTATTACAAATGCTAGGGTGTTGATTGACAAAATCATTAGAGTGTTGGACAACATGCTTTGCAACATATAGTTATGACCCTTTACATTCTGAGTTCAAAGTCTATTACTTAGAGAAGCAATAGGTTGTTACTGCTGTATGACCCTAGATCAGCTCTAACAAAACAGACCCATGGTCAAAATCATTCTGGCAAATACCATCCCTGTTTTTTTTATTGGAGTACATAAGACTATATTCTCCAACATGTCCTTTCCTTATACATACACACTTTATTTGGTATTTCTAGCAAGTCAAGTGACCATGTAGTGGTTCTCTAACTGGCTTAAAGAATATTAAACGAACAGGAGTGTTAGAATATCTGATTAAATTCCATGCTTTTTAGTTTCATATGACTTTTTTCTGGGTTGAAACCTGATCTTTTGCTGAACATTAGCAATTGCTGTCTCAGCTAAGATACCATTTTGTTGTTTAGTCACATGTTAATAATCAGACTCAACTATGATTGAAGGCATTCTAATAATGATGAGAAATATCTAGGGCTAGTCCAATGTGTCCTTTTTTCCTGATGGTAAGTAGGGTGTGATTCAAATGAATCATGGCTGCCATTTCTAGCAGCACAAACAACCACAGAGGTTGTCTCATAAAATTTCAGTGTCCAGATGAGTCCAATATATCCTTCCTTTTTCATGATGGTAGGTAGGGTGTGATTTGAGAGAGGTCTGGCTGCTATTTCTAACAGTACAAACAATCACAGGATTTCTCATTGGCTCCTAAAATTCCATGTCGTCCAGGCATGTCATCTCCTTCAGTTGACAATCTAGCTTTTCTTGGCATAACCAACCTGTCTTCCAAATATTTTCAATTAGTTTATTGAAAGACCTATACCAGTACTAAAACTATAGGGTTGTTTGCTACTCCCTCAAACCAACTTCCAAACTGACACCTGATATTATAAATTGGTTGTTAATAGCAACATTCCCTTTTCCATAAAATTCTTACTAATGCATTTTGTTTTTTTTACATAAATTCTTTGATTATTATTATTCGGTAGAGTGTCGGACAATATGCTTTGTGGCATAGAGTTACGATTCTTTCTGTTCCGAGTTCAAATCCCATTGAGGTTAGCTTTGCTTTTCATTCTTATGTGGTTGATAAAATGCAGCACCAGTAATGCATGATTTAATCGACCCCCCCCCCCCCCCCCAAAAAAAAAATTGTTGGCCTTGTGCCTAAATTAGAAACTATTATTATTATTATTATTTTTTTTTTTTTTTGTAACAACAAAAATATCTAGAGTCCTGGAGTAACAAAATGTATGTGACACATAACTGTCTTATTTAGAGAAACAATGTCATTTCAGTGGTTGCTATTGTAATTGATGCTTGTCATGTTTACCTGTAACTTTTTATATTACCTGTGTAACGTTAAGGTGAGAAAATATTGCACAACAACAGGATTTTCTTTAATAGAAATATATAAATTTGTAAATCTAAATTTTACTTAGAAATTTTTGGTTGTATTTACTCATGTTGTAAGATTTTGATAATAAAATTACATATATTTACTGTGAGTTCTGTGTAGTGTTTGCTGCCTGTCAAAATTTCTTTACTAAATATTTTTTCTGTCTGTGTTCACAATTTCTTTACTACATGTTTGTAATAAGAACCATACATTAATATAGGTTCTACAATATAGTGAGAACTAAGCAGTGCAGTATTTGTGCTGAGAAAATACATCTCTAATAATGGTTTCTGATTTAGGTACAAAGCTAAAATATATCACTAATAATTGTTTCTACTTTTGGCACAAGGCCAGCAATTACCCAGTGTATTACTGGTACTTTATTTTATTGAGCCCGTAAGGATGAAAGACAAAGTTAACCTCGGCGGGATTTGAACTCAGAATGGCAAGGGCCGTAACTCAATGCATCAAAGCATGGCGTCTGACCCTCTACCGATACTGCCAATCCACCGCCCTTATATATCACTAATAATAAAACAGCTTTATATAAGAGATACCACAGTGGACAGTATATTAAAATGTTGAACTATCATGAGATACACTTATATTGTATAGATATATTTCACAAACACAAGTAATCAATGGTTTAAATAAGAAACAAAATGCTTTTATAATTTACATTTAAACCTTTAGCATCTAAACTGGGCGTATCTGGCCAGAATTCTCTCACCTCTCTCTGTTCAAACCGGCCATAACCAGCCACTCGTATTGTTCTCAGAATAAATAATATCAAAATCTCATAGATTCAATATTATGCGAGATAATTATGTGAGGTAAAGCCTTTACCATGAAAATATAATAGCAAAGGGTTAAATAGCTAAATTTTCATAGAAGAAAAAAACAAAAGGATGAGAAACAAAGAAAAAGATAAGCTTATGAAGACATTCAGATTTATTTTTAGTAGTTTTCAATTAAATTTCAATACACACAAAAACACTAAGTCGGGTCCATTGCATACCGGTGTGGAAAAATGATAGGTGGCCTGGCAATAGATCTTCATGCCACTTTGTCTCTTGCAGCTTCATGTATTTCACTTAAGTCAGACATCATCACTAAAACAACTAGCAGTATATTTTACATAGTTTAGTTTTTGTCTGCCTCTGTTTCTTTGCTTATGTTGTGGGACATACAAACTGTATTGCTGAATCAAATGTTTCTTGCTGTTTCTAATAGAATGTCCAATGAACGATAACTGCCTATAAGTCACTGTATTAACTAGTGGGGAAGTACTTGTTTGCTTGTATACATATTGATTGGTGACATAGTCTGTTCTACTGATGTTAAATATCATTCTCAGTCACTGAGTTTGAAAGGTATTAATTTTCTTCTCTAGTGTCTTTGTGATGGTGTATGACTCAGTTGCATAGAGGACAGGGCTGATGATACATTAAAAATTGATTTTTAGTTAAATCCTGACAGACTGGGTGTGTTTTATCATGACACAAAGTGGACTGGGTGCATTTTATCGTGGCACCAGCACTAAAGATGTCATATGGTTATATAGACTGGGGCCTTTGGTCTCTCACCATATATATTTTTAGTGTCACAGTGCTTGTACTGGTGGAGGGGTCCTTTGTACTGTTGCATATTGTCAGTTTACTCAGTCCTGTGTCATCACTTTTGTGAGGTTGTTTTTTGCAGTTATTCTTCACAGCTTCATCCCATGTGCTCTTTGGTCTCCCTCTTCTACAAGTTCCACCCATTTCAAGTGCTCGGCACTTTTTTGCACAACTTTCATCTCCTTATACATTACATGTTCATATCTGTTCAATAATCTCTCTTGTATACTACACTTAATTCCTCTTATACTCAACTTTTCTTTCAGTTCTCTTGTGCTGTTATTCATGCACACTAACATTACACATCCAATGAAGCAGGCTTGCTTCATTTTGTTTTTTAGCCACCACCACCACCATTCTACACTCAAAGTCCATATCTTACTGCTGTATAGCATTGTAGTATAAACACAAGCAACATGTAACAGCCCCCTGAACTTCTTCCACTTCGTTCTCACTCTGGCTACAACACTTTTGGTGCACTCACCTCCACTACTAATGAGATCACCTAGTTAGCAGAAGTTTTCTACAACTTCCAGTGAACATTCTGACTTTTTGAGAAGGTTTACTTCTTGAATACCCTTACTGTTGAACACTGTGTATCTACCACATATAAAATTTACCCTTCCTGTCAACTTACCTTTCATTCCACTACATCTCTTATGTGTTCCCAGTCTACACAGTGTGGAATTCCTATCCACTCCATTTCTACATACTGAACATGGCCCTTTTCTTGAAGAGAGCAGTCTTATTCTCTTTCCTGTTTACATTAGTCTTTGCTAGGTTTATTTCAAGGCCCTCTTGGTTGTAGGTTTTTCTTCCATGTCTGGAATTTTTCTAGTTCTTTCATCATTTCAGCTACAAGGGCTAGATCATCAGCATATAAGTGCTCCCACGTACACCAGTCTTGAATTCATCTATTATGGCTTGGAGGAAGGGGTTGAGTACTGAGTCTTGGCAGAATCTCACTTGCACACTAAATTCTTCACTGTACTTATTGCTTGTTGTATTTCTCTGAACATGGTCTGTACAGCTCTCACAAGCCATTCTTCTATCCCCAGCTTCCTAAGTGACTACCAAATTACAGAACATGGGATACTGTCAAAGGCCTTTTCCAGGTAGACAAATGTTAAATATAGTGACTTACTCTAAGCTAGGTACTTCTGCAGCTGGCCTGGTTGGTGTTTTTCGAGGGTACAAAGTCAAATTGCATTTCATAAAAATTAATTCTGTTTGTGAATTTTATAATCTGATCCAACAGTTTGATGCCTCAGTAGTTTCATATGTTTAGTACATTTCTTTTGCAGCAGTTGACAACATTGGTGCTACACCAGTCATAGGGTATGGCATCATCCTGCACTAGGTGGTTAACTATGTGAGTGATTATCTTATCACCTACTTCACCAGATAGCTTACTCAACACAGCAACAATCCCTGATGGACTGGCTGCTTTTCCTACTTTCATATTTTTAATTGTTTTATCTACCATAATGCTGTCAACTTTGATGGATGATTGCTCAGTTGAATCTACTTGGGACAGATACTCACTCTCCCATGCATTCTCCTCATTCAAAAACCTCTTGTAGCAACACTTCCGTACATCTTTATTTTGGAGTCAGTACAAACTTCTCTCCCACATCTTGTTTCTCCCTGGTACACTATCTTGCAATCCAGAACACCTAATATCTCTGATCCTTATGATGCAGAACATTAGAAAACCTCAATCTTTTAGCCTCTCCTCTTGTTCTATAGACCTGATGTCTAGCTTCTCTAACCACTTGGTATAATTCCTTGCTACTCCCAGCCTTCCAAGCCTGCCCCATAGCTTTTATGACCCTATCTATAGTACTGTTCCACCACCATACCAACTCATAGAAAAAGGCAATTTCAAATCCAAAAGTTACAAAGGGACCCCCAAAACAGCAGGTTTATTAAGAAAATCCAAAGAGGCTGCTGTTGCAAATAAGTGATTAATAGAGGTGTTAAAGAAAGAAGTGTCTGGAATGAGTGTAAATAACTGGGAAATATATAATGTAGGTGTAGATCAGTGGTTCTCAACAGTGGGCCAAGGGCCCACTCAATGGGCCCAGAGAAATTTCAGTGGGCCTGGAAATTTTTTCAGACTTTCTTGGAACTTAAGATCACACAAAATGACAACCTTTTTTTAAGTCTGAATGTTCTGTGATAAAATCACATGACTTAAGTTGACCTGCATTATTTGGGGGTGCAATAACGCAGACACCTGCATATGTCTGCGTTCTTGCACATTCATGCACACCTGTGCAGACTCAAGGCATGTCTGTTCCTGAAATCTCGGACGCTATAAATGTGGGTGCAATAGAAATGAAATTGAGTTGAAGTTTTTACATTTCGTCTTGAGTTACTGAATTAATTTTGCCCGGTGAACCCCAACGAAAGTTACTCCCGTTGTTTATATCTGTAAAGTGACTAAAATAAATGTAATAAATTTACGGTTAGGGTTAAGGGGAAATTCAACCCTAACCCAACCATAACCCTAAAAAATATATTACATTTGTTTTAATCTTTAGTCACTTTATTAGAAATTTACAAACTGATTTCAAACAACGATTTCATGAAATACTGGACATGAAGCCCCCACAGTGGCTGTTGGACATTCAAAACTTTGATGTTATTAGCGACGAAACTCTGGATCCTAATCTTGCAGTCGACTTGCTGGAACTGAAAGAGAATGCGCTATTGATGGGAAAAATGGAACGCGAGGGCCTTCTCGGCTGGCTTAATGTGGAAAAAATATTTCCAAACCTTTATGATCAAGCCTTTCCTTTTATTCTCTCTTTTCCTACAACGTGGCTTGTTGAATTTGGTTTTTCCACGCTAAATGATATTTTTTTGAGAAAAAGAAACCTTCAAACCATCAACCGGGGAGATTTGCAGCTCAAGTTGAACCAATACTTTGAAGTCCAAATCGACAGTCTTGTTGAAAGACATCAGGAGCAGTGCAGCCACTAGCACTGAGCATTTGAGCATTGTTAAAACGACCATTAAATTTTTTCTTATTTTTTTTATTGACTTTTTATCAAGAATTTGTGTTCTTCACTCGTGAAATTTAAATGCAGTCGGGATCATATGGAGGTAAGTGTTCCAGAATGCACTTTGAGCACTGACCCTGGCAATTTCTAGGGAGCAAAGGGGGCCGGCAGAACAAAAAGATTGAGAAGCATTAGTATATATGGGGGGGGTTATAGTCCGGAATAGTTTTTGAGCACTAGTTTACGCTTGTAAAATAAGTGGGCCCAGACGTTTTTCGGGAGCTAAAAGTGGGCCGGGGGGAGGGGGGGGGTATAAAAAAAAAGGTTGAGAAACACTGGTGTAGATGCAATAATACTAAAGGCACATCTGAAGCAAGAATTGGCAGTGACGATTCAGGTTCAGGAAGCTAAATATAACTTTAGTTTTGTTACCTGTTAAGAAACAACTACTAATGGTGATGGATGGTCAAAGGCAGTGAATGTAGATAGGAGTAAAGAATTGACTGATAAAATTAAAGACAAATTGCCACTCTACAATCAGAGGTTCAAGTGACATCATGATCACCATTGTTTTTTTTACAGATTTTTCCATGCTGATATTGGTTGGATGGTATTTTTTGCAGTAATGTTTTACAGCCAGATACTCATCCTGACACCAATCCTTTTAGTTGTTTCTTCATGTTCTTCTGTTGATTCTAAAATAAGTCAAGGTCTTTATTTCAGCACTCCACTGATGGTGATGTGAAAGGCAAAGAAAACAATGGTGGAAGCAGAGAACTATACTAAGTAACTAGAAAAGAAGGCTATAGTAGATACTTGTCGAAGGTGTCGCATAGTGGGATAGAACTCAAGACTATGTAGCTGCAAAATGAACAACTGAACCATAAACCCCCGTGACTGCGTCATAAATAGTGATTAAATCAGAAAATATTTTTTTTAGATGAAATATTACTGTTAGAAATATTTTTTTTAAAAAGGAATATTAATAATAAGCTCTTATTTCCAATATTAGTATTGAAAAGGAAAATAATCTTGCGAGAATTGTCCCCCACCCCTCGTTAAATGCAAACACCACGATTCACTAAAAGTTATCGACACCAACGATCTAATCTGTTTTCCCAAGTGAACCATGAAAAAGTTTTAGTGCGTTACTGAATTTTCAAGGGAGGTCATTCTAGCCCTCCTTACAATATTTATTTTTAAGTTGCTTCCCTTGGATTATTAACAATAGTTTCTAACAACAGTAACACCAACATTGTTTTAATGACAGTTAATGTTAACACAAGTTAAATGTATTGTTTGATTGATTTAATTAAGTTCATTACTTGACTGGTGCTTATTTGCGTAACTGGAATCTAATTGCTAAAACGATATTTAATCACAACACTGAGTAGTTATAATTCTGCTCCTGAGAACTTGCAGCAAGAATGTTGATTAGATTAAAGAACTGCCTGGTCAAAATGTTCCTTTGCCAACTTACTCCTGAGAGGGCCGCAGGGGAAGAGCTCCCAGACACGCCTTATAGAGACCCAAATTGGAACTATCCGTCTATATCTCCAAGCGAGACCAACCAAGGTTATAAATGTTTGTCATCCAACCATTTTGCTCGTGGTCTACCTTTTGGCCTCCTGTTGGTTGGCTTTGCTTGTAAAATCTGTCCTGCAATTCTTTCCTGAGACATTCTAATTAGATGTCTTTTGTACTAGAGCAGTGATCTCTCGATGCAGAGTAGTGGCTCTACCTGGAGCTATTCATCTTATTGAAAACTTTACCCTAGAGAACCTTTGAGATACTCCCATTTTGACTACTTGTATTCTTTCAGCCATTACGCAAGATTTATGACTAAAGTTAAGAGTAGGCACTAATACTGAATTAAAGATAAGGAGTTTGATTTTTACAGTTATCTCTCTTTTTTGCATAATTAGATGCAAGAATTGAGTATAGTGAGTGCATTATTACACCAAGTCGGTATTGGTGTCTATCCTTACCCATGGTCATGAATCTTGGGTAATGACCGAAATAAAACAATTGATTGAAATTCAATTTAACATCTCACTGTGTTGGGTACAGGAAATAATTTTTTTTCAGTGACTGACCTAAAAAGTAGAATATTTATTTTCAGAATCAGATATTTTTACCTAAAATATGGAAGTCTGCTTAGGAAATTCAACTCGTAAGCATTCAGTCACAACCCTGATGAAGCAAACCTTTGGTAGAAGACATTCCACATACTACTGTCTAATGTATCTTTTCTTTGAAAGAGCAATTTGGCTGCTATTTCTAGCAACTATTTAAGGGTTTCCTTATTAAATTGTAGAAAAATGAAAAACAAACAATGAGCTGAAGACAAATGCTGAATGTGTTTAATGAAAAGACCAGGGATTTATTGCAATCTTCAAAATAAATATCACAGATCAAAAGAATGTCATTGAATGAAGCAAACACAGAACATTGACCCTAAGACATCAGACATTATAATTGTAATTGTATTGGTTGAAAAAGGAGAATGTGAGTGAGCAACAGTGACAGTTTCTGTACCCAAATCATTCCTAGATAAATGCTTTTATTTAAGGTACTTAGTTTTCTTTACTAAATTCAGTTTGCTATGAACAATTCTGTTGAATGATAAACTGAACAGTCAGTGATACAACTTATGGTTGGGTGGGTAGCATCACACAGACAATATAGCTAATAGAAGTACTGAGTAGTCAATATAAGACTAGCCTTTGTTAAATACTGACAAATGTTACGTAATTACTATCAATATTATCATCATCATTAATAGTAGTCATTTTTAGATTACTAAGAGATGTAATGTTTTGAGTTTCCTATGGAATTATAAATTGCACCAATATTATAATGTAATTTTTTAGTATTTGTTTTAGAACTTTTTATTAAATACATTTAAGTGATTTTTAAATTCAGAACATTGAACTTTGAAGCTTCTTACATATTCAACTAAATTTGGTGTAAACTTCAGCACTAATGTCATGCAATTCAAACCTTACTAGAAAAGAAAGATTTGTTTATTTTCTGGAAATTTATTTAGTTTTCTCAAATATCTATCTAATCTTATCTCTCATGTTTTCACATATTTTGATTACTGCTTGACATTAGATGTATTAGAACTGAATATTTATTTCTGAATGAAATAAAAGTTCAAATTCAACTGGAGACAGTGTAGACATTTAGGAATAAAATATCTGATAACAATGGTAGATAGAAATGATTGAAATATTGCATAAAGGGAAACATATATGAAGTTAATATTAATTATCAGCATAGCTTATCTCACAAGCTTAGGCATTAATACTAAACTAATTTTACTGTATAAACATTGAATGATTTTGGTAAATTTTAATCAATGTATTTAGTAAATAATGCCGAATGACTTTCAGGAATATGTAATCATTTGTTAATATCAGATAGATTTGTAGACTGGAAAGGTTCAAGAAAAAAACTGAAGAAAAAAAACTGAAGTGATGACAATGATTAAAAACAGACTTTTTATGCTTTTATGGGTTAGATGGGTTGTCATGTTATGAGGCTAGATAGGTTAAGTGATTACATCTTGCTCATATAAGGAGAGGAACAGCCAAATTTGACTAATCAGGAATGGAAACTAAGGTTAATATAGTTTTGACATTCTATCTGAAAGACTTCACACAATACAAGATGAAATAATGCTGAAAATCTAACAGAGGAATATCCTTAAAGATTTGCAAAATATTTTTTGTTAGAATGACATAAGTAACACACTTAAATAATTTATAAGAAAATGTTAAATTTATCAAAATATATATCTTAATCACAAAAGGATGATGGGGAAATTCAACCAATCTATATATGAATTGAACTCAACATAAAAACTAAATACTGCAAGGTATTTAATCCAGCTAAATTTTGCAATGACAACGATAATGGAATATTTGCAAATAATGCTAAACTCAGAACTGTTAGTTTCATCTGCTTAGGCTCAAAGGTCATCAGCTGTAATTGTACTGATGAGGAAGACATACTTCACAGGAGCATTAGCCTATAAGTCAATGAAGGACTATTGACAAATTTGGAAAGCCAGCATCAGTATTTATATGAAGTTACAGATGTATAATACACTATGTCTGCCAGTCTTTCTTTATGGCTGTGAGACATGGATCATGCATACGCAAAAACAAGCACTGAACACATTTACACACAAATTGTCTGCACATCTGTGGCGTAACAAACCAAGATCGCATAACAAATGCAGAAATGTTCACACGCATAGAGCAGTCACATCTCAATGCTCAGATACGAAACTGGCGATTGCCATCGATTGGTAATCAAATCCGGCATCCATTTAGTAATTTCCACGCTGAGTGTCTTCTGCTACATCAACTACCAAGAGGTCACCACAAGAGACAAAGAATGGTCACAAAAGAACTGAATACAAAAGTCACCGCAATTCAGCAAAAAGCCAATGATAGAAACGTTTGGGCAGCTTTTATTTTATCTACTCATGAAATTATGACATTATTTTAATATGGCTTATGTATGTGCACATATTTCTGTGTTCTATTATTTCACTTTACTGCCATTCTATATGGTTTGATTTAAAACAGAGTATTAGAGTAATAGAATAGGAATGAAGTTGGGGTAGACAGTTCCACTTCAAAGAAAAATGTAGAAAGTGAAACCATTCTTACCATGCACTTTTGATAAGTTGTAGTGCACCTGAACACTACACAATTTTCATTATTATATGTCAAAAGAAAGATCAGTTTTCTCTAACAACTATGATGAAGTGGGGTTTATGTAAATCTCAGTTTAGCTTTATTGCTACAGGCATTAGATCTAGAACTTTTAGAAATCAGATTAGACTTTCATTCAAAAAACTGAAAGATGTATTCCACTTGTAAGATTGACTAATGTGAGTCTGCAACTATTACAGTAGTGAGAAGTGACCTCCTAAAAACACTCTCGCAAATTAGATGTCGTTCATGCAGCCGGAATATCAATATAATACAGATCTGATAGTTGAAGAGAAAGGAAACATTTGATTTATGTGACCTAATGAACCGAAACAGTTTGTTTTAAATTCTTGTAAAAATAAACTGTCTTCTGAAAATTTCACACCTAACCACTTGCTTTTACATCTGATAGAAATTGTTACTGAAGCGAAATATCTGAGACAGCCAACTGATGAAATTTCATTCAGATGTAGGTGTTTCACCAATCCAATTCCTTGGATGTGCATGCAAGTGGGGGTGGTGATAGTATTCCTACATCTCTATCCTCCCTATATCTTAGTTATCTAATTTGGAATATTTTCAAGAAACTCAGCAATTAAGAAAATTATGCCATTTTACTCATACAGCAACTGTTTTGGAAAGACAAAGCATCAGACTCCATTTAAAGACAATAAATAAGATCATTTTAAGACAAGAGAATCTAAAAATAAAATGTCATCAACAAGAAGCCATTCATACAATGCTTTTAAAGAAGTGATGCTAACAAGTCAGCAAATCCCAAATACTAACTGGAATCAATATTTAAGGAGATTGTCAAATCAAAACAATATCATTTTTGACCTCTGATTCTATGATGAAAAACTGTCTTAAACTGTTCATAATTCAATTTAAACCTTTCATCATAATTTTTTTGTAAAAATATTATAAGTTATGTTCTAAAAACAAACTTATAACGAGAAAGTTTATTATATAACTAAATCCTTCAAAATTAATTGAGAGTCATAGGCAAAGTGTTTCACTAGAAATATAGTAATGGAAAAGTTAAATTTAAAATTGCCTTTAATTATACAGAAAAGACATTACAAACATCAACATTTACAGACTTCCTCTATCAGCTGTAAAATCTCTAAAGCATTTAAATCTTGATTTTATGATCTTTAAAAGAAAATACAATTTGGCTTTTACTCAAAAAGAAAAGCTAAAAGAAATGTCTTAATGTAAAGGATTTTAATCTTCAAATTCATTTCCAGATGAAAGAATTAGTAACTATACATTTCAACCAGAACTAATAAATTTAGTGCTAAGTTTGTGGCTTGGTTATAATAACAATGATAATAATAAAACATTCACAAGATAATATTCAGAGCAGTGTGTGCTTGATGTTTGGAATGGAAAACAACTATTGCTACAAACCAACAGTATAGAACATGAGTCATAACCTTAAATAGAAAGCTGTAATTGTTAAATGTAAGCAACAATTACAATGTGGATATTAATAGACAGTTTTTCAGTCATCCACTAAACAGATTGACATATACAAAATAGAGAAAAGCAAAGGAAACTTTATAAATCTTTTATATCAGGAAGTTATTACACCTCCAACAAATATGGTTGATTGAGACAAGAAAACCCATGTCAGGTTAAACAAGCCCATTAAAAACAATATCCTTAATTTATGAAGAAATGTCCAAGTAATGTCAACTTAGCTTTCAATACAATTTTAATAATGTGACCTGTCCTCTACATTAAAATGTGTGGCCCAACTTATATTTGGAATGGAAAACAACTATTGCTACAAACCAACAGTATAGAACATGAGTCATAACCTTAAATAGAAAGCTGTAATTGTTAAATGTAAGCAACAATTACAATGTGGATATTAATAGACAGTTTTTCAGTCATCCACTAAACAGATTGACATATACAAAATAGAGAAAAGCAAAGGAAACTTTATAAATCTTTTATATCAGGAAGTTATTACACCTCCAACAAATATGGTTGATTGAGACAAGAAAACCCATGTCAGGTTAAACAAGCCCATTAAAAACAATATCCTTAATTTATGAAGAAATGTCCAAGTAATGTCAACTTAGCTTTCAATACAATTTTAATAATGTGACCTGTCCTCTACATTAAAATGTGTGGCCCAACTTATATTTTTCCAACCAATCAAACTAATCAGTGATCAAACAAAAGTAGATTGATCACCGATTAGTTTAAAATAGCCCTGACCCCCAACCAATAAAAATTAGTCTTGTAATGCACAAAACAAGCAAGCTGAGGGAGTTAATTTTGTTTAAATATTTGCCAATGTGATGAAAGTTCACTAGAAACCAATCAGATATACAATACACAGTTCCCTTTTTCATCTCATGTCTACTTGATTATGAATTATATTTGCTCATAGCTAAAATGGAGTTTGTGTTAAGTAGAAGGGCAAACCTAATAGCTTTTCATACATTAACAACAAGACTAAATTCATGCTGGATATATGAAACAAACACTTGGCATATAAAAGATGAACGTCTGACAGAACTGCCATTAAAAACCAGCCAACTAATCATAATCAGGTACCAGATCCAGTATACATTGAAAGAAAAGAAAAGGTATCTAGGATGTGAAAAAGAACTCCTAACTTGAATGAACTAACATCAACTATCATCCATGGTGTGATACAGAATGTTTTAAATTGGTAGCTGCTGATGGTTTTAAAAAAACTGCTTTGATGTAGATTATTCAACAAAAGCACAAAAATCCTGAAAGTGTTGGTCTTGTAGATAAGCTACATATTACAACAAGAAAAGAATTTTTATTGAAAGAGGATGATAAAAATGATTTTTATATTTTTGAATCCCAAAGAAACCTAGATTTACTTGCTCAAAGCTGCAACTGGTTTAATGATGGAACATTTAATATTGCTCTAGCTGATCAGTTATATACCATACAAGCTCTGGTAAATGGATCTCACAATGTCCCCTAATTGATGCCGTTACTTGTAATAAATATGAAATCCTTCAAATTATCAAAATGCAAGGAGCTAGTATTTCACCTAAGGCAATGATTCTGAAATGGCTATATCTAATTCATTTTCAAATCACTTCTCAGCAGCTATTTTCATTTTTTTCCAATTTGAACAGTAATTCAATCTCAAGCAGTATCACTACACTGAAAATGTAGAACATGCTTTTCTTATAAAATTCTTCCAAGCTTTTGCATTTATGCCTCCAGTTGACATGAATATTTGCATAACTATCAGGACTAATTAACCCTTTTGATACCAAACTGCCCTTGTTTCTACAATACAAAATTATTTGTTTAAAAATGTTTACATTTGTTTTAAAACCTTCCTTCATAATTTTGTTAGAACCTTTATGTTCCAAATGTTAACTTAATGAGAAATTTAGTTATATTCCTAAATCTCTTTAAATTCTCGATATTTTCAAAATTATTTGAAAATTATAGGCAGTGTGTTGCAATAAAAATATTTCAATATCTTTGCCATTGTTATTCAAAGTTCAAACTGCATTATTATATCCTCCTACAACACAGTTTTCTCTCTATTGTAATGCTTCAAGTAAACTGCAACACCCACGCAGACAGACAGAGACAGAAGTGTGTATATGTATGCATTTATGTGTACATACATTCATATAACACCCGAGATGTATAAAGACAGGAATGAAAATTAACTTGGAAAGTTATCTACAGAAATAATTGGTATCAGTTGGCAATCAGTATAGAATATTAAGATCTGAAAAGAGGAGACATTGCCAAGTCAAATTATTTTCTATTGATATATCAAATAGGATACAAAAGATTTAATCATGCCAAATACAAGCCTGTTCAATAATTACGTTCAGAAAGTACTGTTTTGTTAGAGTGAACCATTCAAGTGTGTCACAGTCATTGCTTTAACTGACCTAAGGATATATGTGTGTGTGTGCGAGACATTTTCACATACATTTGTTGACTTATGAAGCAAGCCATTAGATGCTGTGTGTACAAGATAGATTCCTTTTTTTCTACTAGTTTCATTAATGTATACATTTTAAAGAGACACTAATTTAATAGTTGTATACTTTTTCAGAGATACTAATCTAATAGTAAAGTACTTCAGCCAGTGAATTTGTATTAAATTTCATATTCAGAGAGTAACACATGCACACTGCAAAGTGGTCTAACTAGTTATTAAAGTTCACAATACCTTTCTCCTGTAATAGTTTTTCTAACTGAACATTTATTCTTAGCTGCCTGAACTTATTACTCACAGTTATGGCTACCTCATAAGTGTGTAATTAACTGGAAATCCAAGCAATTTAAAGTTGCTACATCAAGAAGATTGCCTCAATGATCTGCAAGATGAGACTGAAGGAGTAAAAATGGAAAAGATTATATATATATATATATATATAAAACTCCCTTGAAGGGCAAGAAAACTTTGGCCTTGAAAGCTACACCAACCCTAGAATTCATTGCAAGTGCCTAGTAAGGACCAGATACTGCAAGGGGTTAGGATTCAAAGGTCCACAGCTCTTCAATACCCCACCAAAAACATTAAGATACCTTCTATCGATCAAGAAACACTTGTACATTTTCCTAAGATTCCAGATGAGCTTACACCATGGCAAGAAACACAAATGAGAAGAGCAATATCAAACTGTCCCGTTCATCAAAAGCCAACCAGAGAAAGAGGACTATGTATATTTTAGCAACAACATTGATGGTGACCCAACATGATTACAGTCCACAGGTTGGAACAGTTAACAGTCAAAGTAATCAACATAAAACATTTGATAGTGTTAAGAATAAGACGCCATCAAATATGGCTGAATGGGGCTGAAGGGGTGATATGGGATTATTTCAGATCTTACATCACAATATATTACCATAGTTAGTAATAATTTAAAAACAACTTATTTACAGAGTTCCCCAAAGCTTTGTCTGGAACCCCCAACTCTTCTTACCCTTTAAGTTCTAAGATATTGTTGCAAAGTGAACATCTTCACAGAGTTATGATCACACCCTATTTCACACTTTTATTTTTTAAGATAAGGGATTAATATTTTTGATACCAAACTGCCTGAAATCACCATTGATTTTATGATGCAAAACTTTGTTTAAAAGTGTTTAGCTTTATCGAAAAAAAAAAAAAACACAAAAAAAAAAAAACAATTATAAGTTTATGTAAAAATCTTTATTAAGTTGTGCTCCAAACACCAGCATAATAATCTCACCCTACCATCTTAAATAATACAAAGATAAATTGGATAATGTAGTCCTATAAACCTCCTAAAAGGATGGGATGGTCATAATGACTAAGCCTTTGATCACAGGTCAGCTTGATCAGAGTTGGCCTTGGGCTAAACAACTAATTAGTGAGGGTGGAATCCTTGCAAAAGCTTGTTACTATGTCACTTCTTAAGAGAATTAAAATCTATTGTCTTATCTAAGCTACAGCACTTAAATATGGAGACATTGTACAAGTATTTTTACAGGAAAGATACTGAAGATTCCAAATAGTAGATAATGCCATAAGCTGATCACAAATTATATATATATATATATATATATATATATATATATATATATAGCGAGAGAGAGAGAGAGAGAGCTAGCACACACACACACACTAGCATGCGTGTGCTTGTGCGTGTATATATATATACTCCTTTTGATTCAACAACAAAATATGGTCTCAACTTTGTTAAGAGTATAACAAGCTTTTGTTCAAATAATTTTTACTCACGTTTTAAAACCATCAGTATTATACACTGACATCAAAATATATAAATATTATATTATTGATTCCTGGTAACAGCCATTCTCTTATGCGCCTCCAACTACTAAATCTGTAATTTCCTGCTATCAATATTATTTTGATCGTCCAAATTTAACAAGGTAAATACTAATATAGTGTCTATAATCCTGTGTTCTGTAGCTCTGTAATTCATCACTCACACAGCTACATGATCTATATTTGCTGCCGTTAATGTCTGCTGTGTCTCAAAAGTACCACCTACCCTGATAAAACCCCTACCTACACATACACATAATTATGTCACTATGCCGAGACTATTTTCATTTACATTATATTTTTACTATTTATATTGCACTTAAAAAGTGCATAATTTTTTACATATCTTTCTATTGCTATCCAAATAATTATTTCAATTTAGTTCTACCTGTTAGCAGTTCTACTGGTCATTTCTCTAAACTTCAACCATTGGTATGACTTCTTATCAGAATAATAATTATTGTCAATGAAATGTGCTACATGATGAAAGAACTAATTCTTTAACATATAGTGGTAAAGGGCTACTCAAGAAGTCATGCTATGGTGGAACATAATGGAAATATATTTAGAGAGAAAAGGGGGAAGAAACATTCAGTGGTTATATTTACCAAAGAGTCCAAATTCACAGGAGTTAGAGGCCATCATCATGGCTACAACATTATATGGACCATAAATGTTTGTTACCAACCCTAAACTATCACAATAACTATATGATCATCAGCCATATTACTGAATATTTACACTGGGAGGTAGCAACATCACTGTAGTTATGACATGAGGGTGGAGATGAGAAAGTTAAAACAGTCAATTGACCTAAAACTAGAAATCAGATGTAAAGCTAGAAGAGAAAAATTAGGAGAATTTTTAGCAACATTGGGTTGCTTCCAATTAAAAAACAAAACAAAAACATAAGCAATAAATATTGAGCAAAACATTGGATTAGGCACTTAGAAATGTGGTCATGGGTGGACTGGAGTTATAAGCTTGACCATGTAGGTAGACATGTGTAAGTGTGGATGTGTGTTTACATATGTTTGTTTTTTCTGTGGGTGAAAAAGAGAACCCAAATTGAAAAATTGTGTTGACCACACTGGAAACAGCAACACAGCACTGACAAATGTGCAGAAGTGCCTAGAACATTGGAAACAACAAAACATTTTCTAACTGAAAATGGGTAAGTGTATATACTGGAATGTTTGATAAATATTTTGTCATTTTCTTAAAAATAGTAATTAATTAACAAAATACACAAATTTATGATGATTTAAATAGGAAAATCAAATGTTTGTAATAAGTTGGTAAATAACATGGACAAATACAAGAGACCAGATTTTAAAAGGTTATCTTCAGCATTGAAACATTGCAAGAGAAATTTGGAAGGCTTGTTCAATGAAAATATTTCAACCATTATTGGTGAAAAGATTTATAGTGTTTTAAAAAAAAAAAAAAAAAAAAAAAAAAAATCTTAGTTTATGTTCAGACTTACTAAATAATCAAGATTGACAGAACTAAATAGAAGTAAATCTTAACTTTCAAAATGGTCGGCATGTTTACAATGTAAAATACTTTCTAATTTCATAGGAAGCTAAAGAGAACGCCTGGAGATATGCTTACTAAAATCAAAGGATACAAGCATTTGAACTAAAAAATGTTATTAAGAAACATTCTAAACAACATTTTGGAAGGTTTGGAGAAAAATTCTTATTAAATATTTAGAAAATAAAACAAGAGGGTTGTCTCGAATACAATCCTTTAATGCTTCATCTGATTAACCATTTGTATGTCACTTAGAACTGTTAGAGATAAGTTTACTGAAGAAGCTTATTGAAATAGCAAATAAGTTGGTAAAAAATGAGCAGCTGAATTAACACAACAGCTCATAATGGATTTTAAACCCCCAAAACAGATCTATATATATTGGATTTTGTATGAGAAAAAAATGTATTGACTAATATTTTTTAACTTAACTTTGATAGGTTTCGGCCAGTATTGGGCCAGGCCATGTCTAATTTAATAGCACCACCTGGCAAGACCTCCACTTTTGTCGAGAATCTAATTAAAATAACTATAATTTGATTCCATAGAGAGTTAAATAATCTTTGTACCTACTAATAAAAACCTATATAGAAAATAGGAAAACAAATACTAGAATATGCTGAATTTTCTAACCTGTCAAAACATCTTGCTTTTAGGAAATCTAGACATTTGAGGAAAAATAAATAAATAAATAAATAAAATAAAATAAAGGCTGGTTGATCAAATCTATAAACAAATTCTGAACAATAAAAGAATAAATCAATAAATAACAAAAAAAAAATAACAACAAAAATAGTTATAACATGTTTACATGTCCTCTTTCTTTCTTTCTTTCTTTTTTGTGTGTGGAGTCTTTTTCAGAGATTGAACTTTTGTCAACAATATTGTGCTGGAGAATGATGTCAAAAGCAAAAGACATACTGGAGAATACTGGAACTGACACAACGGAGAAGGAAGTTGGTGATTCTGGATTTGTAAAAAGAATTAGCTTCCAGAGATAAAATATTCTTACAGTTCAGAATGATCTGTAGAAAATTTCAGCTTGGGTGCATGTCTGAAACTTGGGCTCTGGAAAAAGAAGAACAAATAGACAAAAGAAGTTAATATCAATTGCTAAATGTCAGTTATGAACTACAAAACGTTTCTTAGTTACTCTCACTGTTCTAAATACAGACATCTAAATTAAACTACTATTTATTGCTGTGGCACACCCAAGTATAACTAAATGAGACAGACACTTTAAACTAACAAGAGTCCTTATACAGTTACTTGATCTGTTAGAAAAAGTAGCTCAAACTTCCTTAAATCATACCTCTTTGTCTTAAAAAGATGTATATATACATAAATAGATGTGGTGGTAACACAGGAGCACCTTTGATCATAAGACTGTTCAGTCGAGGTTGGTTTGGGTCTAAACAACAATATTTGGACATTACACTTAATATAGTTAAATTAACAACTAGCATCACACACCCTTACCTGGCGTAGCATCTGCTCTCTAAATAATTCTATTAATTACATTATCAAGTTCAAATTCTGTTAAGAAAGACAATATCCAATTTATAAATTAGAAACAATGTATCTACAGCAGCTTGTCTATCTGTCAAGGAAACTGTACCATTAGGTTTAGACCAGTCAGCGTACAATTTTATTGGCATGTACATGGTTAGTTGGTAATACACAATTTCACTTTAGTGAAGACATCTGCTTTGGTTCAGTCAAATTAGAAATATATAATTGTGTGATAACAGTTTGCTGGTACCATGATAAAAATCACCCAGTATACACTATAAAGTCATTGATGTTAGGAAAGCCATCCAGTTGTAAAAAACCACGACAATAATAGAATGAGTGAGATGAGATTTTCCAGCCCATCCTGTCTCAAACCATGACAACTCATGCCAGCATAGAAAGCTGACATAAAATGAAATGAAGAGTCATTAGTTATCCTGTACAAAATTGCTTCATTGTATCAACACTAATCATATTCTCAAAGTGTTCAGCATTAAATCATTTAATCTCTCCCGAGAGAGTTGTAGGGGCATACAGCATTTTTGAGGCATTTTAAAACCTGGTGGAGTCCATCTTCCCTCCAAGTCTGAATACAGCAGATTTCTTTAAGAGAAGGGTAGAGAGTGAGAGAATTGAAATAAGAGATATAGAGAAAGAATTGGCCCCAGAATAGGCTGGTACATCTTTTTTTTTTATTGACCTCGAATGGATGAAAGGCAAAGTTGACCCAAGTAGGATTTGAACTCAGAGAACCGGAACAAATACTGCAATGTACTATCCAACATTCTAATGACTGCCAATTTGCCACATTATTTAATACTGAATAAGACACCTTATAACTTTGATTTCAATTTATATTTTAGTCTCTAAAATATACACCTGCTTAATCTGTTACCATATTTCTAATGAAAGAAACTGTCTGATTTTCAAACAATTTGGAAAATCCAGAATTTGGCAAGATTTAGTAATATAACTTTCTCACTACTAAGCTGTTGTTTGCAGCATAGTTTAAATGTTCTTACATAAAATTATGATGGAAGGTTTTTAGATATATAAAAACATTTTAAAACAAACTGTTTTATATTGTAAAAAACAGGAGCAATTTCAGGTGGTTTGATATCAAACAGTTAAATCATGGACAAACCTATCATTTTAAAATTTATAAACTTGATTTGAAATGTGACTAAAACTTGTATTGCTTCACCAAAGCTGGAATGTTATTTTTACATTAATTAGTCAGAGAAACAGTAATCGTGACCTTTAGAAAAATCACTCATGGCTACAATGTCAAAACTTATCCTTTTTTGGTGAGATTTGGGTTAGTTTATTTTCTTTAAAATTTTCAGGTTTAAGAAATTATAAATTTGACTTAAGCAGAACCAAATTTAAAGGAAGGTTCACTCGTGTTAATTTTAAAGAAGCAAGCATGAAAAGAAAAATAATGTTTTAAAAATCTGGCCATTTTCACAGAATTATAAGTAATACATATTTCCAAAATATATTCACATCTTAGATCCCACACCTGTGTAAATTCTTTAAGAGTGAAATAGTTAATCTGTCTCAAGCCCAAAGGTCCATCAGGCTAGTGCTTATCTCAGTTTACATGGTACTAAGTGACAGGGTACAAGACAGGCCACCATACCATCGCAGGGTCAAACCCCCAGCTATTGCTGGTACTCATTTTTAGTTGAGTATACTGGAACAATGTGAAATGAAATGTTTTGCTCAAGAACACAACACAACTCAGTCCAGGAATCAAACCCATGACATTATGATTGTAAGTCCAATGCACACACCACTTGACCACGTGACTCTACGGAATAGGTTATGTTTATTTAGAATGATTAATGATTTCTACTCCTAAAATATTTGCAGTTCCATTTCTTATATGTCAAGTATTATTGAATTTAGTATTTATAAATAAGGAGAAAATTTCTTGAACAGATTTATAGTTTAATATGTAGATTTACTTTTTGGAAAAGTGAATTAAGTAAATTTTAGAAAGCAAGTTATAAAATATATATAGATAATATCATTTAACATAAAAGTGACAGTTATAGAGCTTCCAGTTTTGATCATGGATTGATCAATTAACAAGATGCCAGACTCCGTTTGCTTAACAAATGGGGTGGAACTTGTCAAACTGGACAAAGGAAACAATGTTTCCATTGGTCTTCTCATTGCTAATACTCTACTGGTTGCAATTCCTGGCAGAACATGAAATAAAGTGTCTTGCTCAAGAACATAATGCATTGGCCAGTTTGGGAATTGAACTCTCAACCTCACAATTTTGATTCCAGTTCTCTAACCACTATGGATATATAACTAAAACAATCATTTTCCTATTTGAGGGGATGAATTACTAAACAGGGATGTCACAAGCTACTTTGAACTCAGATTGTAAAAGGCTGTGTAATTTTTTTAGTTCAGAATTGGTATACAATATACCAAGATAACCAGTTATTTGAACAATCATACAAACTGGAAAATTTGCATTTTGATAATGTTTTGCATAAGAGAAACTCAACAATTTATGTTAATTACTGACACACAGAAATGATTAAAGATAAGAATGATATTTTAATAATTTATTTCTAGGATATAATTACATAAATGTGCAGCATATATGTACAAATGACATACAGCATGACATGTATGAGTAGCTATAGAGAAATAACTATTTACAGGATCTTCTGATTGAAAGTGAATGTCTTGTAGCAACACAACTGAAATAGGAAATGCATTTTCGGTATGTGTGGTAATTTTAAAGTGTTACAGACAGACTGATCTAGAGAATAATTCCTTCTTAGCCAATGACATTTCTTATTCCAACAGTACCAAAAATACTTGAAGCCTAGGTTATTATCTACATCACTTTCTTTTTCCCTTCTACACTAATACCCTAAAAAAACATTGTATTATTTTTCTCTGAGGATTTGCCAGTGAAATGTAACGAGAGTGAATGAATAGAAAAAATATCTCTATTAAGCTCCCGTACACAATTATACAATCAGTGATGAAACACATGTTAGATTATATAATCAAATAAATCTCTAAATTTCTACTCACTCCTTGCTTGTTTTTCCTAAAAAGTAATACTTTACTATATACACACATGCACACAATATTTTATTATGAATGATTATCTTGTCATGGGTGAGATCCTACTACAATTTTTGATATGGAAACACTTGATATGCTATAAATAACATTGATGATTAATGTTCCAACTCTTACAATACATATTCAAATGTATGGACAAAAATTATAGAAAAATCTTTAATTCTATTTCAATGCCTTTGCTTTCAGAATAACTGAAAATATACACCTTCAAAATCTTTTAAACATATATTCTTTAAAATAATTTTAATCAAAAATCGTCAGTTTTCTATGCACACAATTATACCATAATTCTCATTTGTAGGTTTTAGTTGCATTATTCTATTATTTTGAGGTAGAAAGCCAGCATAGAGAATATGTTAAATGCCTGCCAGACCTCTAAATCTGAAAATATATTTTGAAGGCTTATTTAAATTAATTGATGATACATATAAATGTCCACAGTTATACACACACACACACACACACACACACACACACACACAGGTATACTTACACATTTAATAAAACTTTAGACAAGATTACAAATGCTACTAAAGTTAATATTCTGATCTAAAGAATATTAAATATTGTTTAATATAATGATTTCTTACATTATAGGCAAGATGTTTTTAAGTTGATTATATGACCCTGGTACTTTATTTTATCAATCTCTGAAGGATGAAAAGCAAAGTTGACCTTAGCAAGAGGCATTTGTTTGACACTTCAGTGAAAGTACCAATCCACTTTATTGTTTATAATTAATATTTTGTGCATTTGGTAATAATTCTTGAGCAGACATTTTGAAAATTGAAGAATTCTTAAAATGTGAAAAAAGATTTTAAAAACATTAGTGAACATGCTTTTTGTTCCAGTGTAGTAAAATTGACATTGACTTTAACAAAATATTTTAATTTTCTGAAAGCAATGAAAGAATACAGTAAGTAGAAAAGAAGCATTAAAATAAAACTTTCACAAGCAAAAGGAAAAGCTGTGTCTAGGATAGATCAAAAACCTTTTTCTAAAAAGAGGGTGTCCCAAGATTTACTATGATGTACAATCCCTAATCTTTATGAACTAAAAGGTGCAGAGTTACTAGGGCTACATAAAGGGACAATGGACATACAAGTAAATAATATCTGTACAGATGAAATGTTCCAGTAGAATACTAGAGAAAAGAGTAACAAGAAATAAAAGGAAAATACAGTGACTTTAGTTGGGGACTATTGTTTTGTTAGAAAGCTAAGTTAAATGTGATTCCTGGTTATAAATTTATAAACAGATATACAGAAATCCTTCTATGTTATCAGTCAATTTGATATATTAAGGCATTCTACCAGAGAAACCTGTTTGCTATAAAGAATTTCAAATTCTATGACAGCACTGATTCTCTTCTAGCAATTAGCTAAAATGATGATGATGTCATTAGCAAAAAAAATAATGTCACAGAGACTTAGAACATGGCATACTACCACTTTGTAGATAGCGTGACATTAAATATCAGCATATGTATTATCATCTTTATCAATTAAGGCAAAGAGGAGGAGGTGGAGGAATGTGATTGGGATGAAGAAAGTGACCCCAGTGAACCTACCTTGGGACCAGGAAGGAAGTACTAGCAGCAGCAGATATGAAAGTATTCACGTCAGCATGCTACCATGCGAACATTGCAGAAGGCTTTTATAAGACTCACAGCGCTAAAGGGAAGAGATAAAGAATAGTTTATTATCGTTTAGAGGTGGAACGTTGAACACATTCTCCTTGTTAGTTTTCAGCAGCAAAATAGAAAAATGCAGAAAGCTAAAACTTTCAAATGGTGAGAACTGTGTGCAATTGTATAAATAGAAATTAAAATTTCTTAGAGGATTATAAATTGGATTAGAATTATTATAAGGAACATACTTATAGTTATTTTCAAAGTTAAGAAATTCAAATATAAGTAAAATGATCTTTCTACAATTGCTATACCTAAATCTTAAAACAGAGGACATTTTAAAAGATGAATGCCCCCTCCCCCACTACAAAAAAAAAAAAAAATGCCCAGCTTTGTACAAGGCACATCATATGCATTAAAACATTAACTATTTTATGATCATATTTTTTTCTAATGACATGCATCATCATCATCCTCCTCATAATACACTGTATTTCAATTAATTAATGAAGAATTTAGAAGGATTTACTCAAATTATCTCATTATTAAAATGGCATTTGTAACTTAAAAGGTTTTCATATCAAATTATGTTGGAAGTTTTTAATTTACACAAGAGCCCTTTAAAATGAGTGGTCTTCTTTCATATAACAAGAAATAGTTTGGAGTAGGTTGGTATTAAAAGAGATATGCTATTGGTGAAGGAAATTGTAGAACAGAACTTCTACAGAAATAACTCCCTCCCTCATCGCTAGCCAATAATAAAATTTGCTGCAGCTTCTTATTCTATCTTAGCATAACAGAAACTTAATTCTAACAAAAGATGGCACATAGGTACTGCTTTCTCATCCAATCCTAGAATTGTGTCAGAGTACTGCTTGGCTGGAGATGGTAGAAAATATATATTAGGTTTAGAAAACAATATTTTATAGAGAAAGGTGTATATTTTGTTATTTAAAAAAAAAAAAGGTTAGTATATCATTGAATCATAATTTGTGACAATCACAGTTTGTGAATGCTCCTCAGAGGAAAAGCATTTACTTTAATGGATTTTCTATAGAAAAATCAACTATGAAGTATTAAAAAAAATACATTTACAAAATTTAAAAATTGACATTAGTAAATTTAAACTCAGTTGAACATACATTCTCAATATTGTTGGATAAATAAAATATTTCTCTTGGACATGTAAAAAATTGAAATAAAAGTCCTCACATCATTTAAACTCCATTTTCCCTCAGGCAAGAGTTGGATGTGTTGTCACATACTGGTTAAGCAAAGCTACTGACCTTAGATGGGCCAGGGGTCTCAACATAAAATCCCACACTACTGGGTGCATTTTATTGCAACACCAACACTAGGGAAATATAAGGTTGTTGTTTTTTAGTGAAATCTAAGATGTTTTAAAAAACAATAGCAACCTCATCAGCATTGAATTGGTAGTCCAGTATTTATGATATAGTCTTTGTTGAGGATGTGATCTCCATAAGAGACCATCAGCAATGATAAGCCTAGCATTGGTAGGTTGAGAATGAAGTATGACTAGTTACACTAATTGTAAATTAACAATCACAAATATTGTCATGTTTGTACACCATGTATCCTGGTGAAAGTGTAAAGAGAAGGTAGGATAAAGACAGACCCACTGAAACAATAAGAGAAATGTAAAATATGTATAGGCAAAACTATCTAATTCATGCCTAGATGCAGTGATAATGGTTAAAACAATGGCTTCATAAGTAACAAAATTTGATTTGTATATTATCAAGACAGGACCCGTGGAGAGAGTGTTTGAGGACTCTGCCCCCATGACCCTCTCAGAACAAGTGGGAGAAGAAAAGATGATATGCTGTTAATTAAAATATATACAGTTTTTGTAGTAAAGAAAACAAAACAAAAATATTCTAGAAAGGTTTTCCATCATACTTACCTCAGATCTCAGAGCAACATGTTGTTCTTTATCTCCATCTAATAGTTCACATTCCCAATCTTGGTCTTCATCTACAGCAGCTGGATCAAAACTGTACAATGGCATCAGATGGTGCCGGAGTTTGTCTAACCTGTTACCAGATAACAATTTCTCAGTATACATATACATACATTAAATTTGTAAACAGAGTTACATTCAATAAATATAATTTTAGCCATGCTACAGGCTTTTGAGAAACCAAAGATACAGACCTACATGGTTCAGCTTTTATTAAAGCCAAAATCAGGAATTCATTACTTTGTATTGGTTGCAGATGAGTCAATTATGAAGCCATGTGGTTTAACCCTTTAGCATTTAAATCAGCTGTATCTTGCCAGAATTCTCTCACCTTTCTGTTGAAACTGGCTATAACTGGCTATTCATACTCATATTAAGGTATTGCTCTCAAAATAAATAACATTAAAATCTTGTAGATTCAATATTTGAGATAATTATGTAAGAGTTTTTACCACAAAAATACGATAGTATATATAGAGTAATGTAAATGCTAAAGGGTTAACCAAGGGATGTTTACACAGTATGGCCAAAAACTTTCAAAGCTATTATTTATAGCAATTGACTGTTAGTTATTTTCTGCATTTGGGATTCCCACCTCAAATTTCAAATCATCCAAGCACTTTGATAATTCATAAAGTTATATATTAACTGAAGTACTGACACAATGTGATTGAGATTGTATTTGTAAACAAGTTTACAATAATATGTTTGGCCATACAGTGTAAACAGACCCTAGTTTTCTGAGATATTTATACAGATCCATTGTTGTTTGCTATTTTCAGCATTTGGGATACCCACATCTTCAAATAAATTTCTATATTTATATTTTAACTTAGATACAGCTTGCACAATGAAATATTCACTTCACCACCTGTCAACTGGAGATCACTACTGTTTTGACACATTCCAACAGTATCAAGCTTCTCAGCACTGCTGATCTTCATATGCTATTCCTAACCATATACAGTGTAGCATGGTGTGTAGTATGTGTGTGTAGCCACGAGTCTTAGTAGTTAGAGTTGGATTCACAGACTAGGTGATGCATTGTATCCTTGAGCAAGACACTATTTCATGTCACTCCAGTTCACTCAGTTGTAGAAATAAATTGCAACATCATTAGTGCCAAGCTGTATCAGCCATTGCCTTTCCCTTGGACAACATCGGTGGCATGGAAGGGGGAGACTGGCAAGAATGTGTGACTACTGGTCTTCCACAAAAATACCTTGCCTGGGCTTGTGCCTCGAAGGGGATTTTTACCCCTATATATATATATATATATATATATATATATATATATATATACATACACACACACATACAGGGTGTGGACGAGATTTGTTCACAATTTTCAACTGCTAATTTTATGCAAATTTCTTTTTACTTCCGTTGTCACTCTTGTCTTCATAAAAACTGACTATATTTCCATTATTTATTTTCAGAATAATTGATTATGAATAATTTTGAACCTCCAAATTTGTGGAAGAGACACGGAGTTCTTGGAATCCGCGCCGGGAGGACAAATAAGATCAGAAGATCAACTCCCAGAACAACAGGTTGCTCGCCGTCTCATCCAAAGACGTGCCCAGAGTCATGTAGACAAAGTTTTCAGCAACAACATTGATCTTAGGTGTCGTCAGCAGTCAAGGTGACGTCATGCCACCTCACTTCTTCCCCGAGAGCCTCAAGCTGAACACAGATGGCTACATCTGCGTTCTGAGCGAGGTAGTAAAGCCCTGGATTGACCAGGTAGCTGCAGGTAGGCCGTATGTGTGGCAGCAAGATTCAGCACCCTGCCATACCAGCTGAAAGACCCAAGCCTGGCTGTCAGAGAACTTCGTCGACTACACTTCACCTGACATCTGGCCTCCCAGCTCGTCTGACTGCAACCCCCTCAATTTCTTTGTGTGGGCGCAGTGGAACGAGACCCCAACAGATCTAGCTGCAATACAAAAGATGATCTGAAGGCCAAGATCACAAGTGCCTTTAGGGGCCTAAGTCGGGGGACAATGACGAAGGCCTGTAGCCGGTTCCGAGGCCGCCATCAAAGCCAATGGCGGGTTTATCGAGTGAGATCGAAAGAACAAGTCATGAAGACAAACTGACCCAAGTTTGATAAATAAATCTTTAAAATAAAACTTATTTTTTCCTAGACAGTAATCTTGCGAACAAATATCGTCCGCACCCTATATATATATATATATATATATATATATATATTAATATATATATTAATATATATATATATATTAATATATATATATATTAATATATATATATATATATATATATATATATATTAATATATATATATATTAATATATATATATATATTAATATATATATATATATTAATATATATATATATATATTAATATATATATATATTAATATATATATATTAATAAGAGGAATTCCAACTTTGTAAATAAAACGAGTAAATCAGACAATCCTTTAAAATTTATAATGGTATTATAATGAAATAGTATGATAGAATATTAAATGGTAAGTGTTAATTGAACAAGTACTTTCATGCTTTCGCAATCTTCAGGTTCATAATGTGTGGTGACAGTCAAGTTTGCAATTTTCAACTGTAATGAGATGGGTAAATTTTGTACCTTATATACAGTGAAAAGTGGCTCCAGAATGCTAAATCTTGCAAACTGTATTTCGACCAATCGGTGTGTAGTTTCACTGAATTACTAAAGCTTTAGTAATTCAGTGAAACTACACACCGATTGGTCGAAATACAGTTTGCAAGATTTAGCATTCTGGAGCCACTTTTCACTGTATATAAGGTACAAAATTTACCCATCTCATTACAGTTGAAAATTGAAAACTTGACTGTCACCACACATTATGAACCTGAAGATTGCAAAAGCATGAAAGTACTTGTTCAATTAACACTTAGAATTTAATATTCTATCATACTATTTCATTATAATACCATTATAAATTTTTAAGGATTGTAAATAAAACGAGTAAATCAGACAAAGTTGGAATTCCTCCTATTAATATAATCTTCTATACACAATCATACACACCCGTGTATATTTATCTATATATATATATATATATATATATATATAGTGAGTAAAATTATATTCTTTACTGACTATGCTAAGTTCTTAATATACTATATATATTATTATACCTGAATATAATTTGAATAAATGAAGCTCTAAAATATAGTTTTTAGACTGCATAATGCACAGATGTTTATGGAATAATATGATTGAAATAACTTTATTTTCATCAATTTTTATTATATATATATATATATATATATATATTATATATATTATATATATTATATATATTATATATATATATATATATATATATATATTATATATATTATATATATATATATATATATATTATATATATTATATATATATATATATATATATATATATACAAGTGGAAGCTTAGTAAAATCGAAGCTTTGGCTGTGGGCAAGCAAAGTCGACCTACAATAGGAATGAGTTAGCAAAGCACTCAATAAGGGTAGGTCCTTAGAGTAATAACATACATTTAAATAGCTTGACAAATTGAACATTGCGGTAGGCAAAACCCAACCACACAATACCAAAGTAACGAAAGAACTAACAGGTTAAAAAGATACACCTGGACAAATCAAACGATATACGTTTAAAGTGTTTCTATGAATCCGAAATCAGTTATCCAACTTACGTAACAGGCACGCTCGTGGTATTCCATGATTGAACAGAGGATTCATTTCATCAACAGGGATTCCGTTCTGCCATAAATCGGAGTGGACGAGCTAAATGCGGCTGCTAAGAAGGCAGCCAGCGAAACTTAGTTGTCATGTGTTATTTCCAACAAGGGAAGCAACCCCCGGTTTTTGGCGGGTAGATTCAAAGTGTTAAAGGAAATATATATATATATATATATATAGTCTAATTAAAATTTCATGCACGACCTTAGGTTTTGGGGGCCAGCTATAGCCATCACTATTGTGGAGGAGTAGTTTCAATACTGGCCTTTCACTGGGCGACAAGACAAAATAATGAAAAATACCATTAGTCCACATCTTGGTGTCCTACAGTATTGAAATGGCTCTTCAACTATACAGTGGTGGCCATAACTAGACCCCAAAACCTAAGGTCACCCATACATGTTAAGTGTATGAAATTTTAATTATACTAAATAAGCTCTCTTGCAATAGATTGAGCATTGTTTTCCTTTGCCCTTTATCTACAGATATCCTACACACACACACACACAATTTGCAGTAATTCTGTAATGGTAAATCTCAATATGGCATCTAATGAACAATTGCATAGGGGGGGAAAAAAAAAAAAAAAAAAAAAAAAAAAAAAAATCAGAAAAATACAGTGTGACAAATCAAGAAAAGAGAAGAGAAGGATGTAAAACGATGGGAGTACTCTTTAACCCCCCCCCCCCCACCCCACAATGTTTTCCAGTCAAATGATTACCAGATACACAAATATAAGTGTATAAAACATTTTATTTTTATTTCTAATTAAATTTTTATCTTTAAAAAATTCTCGTCAGTTGAAAAAAGTAAATACAATACTCATGCCTTCATCATCATCATCATCATCATCAGGTTTAGCGTCCGTGTTCCACGCTTGCATGGGTTTGGACGGGGGTTTTCCCACTTGAGGCAAGAGTGGTTGTCTTGCTCGCATAGGACTGTCTGGCGGGTTTTCTACAGTTGGATGCCCTTCCTAACACCAACCACATTTACAGTGTGGGGCTGGGAGGTTTTTACCGTGTTGCCTACACGGCCACATTTACAGCGTGGACTGTGTGTTTTTTGTCGTGACACCTACACGATCTCATTTGTTTCGGCCTGGATGTTGTGGGACCAACATAACTTTACATTGAAAGGGGCGGTGTGGGTGGGGTGGAGGTGGTGGGACGGGGGTGTGTTTTGATAGAGATGCCTACTGACTGTAGTAGGTTTTTACTTTGTATTTAGGTAAGGCGGGTCTTCTCTATTACTGAGTACCGCCAAAGGTCTCGGTCCAGTGTAATTGTCTTGGAGAGGTGTAAGCGTGTGAGGTCGGAATTTATCAGCTCGTCCCATGTTTTTCTGGGTCTGCCTACTCCGTGGCTACCGTCTATCTTTATTGCCCTGCACTTTGTTATACAGCTGTCGTCTTTCATGCGCATCACGTGACCGTACCAACGTAGCCTTCTCTCGAGTAAACAACATTTGATCCCTCTTATTTCTAATTTTTTCCTTAGTTCGTTTATGCTTTGCCGTTCACGTATATTACTATTGCACATCCAGCGGAGCATGCAAGCTTCGTTCCTCTCTAGTCTGCGTATATCCTCTGCACACAATGCCCAGGTCTCACTGCCATGCAGCATTGCTGTTCGTATGCAGGCATCGTATAACCTGCCTTTCATTTTTAGGGAGAACCCTCTAGCGGCTAATAGTGGTATAAGCTCTCTGAACTTTTTCCATCCAGTTCTGACTCTAGCTACTGTACTTTCAGAGCACCCTCCCCCACTGCTGATTTTGTCACCCAGATAACGGAAGCTGTCCACTATTTCTATAGAACCCTCTGCGCAGTTGAAGGAGCTAGTATTTTGTGGGCACTTGCTGCTACTTATTGCACCAGAGCACCGGCCACATGTAAAATCTATGTTCTTAGTTAGCTTACCTGTGATCCCACTACATCTTTTATGCACCCATACTTTGCATTTGGGACATAAAATGGAGTTTCTACCTACGCCTTTCCTACACACTGAGCATGGCCATTTCCCCGATGGGACCGCCGCCTTATTTTCTTTCCTACAAACTAGAACTTTAGTCTTAGCCAGGTTAATTTTAAGGCCTTTTGATTCTAGGCCGTGCTTCCACGTTTGGAATTTCTTCTCTAGTTCGGTCATTGATTCAGCTATGAGCGTTAGATCATCTGCGTATAGGAGTTCCCATGGGCAGCCGGTCTTGAACTCCTCTGTTATAGCCTGAAGGGCAATAATAAATAGTAGGGGGCTAAGTACAGAGCCCTGATGGACACCAACTTTTACGCTAAACTCTTCACTATATTCGTTGTTAATTCTAACCTTACTGACTGTTTCTTTATACATGGCTTGTATAGCTCTCACAAGCCATTCGTCAACACCTAGTTTTCTAAGAGACCACCAGATAATGGAACGGGGGACTCTGTCGAAGGCTTTCTCCAAGTCGACAAAAGCTAAGTATAGGGGTTTACTTTTAGCTAGGTACTTCTCCTGTAGTTGTCGTACAATGAAAAGAGCGTCTGTGGTACTTTTGCCTGACACAAACCCGAACTGCATTTCATCTAGATCAATTCTCTCTCTGATTAGTTGCGCTATTACTTTTTCCGTGACCTTCATGACCTGGTCGATTAATTTAATGCCTCTATAGTTACTCCTATCTAGGGCATCTCCTTTTCCCTTATAGCAGTTAACGATGATGCTGCTACGCCATTCCTTCGGAACAACCCCATTCTGTACGACTTGGTTAACTATCCGGGTGACCATGGTGTGTCCCACCGAACCAGATGCCTTCAGCATCTCAGCAACTATTTCCGAAGGCCCAGCCGCCTTACCCGTCTTCATATCTTTGATTGCCTTACTTATTATACTACCTTCAACTAACACTGCTGGTCCCTCTATTGGATCGATCTGGGGGAGACTGTCTTTCTCCCATTTGTTCTCCTCATTTAGAAGCCTTTCGTAGTGACACTTCCAAGCTACCTTCTTATCAGCGTCGGTGATGGCAAGTATGCCATCATCGTTAAGTACACACTTCTCCCCGACAATATCACGGTTTTCCTTGACACATTGCCTGGCAATCCTGAACACCTCACGTTTTTGGTCCTCACGTTGTAGAACATGCTTGAACTTTCTTTCCTCTGCTTCCCTTCTTGCGAAGTACACTTGTCTCCTAGCTTCCCTCCTGGCCACTTGATAGTCTTCTCTACTTCCCCCATCCCGCCATACTTTCCAAGCCTGCTTTTTGGCCTTAATTGACTCCTCCACCTTACTGTTCCACCACCATGTTACTCTCCTCCTACCTACAGGCCTGCTCCAGCCACAGACTTCGTCTGCCGCCGTCAGCAGGTTTGCTCTCAGGAATTCCCACTGTTCCTCTATATTATACGACTCTAATTGCTCTTCCTTACTGTCGAAAGCGTCAAGTAATTTGCTTTGAAATTTATTTCTGGCTATGGGGTCCTTTAGCTTCCATATTTTTCTCCTGAGGATAGTCCTCTTTCGCTGTCTAGTACGTCTCGTCCTGACTATGAGGTCGCTAATTATCAGTCTATGTTGGGAGGTGAATTCTTCATGGGGGTGGGATTTAGTGTTAACAACAGACACTCTGTCACATCTTCTGGTAAGGATATATTCATTACTGAATACTCATTACTTTCCTCGTTTTGCTTACATACAATTTTCAGAAGTGAAACGATGTATACACATTACCCTTTATTTCATTGCATACATTATAGGATTATGTCTATATTATATACTTTTTGTTGGAATTGACTTTTCGTGAATACAAGCGGCCGAAATGGGGTTGCTCCGAAGGGCCTTTGGAGTAACATTACTCGATAAAGTGTGTCACTCGGAGATCAGAGTGACACACTTCTCTGAGTTGTGAGATCACAGCTCTGATACTATGGGCACGTGGTTAGAATGTCTCAGGAAAGAATCACTGGACAGATTTTATGGGCGAAAACAGCCCAGGAGTAGATCCCGAGCAAGATGGTTGGATAACATTCATGAGCTTGGCTAGTCACGCCTGGGAATCCAGCTGGTTCAGTTGGAGACAGTTGTTTCCAACAGGACCCGCTGAAGGGAGTGTTTGAGGACTTTGCCCCCATGACCCTTTAAGGAATAGTGGGTGAAGAAGACTTTTCACAACTGGAATCTTATTTCTGGGTTTCATTATTAGAAATATATATGGTGGTGGATTGGCAGTATCAGTAGAGGGTCAGACGCCATGCTTTGCAGCACAGTTATGTCCCTTTATGGTCCGAGTTCAAATCCCGCCGAGGTTAACTTTGCCTTTCATCCTTATGGGGGTCGATAAAATAAAGTACCAGTAATATACTGGGTAATTGCTGGCCTTGTGCCAAAAGTAGAAACAATTATTAGAAATATAAGTTATTTTCATTATTTACTGATAGTTTGAAATGATTTTATTACAAAAATAAGTAGGACACTGTACTCTAAAGTGGTGTAAAATGTGAAATACACTAGTATAGCTTTAGTTAAGCTATACACAATAACAACAAATGGCAATATATTGAATTGTTATTTCCAGCATGACAAACATTTACAAATATAAGGAGCGATCTACCCTTAAAGTCCAGGTCTTGTTACCCGCCTCACTAAAAGTGCCTTAACTGCCGACCAGTTCAATAACAAGTCTGCGGTAAAGACCCTTCCATCAACAGTTTATCTTTTAGAAGCTTTGGCAATGCTTTACACTAGATCAATTTTTTTTCCTAAAAATCTCACCTTATAAATTCATCTCAATGACTTAAGACCAAGAACTGACTTTAACAGATTTTTGAGAGGAGCAATACCTAAATGACTTTGAACATTTTTATTTTACTCATAATTTGATGTAACATTCTATTTTATAAATAACTTTCAAATAGGAAAAAAAAAAAAAAAAAAAAAAAAAAATTTTAGTTTTGCACATGAGTCAGCAATATTGTAAGTTAAGAGTCATTAAAATCAGTAACAATATTTCCAACAACAAAGCCCCCAAAATGTTAAAAAATAAAAAAAAAGTATCAGCCAAAAGCCACCAATAGATGTTAATTTATTAAGTGTTTCGTTCTAGCTAGTAAAGATGTTCAATACATTTTAGAATTTACTGCTCTGTTCAAAGTCAAATCCTCAATCCAAATAGACAGGCTTAATTTTAAACGAAAGCTATTTTGCAGTAAACAAAGATTTATACAATTGTGTGCATGTGTATGTATGCATATATATTCTTGATGTAAAATTGTGTTTTGAAATAGATGTATTTTGGGAGAGTCATGCTGCCAATTCAAACCCATGCTTTTTCAGGATTATTATTAATCAAGTAATTAATCCACTAATTAGTTGGTCAATCAACTAATTGTCAAAAGCCTGTATTGCAATCAACGCTTCCTCTGTGTCAACATTTACTCCATTTTCACTTATCTTTTGTCATAGTACTATAACCCATAAAAAACACACTGAACACTAAAATTGGATTTTAATGAGTCATAATCATGAATTTGCATATAATTTGTACCACCACCTGATACTAAAACTGTTTTCCACTGTAATTTGAATTTCATGCTCTTTTTTTTTTCAGCGAGTGTTACAGATTGAAATTACATATTAGACAAGTAACCTATTTTAAAAAACTTGGTATATATGTAACTAGATCACACACAGAGTCAAACATATTCACAAGACACAAATGTATATATACATGCAGATGTACATAAAGATGCAGATACAGATATACATGCACAGAGATGCAAACAATATCCAATTGCAACATTTAGATCATGAACATGCTTTCTCTAGAAATCTAATCAATATCATTTGACATGATTCTAAGGAATTTCTCTCATTGAATTTTGCACTGCAAGCTAACAAAGCTAATCAGTTACACAGTATTTTATCTAGTCTCAACTATAATAAAGGGGAGAGTGCGGGACTGTGTCCAGAATATATTTTTTTATCCCGTTTGTAAAATAAGTTACATTACTATGAATAAATAATTGTTTCTACTTTTGGCACAAGGCCAGCAATTATTCCAGTGCATTACTGGTACTTTATTTTATCGACCCCGTAAGGATGAAAGGCAAACTTAACCTCGGCGGGATTTGAACTCAGATCATAAAGGGACGTAACTATGCTTCAAAGCATGGTGTCCGACTCTCTACCGATACTGCCAACCCACCAATGAATGAATATTACATAATTTATGTGCTAAATTCCGTATATCAATATACACACTACACATGCTAGCAGAAAACCACCCGGAGGGTGGTTTTTCTGCTAGTTGGTATAATAAACTGTGTATCTCAGTATTATTTATTGTACAAGTTGGCATCCTGAGCCAATGAGAATTAACTGTTTTAGCTACAAAAAGCAACTCAATGAACATTTTTGGCAATAGCCTTCAACTCTTACCTCAGTCAACAACATTTAAATAGTTGTCATTATAATGACTGCCTTTCATCCTTTTTAAGGTCAATAAAAGTACCAGTCAAGTATTAGAGTAGATGCTTTCTCTGCATCTCTTTCTCACTCCCTCTATTACTCTTTCTCTTCTCTAAAAGAAATTGGCAGTGTTCAAATCTGGAGAAGAGATGGACTACCAGGTTTAACCCTTTAACATTTACATTACTCTATATATACTATTATATTTTCACAGAAAAGGCTTTATCTTACACAATTATCTCACATAATATCAAATCTATGCGATTTTGATATTCATTTTGAAAACAATAAACAATACCTTAATGTAGGCATGAGCGGCCAGTTGCAGCCAGTTTGAACAGAAAGGCGAGAGAGTTCTGGCCGGATATGGCCGGTTTAAATGCTAAAGGGTTAAAGTGTCCAAGCCATGTTATATGAGCCCCTATGACTCAATCAGGAGTTACAGGTCCTTACATACATTATAATTGTTTTTACTTTTGGCAGCAATTACCCCAGTGCATTACTGGTGCATTATTTTATTGACCCCGTAAGGATGAAAGGCAAAGTTACCAAGAAGTCTATGCTAATATCTAATAGGGTTTCTAACAATAATTACAACAGACAGTTTCAATTTCCCATACAATAACAGAAGTCAATATACACCAAAGTAGGGAGTTGTAGAGTTAAGATTTGAACTTATACCATAAATGGAATGGCTGGGAGGAAACAAAGAACTAAAGAATGAAAAAAATGTGGTATAAGAAATTAAAGAGATTTTAAAAAAAATATCAAATAAATAAATAAGTGACAAGAAAGTTTTGATGAACTATCACAGCATGCTGCATATAAACCTATACCAGATCAGTAAATTCAAACAACAGATGGATAGTAATAGCAACCAGTTTTAACTCTTAACATCCTGGAGCCATATATAACTGCATTAGTAAAACATTCTTGAAAAGTACAAAACAGTACTATGATTACATAACATTAAAAATTAAAGTTTATAATCTAATACTGCAAGTATATGCCTCCCCCCTATTAAAGATACAATAAACATTTGAATTAATATAAACCTGCTTTTCAACATTTTCTGCTAAATCATAGGATGTTAAGAGTTAATTTCAGTCTGTCTTGTTATGACTTGTATAGTGTGCAGTAAAGACCTGCATACAGTTTAGAATAGGTACACCATATCAATGCAAATCATTAAAAAAAACAACTAAAAGGGTTGTTGTCAGGAGGGGTATCCGGTCGATTAACATTGCCAGAAAAAAAAAAATCCTGATGTGTATGAAGCCCGTTATGAGGCCTGCAAAGCTAACTCCTACTCAAGTAGGAGAAAATGGCTTTAAAATGCTTGTTAGTTTAGTTTTTTTTGGTATGTAGCAAAGAGTAACCTATAAAAATGTCTTCAGATACGTTTCATCAACACTATGTTCCATCACTGAAATGAGGTTTAACAATGTTTTCATTTCACAATTAGACTGCAACTACAAAATTTACTGATAGGTATGAGATTATTTACTTATTGGACTTATTTCAGCATTACAGAGAGCTTCATTGATTGAACAGTCTATAAATACTGGTATATATGGCAAAACAGTCTGGTTGTGTTATATACACAAAGATAACCTTTAGCCAACTTTAGTAGATCATTGAAGTTAGTTATTGTAAAATATTCACTTTAGCAGAGAGACACAAACTTACAAACTGTGAAACTTAGAAATGAAGGATGATAGGAAAGATAGAGCACGAATATCACAGTCCAAATCACCCTCATGCCTTCAAAACCACAGACCAATTTCATCATAATCATCACATTAATCTTTGTTAATCTCACTCAAGTTTTTCTTGTCAGATTAACACAAGTTTATCTTTAGTTATATTCTAGATGTGCAGACATGCAACTGCAGGAAGAGAGTTCCAAGAAAAGAAAAATCATGCAATTTTTTTAGGATGTGAAATAAGTAGTACAAATAGATGTACAACCCTTGCAAGCAGGGAAAGCAGACATTAAATAATGACGATGATGTACATGCTGGTTAATATATTTAGAATCCATGTGTGTAAGAGCATGAAAGAGACCTAGCAAAATTGAGATTAATGAGGACAGTTTGATGATGAACCAGTGTTAAGAAAGGGCTTTCTTATTGGACAATTTATTCCACCATAGAGTTCAGAATGTTTGTGTGTAGAAAGTTAGCTGTTCAAGCTGATCTATTTCATGGTCCAAAAGAAGCACAATCTTTGCAAAATAGTTTTGACTCTGCAGGGACATCATTAGAATGTTTCAAACACATTTATGTCTAGCATTTCTAAGAAATGAATTGATTTTAGTCATCAGTCATTTGCCAGAAATAAGGGTGTTTCTTCCCCAAGGAGGGACACAAAATGGCTGTGATCCCCTACTTTTCAATGGTGCACTCTCAGGAAATAAAGTTTATAAAAAACACCCTGAAATATATTTGTGGCAAATTAGAGTGCCCACTCAGAATGCTTTAAAGCCACTTCTAAGCACTAAAACCTGGCAACAGCCTGTCTTGAATGAGAATAGATTGTCATATCTATATAATATTCTCATAATGCTCTCCATTTATGGAAAATATGAAGACCTACAGAAAATTTTCAGGATTTAGATCAAGAAAGCTAGTAGAAGCCAAAGAAGAGGTGTAGAGTAATGCCATTGTCAGAGATAAGAGTATTGCTAGACAGAATACTGAGCAGGTCATTAAGGTAGAAGAATATTAGAGGAATGATTAACTTACTCCCAGATTAAGAAAAATCTATCAATACACATTGCAAAGAAACAACTTGCAAAGATTAAAGCAGGAAGCTTTACAAGAAATTTCTCATGACTGACCTAAGTGAAAGGTTTTAGAGAAGTCAATGTTGCTAGCTTGACTGCTTATAGAGCAGCACTCAGATCATCATTCATCTGTCTCCTCTGCTAGCAAGGGTTGGACAGGTCTTCACAGATCGAGTCAGTACTCAAGTGGAGCTACTGACCTCTCAGATGGGCCCAGGCCAACAGTGCGCTTACATATATTACTATGCTCAACAGGGTGCATTTTATCATGGAACCAGCATTAAGGAGGTTGTCATGTATTTAACAAAGCTGAAGAGTCCTTTCCACCTTGTTTGGTAGGTTTTCTACAGCTGGATACCTTTTCTATCACCAATTATAGAAAGAGCTTCCAGCTGATATAAAAAAAAACTGATCATCATCATCATTTTACATCCACTTTTCCCTGCTTGCAAGGGTGGGATGGGAACTGATTCTGGCTTGATTTCTACAGCTGGATGCCCTTCCTAACACCAACCTCATTTACAGTGAGTGCTGGGTGCTTTTTTTCTGTGACGCCTACACATCCACTTTACAGTGTGGGCTGGGTGCTTTTTTGTCATGGCACCTCCACGACCACTTTGCAGTGGAATGATAGGGACCCCAGTCCCTATCATCTCATTTCTACAGCTGAGTAAACTGGAGCAATGTGAAATAAAGTGTCCTGCTCAAGGAAACAACACATCACCCGGTCTGAGAATTGAACTCACAACCTTTCGATTGCAATTCGATTGCAAGGCCAATGCTCTAACCACTAAGCCATGTGCCTCCATATATATAAAACAAATTTGCCAATACACATTCAATTTAAGTTGAAGACCAGAAAATATAAGGGGGGGGGGGGGGGTTAGAGCGCCACGAGTAACAAAAGTATTTTTGTTTTCTGGATTTTCATCTACTGAAATATATATTTGTAACCTAAGTTAAACATTACCAATTTTAAAATTGAAAGGATTTCATACAAAGTATTTTCCCCCTTTGTTTAGATATATAAACTGTTTACTTTATAGCTATCACTATCTCACCTTATCTAAATGAAAACTAAGGTGATTTAAAAGCATCATATTCTGTAACACTACGTTTTTGTGTGCCTTCGAAGAGTTCTTATAACTAATTCAACAAAGATTCACACTGCAGTACTATTCACATTGATGAGAGTGCTGTTGCCTCATGCATCATTAAAACCTTAGACAAAATCCAAAAGGCAGCCTTTCTACAGATTCTAACGTTCACTCATCAATAAGCTTCAACCTGCTGTTCACAACCGTGTAGTGTCTTCTATCATTATAACAATGGCGGTGGATTGGCAGTATCGGTAGAGGGTCGGACGCCATGCTTTCCAGTATAGTTACGTCCTTTTACGATCCGAGTTCAAATCCCGCCGAGGTTAACTTTGCCTTTCATCCTTACGAAGTCGATAAAATAAAGTACCAGTAATGCACTGGGTAATTACTGGCCTTGTGCCTAAAGTAGAAACAATTATAACAATAGCTTCTAATCCTCTGAACTACCTTACTGCAAGCCCAGTCCTCTCAGGCCCACATGCCCCATATATTTCCTTTTCATCCAAGACTACACAGAAATGGTTTACTGAAATTATTAATTGCAATTTTCTTTTTACATGATAGAAATAATTTGGAGAATTCTAAATACAAAAGATTTGCCCAATACTCCTCTTTGGAATTCCCTTCCTGTCTACCCTGCCCCTAAAACTGTTCAATCAACTATATCAATCTCACTTGTCTAAGAACCTTTATTTTAATGGCTTAGTCAAATGAGAAGGGCAGTACCCATGATCTTTCTCGTGGTTTCCAGCAATGGTGGAAGGAAGTTATCCTCAAAGCTGGCATAAATCCTTACAGTTTGACTCTGCCAAAGGTACCCAAGAACTAGGTGTCAATGTTAAACGGGGGACAGATTAAATTTACTTACTATGCTTATATTGATTTCCCCCTCCAACACTAATTGTCTTATCTTAAAAATAAATGAAAAATTAGGATATCAAATTACGAATACTAAATGTGAAAGATGTGAGAATAAAAACAAAAGTAAGAGTAGAGATGAAAAGAGCAATAGTTGGTACAACACAGAACTGCTTGCTAGATGTATAGCAGACTAAGAGACAACATTGAATGAACACCAGTAAACAATTTACCTATTTTTCTTCAGTATTACAACAATCTGGAAAAGAAACAGACATTAATAACTGGTGTGTAACAGTTTAGAAACCACTAAATCATTTTAGAGATTTCCAAGGGCAAAGAATGTCATCATCATCATCATTATCATTTAACGTCTATCTTCCATGCTAGCATGGGTTTAGACGGGAATTGTCCCACTTGAGGCAAGATTGATTGTCTTGCTCGTGTAGGACTGTCTGGAAGGTTTTCTACGGTTGGATGCCCTTCCTAACACCAACCACGTTTACAGTGTGAACTGGGAGGTTTTTACCGTGTTACCTACACGGCCACATTACAGCTTGGACTGTGTGTTTTTTGTTGTGACACCTACACAATCTCATTTATTTAGGACTGGATGTAGCGGTACCAACATAACTTTACAGTGAAAGGGGTGGTCTAGATGGGGGTGGGGGTAGAGGGATGGGGGTGTATTTTTCGTTAAGAGGTGCCTACTGACTGTAGGTTTCGCTTTGTACTTAGGCAAGGCGGGTCTTCTGTATTACTGCGTAGGGCCAAAGATCTCGCTCCAGTGACATTGTCTTGGAGAGGTGTAAGTGTGTAAGGTCGGAATTTATCAAGTTGTCCCAGGTTTTTCTGGGTCTGCCTACTCTGTAGCTACCGTCTATTTTTATCGCCCTGCACTTTTTTTATACAGCTGTCGTCTTTCATGCGCATCACCTGACCATACCAACGTAGTCTTCTCTCAAGTAAACAGCATCTGATCCCTCTTATTCCTAATTTCTCACTTAGTTCATTTATGCTTTGCCGTTCACGTATATTACTATTACACATCCAACGGAGTATGCAAGCTTCGTTCCTCTCCAGTCTGTGTAGATCCTCTGCACACAATGCCCATGTCTCACTGCCATGTAACATTGCTGTTCGTATGCAGGCATCATACAGTCGGCCTTTCATTTTTAGAGAGAACCCTTTAGCGGCCAATAGTGGTATAAGCTCTCTGAACTTTTTCCATCCTGTTCCGACTGGCTACTGTACTTTCAGAGCACTCTCCACCACTACTGATTGTGTTACCCAGGTAACGGAAGGTGTCCACTATTTCTATAGAACCATCTGGGCAATGGAAGGAGCTAGTATCCTGTGGGCACTTGCTAATACTTATTGCACCTGAGCATCGGCCACATAAAATCTATGTTCTTAGTTAGCTTACCTGTGATCCCACTACATCTTTTATGCCCCCATACTTTTCATTTGGGACATAAAATGGAGTTTCTACCTACTCCTTTCCTACACACTGAGCATGGCCATTTCCCAGAGGGGACCAGTGCCCTATTTTCCTTCCTACATACTATTAACTTGTCTTAGACAAGTTAATTTTAAAGCCTTTTGATTCTAGGCCATGCTTCCATGTTTGGAATTTCTTCTCTAGTTCAGCCATTGATTCAGCTATGAGCGTTAGATCATCTGCGTATAGAAGTTCCCATGGGCAGCCAGTCTTGAACTCCTGTTATAGCCTGAAGGGCAATAATAAATAGAAAGGGGCTAAGGACAGAGCCCTGATGAACAACTTTTACACTAAACTCTTCACTATATTCGTTGTTAATTCTAACCTTGCTGACTGTTTCTTTATACATGGCTTGTATTACAAGCTAATTCTATGTATGATCTTGTCCCACAAGTAACAGAGGCTCAGAGTTATGAATGCTCACTTTCTTCTTCTCACTAACTCATACAATAAGTTAAAAAAAACAACAAAAAAGAAAAACAATGGTATCGCATTAGAATGTAGTTGAAAATGGTTTGATATACTAGAAACAGAATTTTTGTTGAGTTAAACACTGAAATATATGTACAATTTTAGTTATAGTTATCTATTTAGATAAGCCTACAATAAAGGTTTTGTTGTTGCTGAATCGTAATACAGCTCTGCTCCAAACCTATGTCTCCCAACCATGACTATCACAGCTTTTATTCAGGTATAGTACATTTAAGACTACATTATCTAATGTTTCTTTCCTTTTAAGATGATAGGTTGTGCCACCATATTCCACATGTTACTTATACTGCAGCAGTTAGTCTTCTATCTGATGGAGGGTTTAATACTTTCATGATCAACTTTCTACTGGAATGTCTGGTCAATCATCCTCATCACTGTTTAACATCTATTTTCCCTTGCTTACACGAGTTAGACGGGTCGCCTACATCATGAGACAAGTCTGGTCAGTTGGCCATGTTGTACTTTGCTTAGACAGAACTGTAATTTGGCTGGGAATTTTACAGCTGGAAGCCCTTCCAAACATGAACCACATTTACAGTGTGGAACTGGATGGTACCATTATGAGGAGGGTCTGGCAAGTTGGCCGTAACGTACCCACATCAGAACCAGAGTTTGGGAGCCAATATGAAGGATATCTGGCCATTTGGCTGCACCATGCATTACTCATAGTGGAACCTTGGGTGGCACCGTTATGAAGAAGATCTGGTTAGTTGGCTGTGCCATACCCTGCTGACATCGTAACCATAATATGAGTGGTCCTATTATGAGTGAGGTCTGGCCAGTTGGCCGTGCTATGCCTTGCTCATAGTGGGGCTGTATTTGGCTGGATTTTTACAGCTGCTGGATGCCCTTACTATCAAACATGTTTACAGTAGGGTCTGGCCAGTTGGCCAAGCCATACGCTGCTCACATCAGAATTATAACTTGGGAGATGAGTGGTCCCATTATGAATGGGTGTCGCGCCAGTTGGCCATGCCCAGCCTTGCTCACGGTGTGGTCGTGTTACTGGGTAGTCCTGTTGTGGGCTGAGCTGGGTTGTCGACATGGATCTTTTGTTGTATATTGTAGCACCAGAGGTCACGGTCCTGTGTCATCTCCATTTGGAGGTTCAGCTGAGATAGGTCAGCCTTTATCGTTACACCCTCTTTCAGACATTCCTTCAACCTCGTGTGCCCTACACCTTTTTATATAGCAGTCATCCATGTACATCACATGGTCATACCACTGCAGTCTTCTCATGCACATAACATTCGATCCCTCTTATACCGAGTTTTGCTCTTAAGCCATTTACATTTCACCATTTATGCACACTGTTACACATCGATCTGAGCATGCATGCTTCATTTCTTCTCAATCTCCATTCATCCTTGGCACACAGTGCCGAGGTTTCGCTTCCAAGTAGCATTGCTGTTTGCACACAGGCATCAAATAGCTTGTCTCTTATCTTGAGTGTAAACCTTTTATAGCTAGCAACGGCAGTAGCTCCCTGAACTTTTTCCATCCCATTCTTACTTTGACAACTGTACTTTCTGTGCATCCACCTCCGCTGCTGATTACCCAGGTAGCAGAAGCTATCAACTATTTCTATGGGGTCTTCTGTGCAATTGAAGGAGCTTGCTACCCGAGGGTCTTTGCTTACTACCCCTGTGCAGTGTCCACATATGAAATCTGTGTTTTTTGCTAGTCTGCCTGTTTTCCCAGCATTTGGGACACCAGATTGAGATTCTACCTACTCCTTTCCTGTATACAGAGCAGGGCCATTTCCCCAAGGGGATCAGAGCCCTGTTTTCTTTTCTGCTGACTAAGATTTTAGTCTTTGCCAGGTTGACTTTTATTTCCAAGTTGTGCCTTCATATCTGAAATTTCTTCTCTAATTCTGTCAGAGTTAAGTCATCGGCATATAGGACTTCCCATGAGCAATCGGTCTTAAATTACTCCGTTGTGTTTGAATTTTGAAAATTAAAGAATTTGGAAAATAACTAAAAAGGTTTTTACATAAAATCTTGAAGGTGTTTGATTTAAATAGGATACTTTAAAATGAGAGGTTTTGTAACACAAAACCAAATGCATTTTCAGTCAGTTGGCATCAGAAAGATTAAATCTAGCCAGAACGAACTTAGTGATAATTGCTAGAGACATAAGTCAGCCTTCACTGAATATATGTAGGTTAAATGTAGTCCAACCATGATCAAACCGCCTTCTTTAAATTCAAACAGTTTATTTATGACTACATTATCTACTGTGTCATTTTGAGATAGAATGATTTGAGGAAAAGTTGAGTAATCACGTAAAGGCTCTTTTGCTGCCTTGGATGGGTGATAGTTTTAATTCTTTTGATTGTCAATCAATGTTATAGCTATTTGGAGTTCGATTTAAGTTTAGTTAGTAAAGTTCATGATATTATAAAGGAATAACTTATCTACACAACATTAAGAACATAATTACAGAACTTACCAGAAAGATGACAAAGCCAAGGAAAATAATTGCACCAAGAGGTACTAAAATATATGCCCAGGTGTGTTTTCCCTCCAACTCAGTAGATATTGTGGAGGTACTGCTTGAAACTGTAGAGGTTGCTGCGGGACTTGGTTCTTTGATTACATAATTAGTAGGAGGAGTCCCAGCTTGCTCAGATGGGGCTTGAACAGCTCCAAATTTGATAGACATTATTAAATGTAAAAGAAATCCAAAGTCATGGAGTAGTCAATAGTGAAGTTGGGACATGTTGGAGATCAAAGTGAAGAGAGGAAAAGTTTCAATGTAAAATTTATGCACTCAAGCTGCATCTCTATTTGCTATATAAATGAACTGTGTTGAACGCATGTAAACTTCCTTGGAAAGCAGTTGTTTGAACATCTTCCTTCTCACAGTGGGCTTGATAAAAATTCAAACTCGTACATTAATGGATAATTACTTCAGAATGTTCCACACAGTGTCTTCACATCTAAAAAAGAAAATACATAAAGATATAAATATATAATAAATATAAGATATAAAAATATTTTTAAAAATAATCAAATATATATATATACACACACACACACACCATATACCTGTGTTGTAAAGAGGCAGAGAGTAAAAGGGCTGGCATCTGGCTGTAAAATATAGCCTAAAATGGTCCAGTCCAACTTATGACAGCATGAAAAAGTGAACATAATGAGTATATGAAATAAGTATACCATATCATCATCATCGTTTTTACATGCTTGCATGGGTTGGAAGGCCTTTCTCAGCTCAGCATCTCTCCACTCATCGCGTTCCTTCAACTCCTTTGAGAGTCTCAGCCCTCACCACCTCTACCCAGGTCTTTCTTGGTCTACCTTGTCTACATCTACTGTGGCCTACTTCCACTGGCACTTCTTTACCCATCGATCATCATCTATGTGCATCACATGTCCGTACCAATGCAGTCTTCTCTCCTGCACACCCCCCATATTCCTCTTAAACCCAGCTTATCCTTCAGCTCGCTCTTTCTATCACATATCCAACGAAGCATGGCCGTTTCATTTCTCTTCAGTCTATGCATGTCCTCTGTAGTCCCAGCCCATGTTTCACTACTATGAAGCATCACATTTCACATGCAGGCATCATACATTTGTCCCTTTGTATGCAGAGAGAAACCTTTTGTAGTCAACAGTGGGAGTAGTTCTCTAAACGTTTTCCATTCTATTCTTATTCTAGCTATTATGCTCCCAGAGCACCTTCCTTCACTGCTAATTGTCACCTAGATAGCAGAAACTATCAGCCACTTCTTTGGACCCTTCCTGTGACTTAAATAGGTTTATATCTCCAACGCTCTTTCCCTCGATTACCGTTGTGCCTCTTCTACATTAACCCATTACATCTCTTGTACACCCAACATTTACATTGTGTGGAGTTTATGCCTACTCCCTTTTTACATATTGAGAAAGGCCACTTCCTGAAGAAATCAGGGTCCTATCTTCTTTCCTACTCACTAGCACTTTAGTTTTGGCTAAATTTACTATTAGGCCCTTTGATTCCAAATTCCTTTTCTAGTTCTTTTATGGATTCAGCTATAAGGACCAAATCATCTGCATAGAGAAGTTCCCATGGACAGCCAGTTTTTAAACTCCTCTGTTATGGCCTGAAGAACTATAATGAACAGCAGTGAGTTAAGAACCGACCTTTAACTCCTACCTGTACCTTGAATTCCTTGCTAAACTCATTTCCTACTCTCATTTTACTGACAGCTCCTCTGTACATGGCTTGCACTGCTCCCACAAGCCATTCTACACCTAATTTCCTTAAGGACCTTTTCTAGATCAACAAAAGCTAAATATAGTGGCTTAGTCTTGGTTAGGAATTTCTCTTGAAATTGCCTCACTAAGAGAGCATCTATATATAGTCTTGATATTTTTTTTAAAATTTTATTTCAACAAGATAAACTTTGATATTTCACCTCACCCAGGGTACTCGTGTCTGGAGGCACCGTGTTTAATGGTGACGGAGATAACTACTGTCTATACTCCAATATAACCCCCCCCCCCCCCCTCCCCCTCCCATTTTATGTCTGAGAAATGGGAAAAAAAATCTAAACCCCATTTATAAGCTGAGGTAACTTAACACATTTAGATGGTGCTTATAAGCCCCTCCCCCATTTTACCATCGATTTTTGGTCACATATTCCTCGGCTTATGTTCAAGTATATATAGTAACTAGTATCTAAGTGTATAGACATTTGGTGATACAAATAAGAAAATGGGAATTCAATATATATATTAACCCTTTAGCATTTATATTACTCTATATATACAATTATATTTTCATGGTAAAGGCTTTACCATAATTATCTCACGTAATATCAAATCTATGAGATATTTATTTCATATTTATTTTGAGAACAATACCTTAATATCAGTATGAGCAGCCGGTTACAGCCAGTTTGAACAGAAAAAGGTGATAGAATTCTGGCCAAATATTGCTGGTTTAAATGCTAAAGGGTTAAAGTTAATTTTAAAAAAAAAAGCTGATAATTCACTCCTCCATACAATTATTCAGGCAGCAAAAGCTAATTGTCACTTGAATGACTGCATGTACTGAGAAACTGAATTTCGATGGAGTGAACTATAAGCTTCTACACAATATATCATTTTATGTTCATTTTCCAAGCTGGTGTCTATGGCTAGGTGCCCTCCTAAACACCAACTACCTTATGTGTTCTGGGAGCATTTTGGGATTCCAGCACTACCACCTTACAGGGCACACTGGGTCTTTTTATCATGGCACCAGAACTACCACTTTACAGAGTTAAACCCATTCTTCATAGATGCTTTACTTAGAAATGTAAGTCTGACAGAGAGACAAAAAAAATGTACTTATGTTTCTCTTTTTTGTTTTTTCTTTTACTGTTTAATGAGAGAGGGAGGGACAGCACCTATTATCTTTTTTAGAGTCTCTGGGATTGGTGAGAGGAAAGGAAGAAGCTATCTTCAAACCAGAGTCCTGGCTTTGATGCTCACAGTAGAAAAAAATTCTGCTTCATACAACCAAGGACTAAACAAGGATGTCAACCTGAGCAATAGATTAAGCTTATTAACCCAAAATGTAAAGAGCAGGACAAATACCGCTATACCCCCACCCACTTTTGTCCACACTACCTTTACACCGAACAAAACATATCCAGCCCACATCGTAAAGTTGTGTAGGTGTCACGACAAAAAGCACCCAGCCCACACTGTAAAATGGTCTGTAGGTGTCGCAATAAAAAGCACCCAGTCCACACTGTAAAATGGTCGTGTAGGTGTCACGACAAAAAGCACCCAGCCTCACACTGTAAAGTGGTCATGCAGGTGTCACGACAAAAAGCACCCAGCCCACACTGTAAAGTGGTCATGTAGGTGTCACGACAAAAAGCACCCAGCCCACACTGTAAAGTGGTCATGTAGGTGTACGACAAAAAGCACACAGCCCACACTGTAAAATGGTCTGTAGGTGTCGCAATAAAAAGCACCCAGTCCACACTGTAAAATGGTCGTGTAGGTGTCACGACAAAAAGCACCCAGCCTCACACTGTAAAGTGGTCATGCAGGTGTCACGACAAAAAGCACCCAGTCCACACTGTAAAGTGGTCATGTAGGCGTCACGACAAAAAGCACCCAGTCCACACTGTAAAGTGGTCATGGAGGTGTCATGACAAAAAGCACCCAGCCCACACTGTAAAGTGGTCATGTAGGTGTCACGACAAAAAGCACCCAGCCTCACACTGTAAAGTGGTCATGTAGGTGTCACGACAAAAAGCACCCAGTCCACACTGTAAAGTGGTCATGGAGGTGTCATGACAAAAAGCACCCAGTCCACACTGTAAAGTGGTCATGTAGGTGTACGACAAAAAGCACCCAGCCCACACTGTAAAGTGGTCATGTAGGTGTCATGACAAAAAGCACCCAGTCCACACTGTAAAGTGGTCATGGAGGTGTCATGACAAAAAGCACCCAGTCCACACTGTAAAGTGGTCATGCAGGTGTCACGACAAAAAGCACCCAGCCCACACTGTAAAGTGGTCATGTAGGTGTCATGACAAAAAGCACCCAGTCCACACTGTAAAGTGGTCATGGAGGTGTACGACAAAAAGCACCCAGCCCACACTGTAAAGTGGTCATGTAGGTGTCATGACAAAAAGTACCCAGTCCACACTGTAAAGTGGTCGTGGAGGTGTCACGACAAAAAGCACCCAGCCTCACACTGTAAAGTGGTCATGTAGGTGTCACGACAAAAAGCACCCAGCCCACACTGTAAAGTGGTCATGTAGGTGCCACGACAAAAAGCACCCAGCCCACACTAAAGTGGTCGTGTAGGTGTCACGACAAAAAGCACCCAGCCCACACTGTAAAGTGGTCATGTAGGTGTCACGACAAAAAGCACCCAGCCCACACTGTAAAGTGGTCATGTAGGTGTACGACAAAAAGCACCCAGCCCACACTGTAAAGTGGTCGTGGAGGTGTCATGACAAAAAGCACCCAGCCTCACACTGTAAAGTGGTCGTGGAGGTGTCATGACAAAAAGCACCCAGCCTCACACTGTAAAGTGGTCGTGGAGGTGTCATGACAAAAAGCACCCAGCCTCACACTGTAAAGTGGTCATGTAGGTGTCACGACAAAAAGCACCCAGCCCACACTGTAAAGTGGTCATGTAGGTGTCACGACAAAAAGCACCCAGCCCACACTGTAAAGTGGTCATGTAGGTGTACGACAAAAAGCACCCAGCCCACACTGTAAAGTGGTTGTGGAGGTGTCATGACAAAAAGCACCCAGCCTCACATTGTAAAGTGGTCGTGGAGGTGTCATGACAAAAAGCACCCAGCCCACACTGTAAAGTGGTCATGTAGGTGTACGACAAAAAGCACCCAGCCCACACTGTAAAGTGGTCATGTAGGTGTACGACAAAAAGCACCCAGCCTACACTAAGTAAAGTGGTTGTGTAGGTGTCATGACAAAAAGCACCCAGCACACACTGTAAATGGTTAGCAATAGGAAGGGCATCGAGCCATAGAAACCAAGCCAGAAACAGTTCTATATGAGTAAGACATGGTTACCTGACCCAACTTACCTCAAATGGGACAACCCATCTAACCCATGCTAGCGTAGAAAATGGATGTTAAACGATGTTGATGAAAAGTTTTACTAATACAGTAATATATATATATATACAAAATGTCAAACTTATTTGTTTGAGAAAACAATGAAATTTATAACGAATTTATGAAGAAATGTATTAAAATATTTTGCTCAGAATTGTCTTGTAAAACCAGGGAGCATCTAATAGGAAGAGGCAAATACGGTAATTACATATATTATAATTAGACAATTATTATCTAACAATTATCCAATTAGGTGTGTTTTAATTATTACAAAGTAGAAATAACTGTCGACAGATATTTTATAACAGGAAATGAAGTAGACTTATAATAGCATTCCAGCCATAACCATCCTGCTTTTTCCTTATCCCCTTTTTGAAAGAATAGTTTATGTAGACTACATTATCCAATGTGTCTTACTTTTAAGGCAGGGATATGTAATGAATATTTGGCTGCTACATCTAGCAGGTTGAGTCACCATATAGAGATTTCCTCAGTAGCTTACAGGATATATAGTTAAACAACTTGGCATATATAAATGATCATTTATATATGCTATTATATCAAACTATTATATCAAACCATGTCAGTTTTATTCTTTAAGTTAATATATTTAAGGAGTTTTATATATTCAATTCTAATTTCCAAACAAAGCCAGCATATTTTGGGGGAAGGGCAAAGTTGATAAAAATCAACCTCAGCACTTGACTGGTACTTTACTTTTATCAATCCCAGAAGGATGAAAGACACAGTTGACCTTAACAGGATTTGAAGTAGGAATGCTGGTGGAAATCTTTAACCGATGATGTTAGACTTCACAAATTATGATATAAAATATATAAACCAATCTATCAGGATTAAAAGATTCCAATAGCAAAACCGTTGTCAATGTTATGATGCAATTCTCATTCAGTACAATTGGATGATGTGAAGAATGTCATAGATCAAAGATCACAGATAGTGTTGGGTAGGATGAGGTGGCACAAGGTGGTTTTCTGGTGAAGGCAGCTACTCTTCAGAATGACTTAACTGATTAGCATTTAAACCAGCTGTATCCAGTCAGAATTTTCTCACCTCTTTCTGTTCAAACTGGCCATAACTAGCCACTCATACTTATGTTAAGGTATTGTTCTCAAAATAAATATCAAAATCTCAGATTCGATATTATGTAAGGTAAAGCCTTTACCATGAAAATATAATAGTAAATATAGAGTAATGTAAAAGCTAAAGGGTTAAACAGTAAAACAATGTAAAATGCTATCAATGTTTGACTTACAAAAGCCCCCTACAACCACTACCAAACGAAGAGAATAAAGAAGCCAATATGGTCTTTCAAGTTAATTCAACTGTACCGGTTTCTACACCTTATGTATAGGGAACAGTATATGAGAAACAGCACAATAATGGAAATAGTAGTTTAATCTATTTAATCAAACACCATTGCCTTATGATCATACATGAATTTTTGTAGTTTAAACAAGTCTGAAATATAAACTAAATTATACATAAACATGCAGACACATTTCTATTTGTTAACCTTGAGCCATGGGAGAAGACACTTTGCCCAAGAGCTTCACAGTGCGATTGAACCTAGAACAAGGATGTGAAATAAACTTCTTAATCCATACATGTGCCATTGACAAATTTTTAGTTTAATGTTTCAGTATTGTATTTGACATTGTTAGATATTTCCAAGTTACAGTAAATAGAGGGATGAGTTTAAAAAGAAATAACTAGACAAAGATAATAACTTGAGTATTTGTCTAACAAATATCTGCCATAAATGTGGTAAGTAAATGTTTTGACTATCACATGGATTTTCAGATGATAAATCAATAACATTGACATTTAAATCAAGAGACATTTGGAAAATGTTAAAAACATTGGTGGGAGAAGATCAATTTTAATAATGGTGTACATCAATTGTAATCTGGTTGACTGAAAAATGTCAGAGATGTCAATAGGAAAAAAAGAAAAAGCCAATTGTCAGATCGGGCCAAGGAAACAATGTTTCCATTAGTCTTTCCATAGCTGATACTATCTACTGGTCACAACTCTAAGCAGGAGGAGACAGTATTTAAAGTTAGAACACAGAGCTGAACCAGGTATGATAAAGCATCTCACTTGACTAACAATTACACTAATAATCGGTGCAACACTAAAAAGATGGCATTTAAACAGAACAGAGCTGGAAAAAATAAAGCATTTAATCAGATGCTCAAAGGACTCCACTAATTTGCCACCTTTCTAATAATATTAGTCACAAAATATCATTACCATGGTAATACTGGCATTATGTTGTCTAAATACAATAGAAGTGTGGCAAAGGAATCTCATCTGCTCATTAACACCTGAACACCAAATCTCACCTAGATTAATATTTAACCTTTTTTTTTTTTTTTATATCAAACCACATGAAATTACCCCTGGTTCTATGGTTCAAAGCTGTAAATTTTAAAGCATTTATATATATATATATATATATATATATATATATATAAACCTTCCATCATACTTTTATGTAAGAACTTTTAAGTTATGTTCCAAAGACCAGCTTAATGAGAAAGTTATATTACTAAAATCCCTGCAAATTCTTTATGATTTTAAAACAATTTTGAAAATAATCAACATTTACTTTTATTAGAAATATGGTAATGATAGGGTTAAAGACCAGAATTTTGATGCAACATTTCATGACTACAAATTTAGTTTGGATTTTACTCCCAAAAGAGACCAAAAGTGGAGTTTAAGTCGTGCATAAATGAGATGGTAAGGCATTGAGGTAAAGTTTTATTTTTAATTTGAGTGCATATTTTGAGTATGTTGTTGTTGAGCTCCAGGTCAACTCTCAATGAGCAGACCCACAATGAAAGAATACCAACTGTGACCATTCCATCTTTTTAGGCTTACATCTAGGACTACATTAGCTATCATCAATTCACGATGGTAGGGAATAATTTGATGGAGAATTGGCAATTATTTTTAGCAGATCCAGCAACTATGTTGGGGCTACCTGAATATGTTAGAAGTTCTTTTACAAGAGAAATAAGATATAATATATAAAAGAAAAAAAAAACACACATTTGTTATTATTCCATAAGAGCAGTTGATTGACAGAAATGTTAGAGCATCAGACAAAATGCTTTGTGGTATTTGTTCTGGCTCTTTACAGTGAGTTCAAATCTCCTGGAGGTTAACTTGTATTTCATCCTTTCGGGGTCAATAAAATAAAGTATTAGTCAAGCACTAGGGTTGGTATAGCCAACTAACCCCTCTCCCAAAACTGCTAGCCTTGTGCCAAAATTAGAAGCCATTATTATTAGGGCGGTGGATTGGCAGTATCGGTAGAGGGTCGGACGCCATGCTTTCCAGCATAGTTACGTCCCTTTACGATCTGAGTTCAAATCCCGCTGAGGTTAACTTTGCCTTTCATCCTTACGGGGTCGATAAAATAAAGTACCAGTAATGCACTGGGTAATTGCTGGCCTTGTGCCTAAAGTAGAAGCCATTATTATTAAGAGCAGTGGATTGACAGATTTAAAAGAGCACCAGACAAAATGCTTTATAACATTTAGCTATGTTCTTTTATGTTTCAAGTGCAAATCCTACTGAGGTCGGCTTTGCTCTTCATCCTTCCAAGGTCGATAAAGTACTGTGGTTACTTTGACTTCCCCCTTCCACAAAATTACTGGTCTTGTACCTATGTTAAAAAGCTATTATCATTCCATATAGTTTTTTTTAGAGAAGTATCTTAATATATAAATAAAAAACTGTTCCAATATTCCAGTGTTCTTTTTCTAATCAAATTTACATCATGATTCTTCAGTAAACATGTTAAAAAAGGAGAGAGGCCTTCCAAACTATATCATTTTATGCATTCTACCTGTCACATTCAAAACATTTGGGGGAACTAGACCAGTGACAATGGAGTTCTTGTCATTGTAGGTAGCTTGCCTAACTGATATATCAGGTGATACCCATGAGGGGGTTTGGTTATTCCAGGGTCTTATCTTTGCAGCAAGTCTATGTGTTGGCTTGCCTAAAACATTATTAGAGTGAAACTCCAGTTCCCCCATGAAGTGTGCAGTCGCCCTCCCCATCCATTTTCTTTTATTATCAACACCTACCATTTTTTTTTTTAGTATTTTATGTATGTGAAAAAATTATAAACACAAGTCGAATGACAGTGTGTGGATTTCCCACCCAGCTTCTTCGATTAAATATAGATTGTTTTTACTCTAATATATAAAAAAAGAAGTTATTCCATTCATTATGTTCATTATATCTACATAAATTGACCCAATATTTTCCTTCGTTTTAATTCTATATTTTCATATGAAATATTTATGTAATTAAGTAATGTAGATTAGAAAGAAACGAAGTTTGCATGCTCCGATGGATGTGTAATACGCGAACGGCAAAGCATAAATGAATTAAGAGAGACAGAGCATAAGAATTAAATGTGTGCAGTAGAGGAGGTTGCATTGGTATGGACATGTGATGCGTATGAAGGATGTCAGTTGCATAAAAAGGTGCAGAGCACTAAAAGTCGATGGAAGCCTTGGTGTGGGGAGACCCAAGAAGACCTGGAATGAGGTGATAAAAACTGACCTTGCCCAATTGTACCTCTCAAAGGCGATGACACAGGACCGAGACCTCTGGCGTTACGCAGTAATACAGAAGACCCGAGTTCCCACGGGTACAAGCTGAAGCTGAAGTATATAGACAATATGCCCCCCCCCCACTGTAAAGTGGACGTGTAGGCGCCATGGTAAAAAAGTACCCAGTACTCACTGTAAATGAGGTTGGTGTTAGGAAGGGTATCCAGCTGTAGAAACCGAGCCTAAATCAGTCCTGTATGAACAAGACATGGTCACCTGACCTGGCATTGCCCACACCAGGATAACTTGTCTAACCCATGCTAGCGTGGAGACACTGACGTAAAACAGTGATGATGATGATGATATGTGGTGAATTTTGACAGTTATGGCATTTGTGTCTATAATTTCAACCCATCTATATTATCAGCATATTTGTTTTGGAAAAAAAATTGTGAACTTTGCTATCATGTAATTTCATGTACATCATTTATTTTTTATATTAAGATCATTGATCACCATAAAAAAAAAAAATACCCAGCTGGCATATTTCATTAAACCCAGAATTTGAACTCAAGAAGCTGAAAAGAGCATTTTGTCCGATGCTAACGATTCTATCAATCGAGTACAATTAATAAATTAACAAAAGGTCAAGTTTTACATGAGTAGAATTCTTGTGGTATGTGACCGATTGACACAGTGTTGACTTAATATTTTCTTTCGTTTTGATTTTATATTTTCCTATGAAATATTTATGTAATTAAGTAGAGATATATTTGCCGTATATGTTGAATTTTGACAGCTATGGCATTTGGGTTTGTAATTTTAAGCTATCTATATTGTCATCTTGTTTGTATTAAAAAAAAAATTCTACACAAGAGTATCGTAACATTATGACGTAGAAAAAAAGTAACAAAGCAAACTAACAACCATGTTCTAGCCAATTGTAAGAAACTCCCAAGAGAGTTGGATAGCGGAAAGAACCCCACCCACTCATGTAACTATTTTCGGCCCTTAAATTAAAACAGACCTGTCAACTCGCCGCGTCCGACGGAGATCTTCCACCCACTTTAGGGTAAGTGAGAGATGTCTTCTCTAGTGAAAAAGGGTATAGCTTTCATTATGTAAAATCTCCCCATTTTGCTTCATTTCTCTCCGTTTGGGTTTTTAGAGGTTGGCAGGTCTTAATGTGATGTATGTATACAGGTAAACGTACGAATAACTAAATTATAAATACGTTGTTAGAGTATAATTCTTGTCTCAACGACACGTAAATCTTTGAAAGAATATATTTAGCACAAAGAATCATAGGCAACAAAAAGCTCGCAAAACACGGTTCTAACTAATGTAGAATCAAGAGAAAAATGAGGCTTTTCTCCCAAGTTTGAATTTCCCAGTCTCTTTATACCTTGCCCAATACATATGCGTAAAGGTACTAGAGGGAGAAATAGAGAGATTTGATGATGGATGAAACCAATTACTTATGCTTTAAAGAACAAAAATATTCAATAAAGTAAAATAAATTGTGACCCGCGATATACAGTAGTGCCAAGTGGTGCATTAAATCTTCAATGACAATACCAAACAAATATTTACTATTCAGGAATACAGAAGTAGTACATATTACTTACTGCACGTGGGTGAAACGGAATAGTATACATATATACAGTGTTCTCGATTTGTATGTACACACTACAGTTCAAATATTAAACCCCTTTGTTTATTACTTTACAGAGTAATGCAGTCGACCATAAACAAAATTGACATGTGATACCGCAAATTTGTAGGTATAATTCTCTGTATTCGTTCGGATAACTGCAAACGTAAAGCACCCCGCCCCGCACCTATTATAAGAAAGCAAAAAGTGAGCATCTATAAGCCGTGAAAAATGCTTCAACGAGAAAAACGAAATCAGATATTCAATTTAAAGGATGATAGAAAAGACATTATGGGTTATTAGTAGTGGGGGACTGAAAAACATTGAATTATGTCAAAATTGACAAAGCTACAACATTAACAGCTTACTGTAACGGAGTTATAGGTAAAGCAGTTTTAATCCGTGATTTAATGACAGGTTTCACGTCAAGGACAGTAATGAACATTATATATAGCATCTCAAGATAACTAGCAACATTAGAGAGTAGAATGTAATTTATCAACAAATCGTTAGAGAGAGAGGGAGAGAGAAAATAGCTTATGTTCCAATGTCCCTTGTGGTGTGACCGATTGACGCAATTAGTGTTGCATTGATGCTTTTTTTTCTCTTTCGCTTTGATTGTATATATTAATAAGATTCCATAAATTCTATTTTTATAAGAAATATGATGATATATTTTCCTTCGTCTTAATGTGGAATATTTATAATTAATTATTGTATAAATTATTTGTGTATAGTTTCATTCATAAAAAAAAATACAAACAATAAAATCTTTAAATGTTCGAATATATATATATATATATATATATATATAAATGATAAATGCATGTGCGTATATTATATTATTGATATATAAAGCAGCTGATTACCTTAACTACGTTATTTTGTTGGATTACACAACGATATTTAAATTTTAAAAAAAACGTAGTAAATTTTAGTCATTCATTCTTTGGATACACACTAAAAATAAAAATACTTCGAAAATTCCAATTAAACAAGGACTTTAACGACGAAGAGTTTCGATTTATTTGTGAAGGCGAATGTACGGAATATCATTCGCCTTCAATATTACGTCAAATGAATTTAATATGAAGTATGGACACTAAAATTGTTATTGCTAATAATTATAAAGGGCAATAGCAATATGTTTTCCTTGAACAGACAAAAATTATACTACACACAATTTTCTTTCAGCGAGTGTAGGGAGTCGTTACCGTTTTATATATTTCTCGAGAAATTTAAGTGGAAAATAGCTGCAAGGCATTAATGTAGTAGCGTTAGCAGATGCTGGAAAAATCGAACCATTTTAATAAGGTGATATGTCCGGGAAGAAATTCAGCAAAACTAAAATATAGATTTCTACAATAATAAGAAACTGTCATATTTTACAGTTAGCGAGTGTATGTTCTCACGATAGTCTCTATAGAAGCTGTCACAATTCAACAGGTGCTGCAAAGGCTACCACACGTTATCTGCAAACAGAATGAATTAAATATGAAGAAAGTACCTTAAATTACAAATTCGGTAGCATCAGCTTGTAAAATTGATGTGAACAAAATGTTTCTATCAGCGTGAAGCGTTTTGAAAAGAAGTGACACTGGAAAATTAGAGTTAACGGCAGCAGAGACAATGAAACTAATTTATCGTGTTAAAGTGAAACTACTGTTTTTATAGACGACTGCTAACAACATCCCGAGTTCATTTTCCCGGAAGTGACATCACAATCCACACCGGGCACTTCTTTCTCCGGTAAGGTTTCGGGAAATCCCTGTAGAACGTATACAACATATTCATTTAAGCGTGGATTTTTAACCCCCTGCACTAATTTGGTTTTATATTCTTATTATTATTATTTAAAATTATATATATATATATATATATATATATAAGTATGTACACGTACATACATATATGTATACAGACGTACAGTAGTATGTATATATATATACATACATGCACACATATATTTATGTACGTATGGATTCACCGAACATTTATTATAATGCTCGGTGTGTTTGTAAACAAACATCCCGTATTAAGCCGTAGTGTCTAGCAACCATCGTTTCTCGTTTGTCTAACACTGACAAAGGAACGCTGTACTAGTTTCGAGCTTATTAGCTATCGTCAGCAACGTATACCTTCCTGCCAGATTGTTGAACGTATATACTTACCTTATGCATATTAACGGCTGAGTAGCCCAATTTGCATATCGAGTGGGTTAATCGGCCGGGTGCACCGATATATATATATATATACAATGATATTAAATAAATGGAAACTATATTTATAAAACCATATTTATTCTATTATATATATTTCAAGGGTACCAAAAACTTTGGTATGCTTTCATCAGATAAAATACAAAGTGTGTTTTATAAATTTTGACATAGCCAAGGAACATACCTTATCAGTTGAATTTTCCTTGGATAGTATCATTTAATATCATTGACTATTTACTCCACTTATAAACATTTATATTTGTTGATTTACCAACAAATTAAATATCCCTTCTGCTTTATATATATATATATATATATATATATATTGGAAAATGTGTGTAATCCTTGGTACAGTTAGGTATATTAAGACAGGGGGAAGAAAAAATGGCTTCACTTGTGCTTTCAACAAATTTATTTTCTTCACAAGGTGCGCTTGTCAAACTCAACCAGTTTGACAAGCGCACCTCAGCGTGAAAGGTCTTTCTAAAAACGAAACAATACCTCCTACGTTAACCAAGAACTCCTAAGACCTAACCAACAACCAACAACTTAATTTATAAAATAATTTTTTTTAAGAAAAATTCTTTTTGGATTTTGTGAAGAAAATAAATTTGTTGAAAGCACAAGTGAAGCCATTTTTTCTTCCCCCCTGTCTTAATATATATATATATATATATATATATATATATATATATATATATATATATATTTATATATATATATAGGAAAAAGTATGACCCCGGCGGCGGAGCTCAAGCCGTTTCGACTGCTATTTCTGGACTAAATTAGAATTTTTAGCCTGGTGAATAAATAGTCAAACTTGTCAAGGGGGTACTTCCTTATATGGGAAGATTGTAGTTGTCAAGAGGATTGGTTAAAATTTGTTGTAAACAAATGGCATTTGGTGGGAGCTAGGGGTGGCTGAACTTGCCTGTAGAACAATAGGGGAGTGAGTGGAGCGGCCAAGCGTTGAAAGTGGTATGTATACAGCAGATTCTAAGGATAGTGTATGAAGTGGAGGAGGGAGGTTATAGAATAGGTAAATCGAATGAGAGTAGGAGACAATAAAAGATAATAGAAAGAAATAAAAAAATATATATAAAATTAGATAGTGAGAAATGAATTAAAAAAATCACAATGCTATCTTACAATTAAGATTAATAAGTTGAGAATAGAAAAAACTTGTAGAAATTGAGTAGTAACAAATGTGATACAAAATTAAAGGGGTTTAACACATCTGCTATAAGTAGTTAGTAAAACGTATTCGGTCAATTCTATCTTAAAATTACAGGGGTGGGGGAACTGATGCTACAGAGGCCTGATGGGCTGCATCGGGGTAGGCGAAAGGGGAAAAGTAGACGAGGAAGGAAGTGATAGGATGAGACAGGGGAAGAAGAAGACAAAGAGGAAATGAAAAGAGATACATCTACCTATGTAAGCTGGGGTTTCCCCTAACTTATTCGGAAAGTGGGGGGTATCAGCCCTTGTCTACCCACCCGGGTCGTTATGGGGTTTGAGGGCAAGGTAAGTCCTACGCAATCTGTGTTTGCTTGCGGTTACCAGTTCGTCTTTCTTGTTTAGGAGTTGCTCCTTCGAAAACAGCATTTGTAATGTTTCCTCCAAGCATAAGTTACACGGACGGCGTCCTCCCGTGTAAGAGTTAGCTCTGGACAGTAATCTCCAAGTGAGATTGTAGATTATATTATTATCTTGGAGGTCCCAGATGTGGCCTGAAAGTGTAGTGGCATGTCGCCGGACCGGGTTTCGGAAAGTATGTTGGTGTTGGTAGAGCCAGGTCTTGAAGCCACACGCGGTTAATCTTATATAAGCTTTGTTGGAGGTGTCCATCCTCACCTTTCACTGGTAAATCACGTTACGTTCTCGGCATTTGTTGTTGAGGGGGCACGTAGATCTATCAGGGCAGTTACACCTCCTGGTCGGCTCTCCACTGATGTCTAGGTTATTTCTTCCATAGGGGTTGAGTTTTTTTGTTGTTTGAGGAAATAACCTAGACAACCTGTAATTGTAAGATAGCATTGTGATTTTTTTTATTCATTTCTCACTATCTAATTTTATATATTTTTATATTTCTTTCTATTATCTTTTATTGTCTCCTACTCTCATTCGATTTACCTATTCTATAACCTCCCTCCTCCACTTCATACACTATCCTTAGAATCTGCTGTATACATATCACTTTGCTTGACCACTCCACTCACTCCCCTGTTGTTCTACAGGCAAGTTCAGCCACCCCTAGCTCCCACCAAATGCCATGATAGACTTATTTGTGTTTACAACAAATTTTAACCAATCCTCTTGACAACTACAATCTTCCCATATAAGGAAGTACCCCCTTGACAAGTTTGGCTATTTATTCACCAGGCTAAAAGTTCTAATTTAGTCCAGAAATAGCCGTCGAAACGGCTTGAGCTCTGCCGTCGGGGTCATACTTTTTCCTATTTCCCACTCTACTACCCTAAGTATTGAGTACTCTGGTGCATTATGGTCCATCTGGTTCCTTACCACAATTCCTTTGTTATATATGTATATATATATATATATATAAATATATATAGTAAGGTGTATTGTTGGTTGTGCAAAACGGTCCAATAAATTTTTGTTAGCAATATTAAGTTCTCCACGCTTTAGTATATCTCCAATTCCATCTATCCCTTATTGAAACATGTGTTGTGATTAAAATGATTGGAAATTTTTACCTTGCCTTCGGATTTTCATTTTGATATATATATATATATATATATATATATATATATATATATATATATACATATATATATATATATATATATATATATACATATATATATATATATATATTGTTATACTTGGGGAGGGTCATATCTGTGTAATATTGCCAGAATTAATAACAGAACACACTCACGGTTTGGTTGGTTTTCGCTTTTCGCTTCTGTGTCTTTTATATCGGTAATCTAATTTATTTGGTCCTCAATGTTGCCATTGACTGACCAACGGTCAAAAATAATACAGATACAATATAGACACAAACACATATATATAGTTTATCAAAGTTCTTTCGTTGCACATCTGCAACATCGTCAGTGGTGCTATTGTTTCCTCCCGTTGCATTGTATTTTCTACGTCATCTGATTCCATCTGGGAAATGACCATGTTCGATATGCAGAAAAGGAACTGGCATAAATTCTATAAAATGTACACAATACAGATCGTACACAAGAGATGTAGTGGGATATCAGGCAAACTAACAGGTAGGGAGAAATACGTATGCAGTAGATGTACAGGGAAATTGACAGTAAAAGTCACATTGATAGACACATTTTTCAAATGCAGGTGGGTGCTATAGAAGTGGTTGATAGCTTCCGGTACCTAGGTGATCAGATTAGCATGGGAGAGGGGGGGGGCGTGTTCTGAGGCCATAGTATCTAGAATAAGGACGGGTTGGAAGAAGTTTAGGGAGATGCTTCCTCTGCTGATGAAGAAGGGTTTCTCCTTGAGTACGAAAGGCCAGTTATATGATGCCTGTGTGAGGTGTGCGATGCTGCATGGTAGTGAGACATGGGCAGCAACTGCAGAGGATATGCGACGGCTGGAGAGAAATGAGGCAAGCATGCTCCGTTGGATATGCAGTGTCAATGTGCGTGAACGACTAAGCATGGATGTGTTGAGAGAGAAACTGTATCTGAGAGGGATAAATTGTAGTGACAGGAGAGGAGACTGCAATGGTATGGATGCGCATGGGGGATGACCGATGGGTGAAGAAGTGCCAAGAAATGCCAGTTGAAGGAAGCCGTAGTAGAGGAAAACCACGAAAAACATGGGCAGAGGTGGTGAGAGCTGACCTCAGATATATATATATATATGATGATGATGATGATATATTATATATATAATATATATATATGAAGGCGGGTGGCTTAGTGGTTAGAGCATTGGGCTTGCAATCGAAAGGTTGTGAGTTCAATTCTCAGACCGGGTGATGTGTTGTTTCCTTGAGCAAGACACTTTATTTCACATTGCTCCAGTTTACTCAGCTGTAGAAATGAGATGATAGGACTGGGGTCCCTATCATTCCACTGCAAAGTGGTCGTGGAGATGCCACAGCAAAAAAGCACCCAGCACTCACTGTAAAGTGGACGTGTAGGTGCCACGGAAAAAAAAGCACCCAGCACTCACTGTAAATTAGGTTGGTGTTCGGAAGGGCATCCAGCTGTAGAAATCAAGCCTGAATCAGTTCTCGTATGAGCAAGACAAGGTCAGCCGACCGGACACTGGCCACAACAGGACAACCCGTCTAACCCATGCTAGCATGGAAGAACGGACGTAAAACGTTGATGATGATATATTACTCTTTTACTCTTTTACCTGTTTCAGCCATCCGGCTGAGGCCATGCTGGGGCACCGATATATATATATATTATATATATATATATATATATATATATAATAGTAATAATAATAAATTTGAAGACTAAAATCCAAAGAGGGCTCGATAAGGATAAATATATATCAAATATATAAGAACCGTAGAGAAAATATTTATTAAAATAACAGATTAAAGTTTAAGCAAAGAATCGCTGCTTTCACCCTTAACGGCATCTTCTGAAACTAAAAAATCAATCTGTGAACACAGAATTAAATATTTCGAAAAACGTTGCAACCGAAGGAAAACAGGAAGACGATACTTTGGTTCGTGGAGATGTTCCCTGGCAATAAACGGAAAAAAAGCAAAGATAATACATAATTATGTGGAGCGATGAGAACAATTACATGCAAAGATAAAACTACGTTTATGATATAAATGAAGTCGTAGGCTAATATTCTATTTAGGTGGTTCATGGAGACGTTCCCTGGCAATGAACGGAAAAAAAGCGAAGATAATACGCTGTCTTTGCATGTAATTGTTCTCATCGTTTAACGTCCATCTTCCACGCTAGCATGGTTTAGACGGTTTTGTTCCATTTGATGCGGGAATGGTCGGGAGACCATGTTTCGCTCTCACAGAAGCGTCTCTGGCAGCTGGATGCCCTTCCTAACACCAACCACATCTACAGTGTGGACTGGGAGCCTTTTCACCATCTCTCCTACACAGCCACCTTACACTGTGGACTGTTGTGTCATCGATACAGGGGACAGAACGGGAGAGGGAGGATGGGTTAGGATGTGGCAGTGGGGTGTACATTGAGTTAAGAGGTGCCTACTGACTAGGTTTGTATGCAATGGTAGTCGGGTCTTCTGTACAACTGCATAGCGCCAAATGTCTCGATCCAGTGTCATTGTCTTAGGGAGGTGTAGGTGGGCAAGGTCAGTTTTTATCTCCTCATCCCAGGTTTTCCTTGGTCTACCGCAGCTTCCATCAATTTTCATTGCCCTGCACAAGTTGACTCTAAGGCTTTTTGTTTCAAGGCCATGCTTCCATGTTTGGAACTTCCTCTCTAGTTCAGCCATAGATTCAGCTATGAGAGTTAGATCATCATATAGAAGTTCCCATAAGCAGCCAGTCTTAAACCCCTCTGTTATAGCCTATAGGACTATAATAAACAGGAGGGGCTAAGAACGGTGCCCTGGTGAACCCCTACCATTATGCTATATTGATCACTATATTCTTTGGGGTATGCCTTGGTATTTGACACCACCTGTTTGTCTTGCTGCCTAACTAGCAAAAAGTCAATCTGGCTTATGTGCTCACCTTATTTGTAGGTTATTAGGTGGTTGGCAGGTTTCTGCAAGTTAGTGTTGCAAATAGTCAGTGCACTTGCATCACAAAATTCAAGAAGTCTCACTCCTTCTTCATTTCTTGAGCCGTAATCGTGCCCACCATGTACCCCAGTGTAACCATCCTGGAACTGTCCAACATGGCCATTGAAATCCCCTGCCTACATAATGATGTCTCCGTCCTCTGTCATTTGGCTGTTTGTAAAAGTTGCTCGTAAAAGCAGTCTTTCTCTTCCTTACCTAGGCCTGCCTGGGGAGTATAGGCAGAGATGATTGGCAGTAGTCTCCTGCCTACAACTAATTGAAGCTTAATTATTTTATTACTAACTCTAACTATCTCTATTGTCTTATCGATCCATCTCTCAGCCAGGAAAATGCCTACTCCCCCTAACCCATCATCATTACCCACCCAGAAAAGCTCATAACTAAGATGTTTGCCTGCGATTAGTCTCGCAGAGGCACCTCTCCATCTCACCTCTTGCATGCAGCACACATCCACATGCTTTCTCTCCAGCATCTCCACTATCTCACCATATCTACCTGTTAGAGTGGCAACATTAAGTGTTGCAGCTCTGAGATGCGACGTCTTCATATTCTTGTTCCTTTTCCTGTAGTGTGATTGCTTGATGATGGTTGGGGGGGTTCTCGCACATGGCCACACCAGCCACCCCACTACTGTGCTCATAGTTTTTGGCAGTAGTATATATACTGGTTGGATGCCCTTCCTAACACAAGCACCACTTTACAGCATGGGCTGGGTGCTTTTATTCGGGCCACCAGTACTAGAGAGGATGTCTCACTGGCTTCATGGGCCCTCTCTACCCCTCTATTTTACAGCATGGTCATAACAATAAATATAATAATAATAACACTATTAATAATTATTAATTAATGCAATCGTGCAATGCCTGTGCGTGAAGAATATTTTTAAAGTGAGGAAAGACTGTGCACTGAGCCAATCCCACTCTCTGAGCGACAGTAGCTATAACCCGAAAACAAGAAAAGATCAACATCATCGCTAACTACTGAGCTGCAGGTATTATGTTAGATTTAACCCAGTTCTTTTTTAGTTCTATACATGTGTGTGAAAGAAATCATAAACATAATTACAAATGCAAACAAAATACACTTTAAATCTAAATGAAATATATTTATATATTAAAAACACACACTTATAAATCCTCATACCATAATCAGTTTGAGTGAACAAAAAGATATTACAATTATTTTTTCAAGTTAACAAAAAAATACACAGATTGCATATTCTGATTTGCTGATTTTCAAAATTTAAAAGACCCAAGACCATTTTTAAAGGAATAATATAAAGGTTGGAGGGAGTGGTGGTTAAAGAATTCATAATTAGATGAATAATTACTCCATTTTTGTTTTAATATGTACACAGAGTGGTGGATTGACAGAATTGGTAGAGTCATCATCATCATCATCATCAACGTTTAACGTCCGTGTTCCACGCTTGCATGGGTTTGGACGGGGGTAGTCACACTTGAGGCAAGAGTGATTGTCTTGCTCGCATAGGACTGTCTGGCAGGTTTTCTACAGTTGGATGCCCTTCCTAACACCAACCACATTTACAGTGTGGGTCTGGGAGGTTTTTACCGTGTTGCCTACACGGCCACATTACAGCGTGGACTGTGTGTTTTTTTGTCGTGACACCTACACGATCTCATTTGTTTCGGCCTGGATGGTGCGGCACCAACATAACTTTACATAGAATGGGTGGTGTGGATGGGGTGGGGGTGGTGGTGGTGGGACGGGGTGTATTTTGTTAGAGATGCCTACTGGCTGGAGTAGGTTTTACTATATATTTAGGTAAGGCGGGTCTTCTCTGTTACTGAGTACCGCCAAAGGTCTCGGTCCAGTGACATTGTCTTGGAGAGGTGTAAGTGTGTGAGGTCGGAGTTTATCAGCTCGTCCCAGGTTTTTCTAGGTCTACCTATTCCGTGGCTACTGTCTATCTTTATTGCCCTGCACTTTGTTATACAGCTATCGACTTTCATGCGCATCACGTGTCCATACCAACGTAGCCTTCTCTCGAGTAAACAACATCTGATCCTTCTTATCTCTAATTTTTTCCTTAGTTCGTTTATGCTTTGCCGTTCACGTATATTACTGTTACACATCCAGCGGAGCATGCAAGCTTCGTTCCTCTCTAGTCTGCGTATATCCTCTGCACACAATGCCCAGGTCTCACTGCCATGCAACATTGCTGTTCGTATGCAGGCATCGTACAACCTGCCTTTCATTTTTAGGGAGAACCCTTTAGCAGCTAATAGTGGTATAAGCTCTCTGAACTTTTTCCAACCAGTTCTGACTCTAGCTACAGTACTTTCAGAGCACCCTGTGTAGGAAAGGCGTAGGTAGAAACTCCATTTTATGTCCTAAATGCAAAGTATGGGTGCATAAAAGATGTAGTGGGATCACAGGTAAGCTAACTAAGAACATAGATTTTACATGTGGCCGGTGTTCTGGTGCAATAAGTAGCAGCAAGTGCCCACAAAATACTAGCTCTTTCAATTGCGCAGAGGGTTCTATAGAAATAGTGGACAGCTTCAACTTTTTCCAACCAGTTCTGACTCTAGCTACAGTACTTTCAGAGCACCCTCCCCCACTGCTGATTTTATCGCCCAGGTAACGGAAGCTGTCCACTATTTCTATAGAACCCTCTGCGCAATTGAAAGAGCTAGTATTTTGTGGGCACTTGCTGCTACTTATTGCACCAGAACACCGGCCACATGTAAAATCTATGTTCTTAGTTAGCTTACCTGTGATCCCACTACATCTTTTATGCACCCATACTTTGCATTTAGGACATAAAATGGAGTTTCTACCTACGCCTTTCCTACACACCGAGCACGACCATTTTCCAGAAGGGACCGCCGCCTTGTTTTCTTTCCTACAAACTAGAACTTTGGTCTTAGCCAGGTTAATTTTAAGTCCTTTTGACTCTAGGCCGTGCTTCCATGTTTGGAATTTCTTCTCTAGCTCGGCCATTGATTCCGCTATGAGTGTCAGGTCATCTGCGTATAGGAGTTCCCATGGGCAGCCTGTCTTGAACTCCTCTGTTATAGCCTGAAGGGCAATAATAAATAGTAGGGGGCTGAGAACAGAGCCCTGATGGACGCCAACTTTTACGCTAAACTCTTCACTATATTCGTTGTTAATTCTAACCTTGCTGACTGTTTCTTTATACATGGCTTGCATAGCCCTCACAAGCCATTCGTCAACGCCTAGTTTTCTAAGAGCCCACCAGATAATGTAGCGGGGGACTCTGTCGAAGGCTTTCTCCAAGTCGACAAAAGCTAAGTAGAGGGGTTTACCTTTAGCTAGGTACTTCTCCCGTAGTTGTCGTACTATGAAAAGAGCGTCTGTGGTACTTTTGCCTGACACAAACCCGAACTGCATTTCATCTAGGTCAATTCTCTCTCTGATTAGTTGCGCTATTACTTTTTCCGTGACCTTCATGACCTGGTCGATTAATTTAATGCCTCTATAGTTACTCCTATCTAGGGCGTCTCCTTTACCCTTATAACAGTTAACGATGATGCTGCTATGCCAGTCCTTCGGAACAACCCCATTCTGTACGACTTGGTTAACTATGCGGGTGACCATGGTGTGTCCCACCGTGCCAGATGCCTTCAGCATCTCAGCAACTATTTCCGAAGGCCCAGCCGCCTTACCCGTCTTCATATCCTTGATTGCCTTACTTATTATACTCCCCTCGACTAACACTGCTGGTCCCTCTATTGGGTCGATATGGGGGAGACTGTCTTTCTCCCATATATTCTCCTCATTTAGTAGCCTTTCATAGTGACACTTCCAAGCTACCTTCTTATCAGCGTCGGTGATGGCAAGTATGCCATCATCGTTAAGTACACACTTCTCCCCGACAATATCACGGTTTTCCTTGACGCATTGCCTAGCAATCCTGAACACCTCACGTTTTTGGTCATCGCGTTGTAGAACATGCTTGAACTTTCTTTCCTCAGCTTCCCTTCTTGCTAAGTACACTTCTCTCCTAGCTTCCCTCCTGGCCACTTGATAGTCTACTCTACTTCCCCCATCCCGCCATACTTTCCAAGCCTGCTTTTAACAGTTAACGATGATGCTGCTATGCCAGTCCTTCGGAACAACCCCATTCTGTACGACTTGGTTAACTATGCGGGTGACCATGGTGTGTCCCACCGTGCCAGATGCCTTCAGCATCTCAGCAACTATTTCCGAAGGCCCAGCCGCCTTACCCGTCTTCATATCCTTGATTGCCTTACTTATTATACTCCCCTCGACTAACACTGCTGGTCCCTCTATTGGGTCGATATGGGGGAGACTGTCTTTCTCCCATATATTCTCCTCATTTAGTAGCCTTTCATAGTGACACTTCCAAGCTACCTTCTTATCAGCGTCGGTGATGGCAAGTATGCCATCATCGTTAAGTACACACTTCTCCCCGACAATATCACGGTTTTCCTTGACGCATTGCCTAGCAATCCTGAACACCTCACGTTTTTGGTCATCGCGTTGTAGAACATGCTTGAACTTTCTTTCCTCAGCTTCCCTTCTTGCTAAGTACACTTCTCTCCTAGCTTCCCTCCTGGCCACTTGATAGTCTACTCTACTTCCCCCATCCCGCCATACTTTCCAAGCCTGCTTTTTGGCCTTAATTGACCCCTCTACCTTACTGTTCCACCACCATGTTACTCTCCTCCTGCCTACAGGCCTGCTCCAGCCACAGACTTCGTCTGTCGCCAACAGCAGGTTTGCTTTCAGAAATTCCCACTGTCCCTCTATATTGTCCGACTCTAAATGTTCTTCCTTACTGTCGAAAGCATCAAGTAATATGCTTTGAAATTTATTTCTGGCTGTGGGGTCCTTTAGCTTCCATATTTTTCTCCTGAGGATAGTCCTCTTCTGCTGTCGAGTACGTCTCGTCCTGACTATGAGGTCGCTAATTATCAGTCTATGTTGGGAGGTGCATTCTTCATGGGGGAGGGATTTAGTGTTTACAACAGACACTCTGTCACGTCTTCTGGTAAGGATATAATCTACCTGGCTTATGTGTTCCCCGGATCTATAGGTGATCAGGTGATTGTCACGTTTTTTGAAGTTAGTGTTACAGATAGTTAAGTATTGAATAAAATATCATTGCAATATTTGTTCTAGCTTTGTGCCTAAATTAGAAATTAATACAGGCACGTTTACAACTGTGAATACTTTGTCTTTGTAGATATATTTATTTGCATTTTAAATCTGTATATATATAAAATTAAGTATGTGTGTGTGTGTCTGTGTATTACCTATAGGAGCCTACATCTTACGACCCATTTTTATGAAACTTTACAGGCTCATAGATTAGTCATCGGGGAGTGTTTTCTATATATCATCGTATCGTTTTTTTTATTCCGGGGTCATTCTGCAGATAAAAATCGATAGGGGGGGGGGCATTTTTTTAGGTATCGAAAAATAAGATTTTTGGTTCTAGCTCCCAGATTTTGACACCGATTTCGTTCAAATTTTAAAGCAAAATAGAATTTATCATTGCACATCCTGTAATGGCTTTATATTTTGCATTTGTTGTTCAGGGATGGTGTGGCAGCCGCTTAAATATTAAAAATACCACTTTTAGACACAAATTTCCACGTTTTCGGCTTTAGCTCCCACATTAATCAACCTACTTTGTTCAAATTTTACACTACGCTAGATCTGATTATTTCACGTCTTAAAATGGCTTTACATTTTGGATTTTTTGTTCAGGAACGGCGTGGCAGCCGCTTAAATATTCTCTCAAATTTCCCCCTTTTTGGTTCTAGCTCCCACATTTTTCAACCGATTTCGTTCAAATTCGAAACTTCGGCTCCACCTCACACATAAATCAATTTATTTGGTTCAACTTTTATACTACGATAGAACCTACTTATCATTGCACATCTTATAGATGGTCAAAGGCAAAACGATGGCCACTGATGTCGTCTGAGCCTTTAGTTGTGTATTTGAGAATTCATCGGTTCCCAATCAAGTAGCGTGAGGAAATTTGGCTTAGTGTTAGAGGTCATTATCTCCCTCCCCCAGCATGCCCTTCGTCAGTCACCCGCGTTTCTCAGTGATAGAGGTCATCACCACCTTGCCCCGCATGGCCTGTGTGTGGCCATATATGAGTCATCGAGAAGCATTCGCTAAGATCAACACCTTTTCATCAAAGCAGATATTATTTTACCTACCCAGGCAACGCTGGGTACTGCTGCTAGTATATAAATATATTGACAAAGCAAGTATGCCTTGAAACAGCGATCGAAGTTTGAAATTTTGTAGAAATAGAAGCTTTCGCTATATTTTCGACTAAAGAAATTTTAGCCTGATAGTGAGGTTTAAAATCCTCTAAGAAATGGAAAAAGATGAGTATTGACGTCAATATTCATCTTTTCAATTATTAGAGGGTTCTAAAATTTCTTTAGTAAAAAATACAGCGAAAGCTTCTATTTCTACTAAATATAAATATATTTTATTTGTATTTATAATTATATTTTCATTCTTAATAAATTATAGCAAAAGCATTAAACCTATCTGGAAAGTGAAATAGAACATGACTAGTACTTTCATTATTGAATACATACCATCTAGAAAGTGAAATAGAACATGACTAGTACTTTCATTATTGAATACATACCATCTGGAAAGTGAAATAGAACATGACTAGTACTTTCATTATTGAATACATACCATCTGGAAAGTGAAATAGAACATGACTAGTACTTTCATTATTGAATACATACCATCTGGAAAGTGAAATAGAACATGACTAGTACTTTCATTATTGAATACATACCATCTGGAAAGTGAAATAGAACATGACTAGTACTTTCATTATTGAATACATACCATCTGGAAAGTGAAATAGAACATGACTAGTACTTTCATTATTGAATACATACCATCTGGAAAGTGAAATAGAACATGACTAGTACTTTCATTATTGAATACATACCATCTGGAAAGTGAAATAGAACATGACTAGTACTTTCATTATTGAATACATACCATCTGGAAAGTGAAATAGAACATGACTAGTACTTTCATTATTGAATACATACCATCTGGAAAGTGAAATAGAACATGACTAGTACTTTCATTATTGAATACATACCGAGGTTAACTTTGCTTTTGATCTTTCCGAGGACGATTAAATAATCAAAATAAGCACATGATTAGAGCATCAATGGAAGAGGAGCACCCTTTTAATAAAATTAATTAAATTTTTCATTTAAAAATATTGTTAACTGTATATATGGGTGGTGTGGGGATGGGGACTATAGTCTTTTAAGTGCTTAGGACCTCAAAAGGACCTAATCTGACCCCTTCCTTCCAAAATTGTTGATCTTGTGTCATAATTAGAAACCATTATTAAATCTGAATCGGTAGAGGGTCGGACACCATGCTTTGACGCATAGAGTTACGGCCCTTGCCATTCTGAGTTCAAATCCTGCCGAGGTTAGCTTTGCCTTTCATCCTTATGGAGATCGATAAAATAAAGTACCAGTAATGTACTGGGTAATAGCTGGCCTTGTGCCAATAGTAGAAACAATTATTAAATCTGAGTTCAAATCCTGCCGAGGTTAACTTTGCCTTTCATCCTTACTGGGTCGATAAAATAAAGTACCAGTAATACACTGAGATAATTGCTGGCTTTGTGCCAAAAGTAGAAACAATTATTAAATAGATATAGCTTTCATTATTTTGAAAGGGCGGTGGATTGGCAGTATCGGTAGAGAGTCAGATGCCATGCTTTCCAGCGTAGTTACGTCCCTTTACAGTCTGAGTTCAAATCCTGCCGAGGTTGACTTTGCCTTTCATCCTTACGGGGGTCGATAAAATAAAGTACCAGTAATGTAATGGGTAATTGCTGGCCTTGTGCCAAAAGTAGAAACAATTATTTTGAAAACTGATGCAGCTGTTACCAGATGTTCATGTTTACTATCCATGTAATTAATATATAAATACATTTATAAAGCATTGGATTGGGATATTTATTATTTTTTAAAGGCACATTTTTGTAGATTCTGAATCTGATAATCAAAATAAAAATCCGAATACATTGTCTGGAGATTAATGTGATATCATCTATATATAAGGCTATGTGTTTGTTTTTTAGGATGTGTGGAAAGGTCGTACAGTTATAGGTTGAAAAGAGTAGTTGAGAGGACAGATCTCTGTGATATTCCAATTGGGAAGTTCTAGAAATGTTGTTCTTGTACACAAACTGGGAGGCTTGTCAGTTCTGGTATCCAAGATACATCTTGTTTTATAATGGTATTGTTGACTCATTGACTTCAAAATCTTGCAATAAACCTTATTCCAATCTACCATACTGAAAATCTATGTATGGACCTGTAACTCCTGACGAATTTGCAGGGACATCACGGTATGTCTTGGACACTTTAAACGTAATGGAGCTCATCGCTTTTCAGCTTTGAATACAGCCAATTTCTTCCAGAGAAGAGAAAGAATGATAGAGAGGATGTGAGAAAGAGATATAGAAGAATTGACCCCAGTACTGGGCTGGTACTTTATTTTTTATCGACCTCGAAAGGACGAAAGCAAAGTTGATCTCGGTGTATTCAATAATGAAAGTATTAGTCGTGTTCTGTTTCACTTTTCAAATAGTTTTAATGCTTTTGTTATAATTTATTTAGAATGAAAATGTTATTATAAATACAAATAACTGAACTCAAAGAGCAGAAAGCTATAATAAATGCCACAAAGCATTTTATTCGATGTTCTAACAACTCTGCTAATTCGCCATCTTTTACTGAGAATACCAAGTCTCTTTAATTCCCTTTCTGTGCCCATTTTCATCTACAATCACCAACCTTATGAAAGTGTGGTCTACTGAGTGATGGTAGTGCACATCAACTGAGAGGTGATCAGTTCAAATCCTGATCTTGAAATTGTTTTGTACCTCTATCTAGGACACTTAATTCTTAACTGGATCAGTCCATCTTGTTATAAATATGTACCACAGAGTAAAATCACTTCACTGCTTCAAGTAGAAGCAGCATTGTTGATTTGACATTAGTTTTGAGACACAAGTTTAATTTCAAGGCGAATAAATGTGTAAGAGAACACCCTGTGCAAACTAAGACGTTGAGACAGAGTGGAGATTGTTCAGCTCAGCAGTTTTGACTTCAGCTGTTAAATGCTTTGGGCAAAAGAAGTTTGATGTGGCGCCGGATGGTAGGAGGACCCCTTAGTTCAATCAAAAGGTCAAAGATGCCATCCGAGCAAAGAAGAAGGCCTACAAAGCTTGGCTTGGAAATAAGTACTCCTTGCACTTTTGGGACAAGCAGGCATGAAGAATCGCAGCAGAGACAGTAAAGGCGCCCAGCATCAAGACACGAGAGGACTTTGGAGTTAAGCTGGAATCTGACTTCAGATCAGCAAATTATAGTGTTCTGGCAGACCATCTGCTGAATTCGTAATAAGAAGTCCTCCTCCATACCTGCTATCAGGAATGCGTCTGGGGGTTCTCTCTTCAGAAAGGGCATCCTTACCAGGTGGAGAGAATACTTTGCTGATCTCCCATGGTAACAGAAGGTGATCTCCAACTTGCACTTGATAGGTTTGATGCTGAGTGCTGCATGGCTGGAATAAAAACCAGTGCTGCGAAAACTGAGACACTCATTCTCTCAAAGAAGCCTGCTCAGTGCACTCTACATGTGAATGGAGTTCTACTGAAGCATGTTAAGAAATTCAAGTATCTTGGGGCCATTATCATGAGTGACAGAAGGCAGGGGCTGAATTAAATGCAAGAATTGCAGGAGTTTGTGCAGTATTGCATTCAGTAATCAGAAAAGATGTAGGTTTAAAAACCAAACTCATTATTTTCAATTCGATATTCATTCCAACCCTTACCTAAAGAATATGATCACGAATACAAGCGGCCGAAATGAGGTTCCTCTGAAGGATCATAATGTCATGAGTTCGATTCCTGGACCCTGGGTAGTGTGTTGTGTTCTTGAGCAAAATGCCATTTTACGTTGCTCCAGTGAACTTAACTGAAATGAGTACCAGCAATAACTGGGGGCTTAACCCAGGGGGCACTGGGTTGTACTCTCAGTCGCTTCACGCCACAGAAGACTTTAGACGTAGACTGAAGTTTTTAACATTCTCGTTAGTTCATGTAATAATTTGTTTTGTTTTGCATTCATATAACATATTGATTCATTTGAGACCACTGCAAACATGCAACTAAAAAAAAATAGATATTCGATTCTATTGTTTAGTAATCAAATATTGATAATGAAACAAAGAATTTTTATATGAAACATCATATATTCATTGAAGTTCACAAGTCGGATGGAACGAAGCTGTGCATCAGATCTGCTGATTTGTGCAGTCCTTTGCCGACTCTCTGGTTTAGGATTAGGGTTAGAAATAATTCTTTTAAAACTTACAAAAAAAGAAAAAAAGAAAAAAACAACAACAGGGAGAGAGAAAAAAAAAATTAAATAATGAAAAAAGAAAGAGAAGGGAGAGTAGACTCTACATCCCTGCCTAGGCCGTATATCTCAGATGTGCCCTGACGGAGAAAGCATCGTCATGGAGAACAGCTAGTAACACCTACTGGATCAGCCATCCCACCCCATGAAGCTCCTTCCTTGAGTGGGATGCACTTCTTCCAGAAAATGGCAAAGACTGAGGACATTAGATGTGTTTGGCGGGGACCGACACAAAAATAAGCGGTTGATCAAGTTCTGGTATATGGCTATCTTTTGTCCCTCTATGTTAAGGACAGCAGTGACCAGATTTGTGGCCGAAGCAACACGGGTGGAGGTTGAGAATATGCCGCAGCATGTAGCATCACAAATTTACCCCTCCCCCTAGAACGGGAAAAGAGTTATTCCGTCTGGGAGCATATCATCACTACAGTCGAGGCTGACAGGCACCAGTTGTAATTGGAAACTGGCTGCGTCAAAGCTCTTTTGAGGGAACCGACCTGCACTATGGCATCAAGAGATCAGATGTTGTCTGAACTTGTCGACCATAGTTTTACAATGGCATTTGTGTAGCTTACACACATGGTGACCATGACACAGGACCATCCTAATGTGGGTGCATTTATCATCAAAACTGGTACTGGTTGATCGGTATTGAGCCAAGTGTTGCTGTTTGGCTACAGGGCAGATAGAGGCAGATGAGACAGTGTTGGTCAAAAGAAGACAAGATACACATGTAGATTGAACTACATTTGACGTCATCCCAATTGCATTGGTATCTTGAAAAACTGGCGACAACGAGACCATCATCAACCCAAGGACCAGAGCTAGCTAGAGTCCTGGTTCACATTTGGTTCCGACATCTTGTAGAGAACCTTGCTGATAAGGATGCGACTGGAGATGACGGTGACATATAGACCGACAGTACAAGATCTGACTTTACGGGTAAATTTGGTGCAGCGGCTGATGGTGACATCAAGTTTGGTGAGGTGCACCGCATAGCATAGAATGAAGTTCGAGGAGGGCTAAATAGATTTGCATCGAGGAGGCGTTATCTGTACGTCACCCTCACCAGGTCAGCTTGTTTGGTCTCCAGGCACTCTTGTAAGGCTTTCAAGAGAATTGGAAAGCAAGATATATGACCAGAGTGAGAGAAAGTAGGAAACAAAAGGGAGGAAGCAAAAACAAAAACGCCCAACAATTCAGCACCAAGTGTGACGATCGGCCACACATCACAAAGGTCAACGGATTATTTTGAGGCAAGCCAATACACTCAGAGTATTACCACGGGTGATAGCGAGGCTAAGGCACTGAAACAACCAGGCATCTTCATGGGCATCACATGACACCTCAGTAAGGCGATCCGCCAGCAATGACAAAAACTTTGCTGTCAGTGGCCTAACTCCACCAAACATCTCGAATGTCACAGGCTGGAACAAATAATTATTAGATAGATCCAAGTATTTCTGAATTTTATTCCATTCGGCAACGTAAGAAATTACCCCCACATTTACCACAGCATCCATGATGTGGGAGGGAGCAAAAGAGTCACTGACTTTGACATCCCAGATGAAATACCTACCTCTTACCCAGGGACAAAGGGTAAGACCGGTTTCTTCCCATCACTACTGGATAATCCAGCTGGCCTCAGAACTGAGGGGGATACTTGCCCGAGCTAGGGCCCGTTTAATGATCAGGCTTAGCTCGGTGTCGTGAGCAAAACGACCAGCATTCAGATGACAGGACAAACCATGTAGGCCTGTGGAGTTGAGCGGCCCACCACAGCGACATCTCAGACCTCAGCTCCCACTTGAAGTGCAATGGAGATGCAGGCTCATCCTGACTTAGAGGACCACCAATGTTGGCCACAGGCAGGGCATCAATCCAGTCCCTTGAGAACTTTGCGCTTACAGAAAGTAAATGGCACCTAGTAAAATGATCAGAATGATTAAAGAGAGAGTTAAAAGTTTTGCTTGAATGCAAATTTTGTGTGTGTAGGCATAGCTCACATTTGTCACCTCTGACTTGGAGGAGTGGTATGGTTGGAATGATATTCTGAAGGCTATCAACAACATATTCAACAGAGCAATACAACATAGTGTTGTACAGATACCAGTCACTGAATAGTAAGCCGATTAAGTTGGCAAAGTCGACAACAACCAGAGTTTAAGGTTAGAGTTTAGAGTTAGTTGTAGTCGTGTTGAAATTTCTTTCCGTATGTAGACGACTCGTATATTTAGTGCATGTGCAGAAATCAAAATGAATCGTGCTGGGAGCGGGTATTCCACGAATAATTGGAGTACTCAATGCATAGGGAGATGCAGAGTGGGCATAGAGATATGTAAAATTTCTCTCCCTCTCTCTCTCTATATATATATACATGGACATGTGATGCATATGAAGGATGACAGCTGCATAAAAAGGTGCATAACACTAGAAGTCGATGAAAACTGCGGAGTGGAGAGATCCAAGAAGACCTGGGGTGAGGTGATAAAAGCCGACCATACCCAATTACACCTCTCAAAAGCGATGACACATGACCATGACCTCTGGCGTCACGCAGTAATACAGAAGACCCGACACTCCACAGGTACAAGCCGAAGCTGGAGCATATAGACAATATGCCCCCACCCTCTCCCACTGCAAAGTGGTTGTAGAGGTGCCACGGCAAAAAAGCACCCAGCCCACACTATAGAGTGGACGTGTAGGCGCCACGGAAAAAAAGCACCCAGCACTTACTGTAAATGAGGTTGGTGTTAAGAAGGGCACCCAGTTGTAGAAATCAAGTCAGAATCAGTTCCCGTATGAGCAAGGCACGGTCAGCCGACCGGACACTGCCCACAACAGGACAACCCGTCTAACCCATGCTAGCATGGAAGAACGGACGTAAAACGGTGATGATGATATACGAGGGTTGGCTGAAAAGATCATAGGCTGACTATGAAGTAGTGATACTAGAGCTGTGAAATCTTGCAGGCATTAATTTCAACTCTTAATAACTGCATTGTTTCTTTCCAGGGACTATGTTGAAAAATATTCCACATTTGGTCATTCCGAGGGAGTATCTTGGTCAGCCTATGAACTTCTCTGTCGACCCTCATGTGTGTGTGTGTATATATATATATATAAGGATTAGAATACTGGAACGTGTTGGAGTTAAACACCCTCTTCGTATTATAGAAATGACAGTAAAAGGTATAGCTCAATGCAGTTAAACAGAGCCAAAAAATTAAGAGAGTAAAACAAAGAATCCTATAATACATCAAAAGTTTTTATTAGCCGACAATGTTTCGTCCTATTAAGGACTCATCAGGGCAATCAAAACAACAAGAAGTAATACCGGCAGATACAAGCCGGAAGCTCCGAAGAATATGGAGTGTACATACACTAAAGTCTTGCAAAAATATATTCTTATTACTCTTTTACTCTTTTACCTGTTTCAGCCATCCGGCTGAGGCCATGCTGGGGCACCGCCCTTATTATATATTTTTATTATTTTTATTTTTATTTTGATCATATATTTTTGCAAGACTTTAGTGTATGTACACTCCATATTCTTCGGAGCTTCCGGCTTGTATCTGCCGATATTACTTCTTGTTGTTTTGATTGCCCTGATGAGTCCTTAATAGGACGAAACATTGTCGGCTAATAAAAACTTTTGATGTATTAAAGGATTCTTTGTTTTACTCTCTTAATATATATATATATATATATATATATATATATATATATATATATATATATGGGGCCCCAGTTACTGACCAATCCTTTGAGTCCATCTTTCAATCTAAGTTGGTTAACCTCAAGCAAGTTTTAAAAAACCTGGATGTCATTGAGCCTCACCAAGGTTTTTTTATTCTTCGGAATTATTTGTCAATCCCTAAGTTGTATTTCCTTAGAGTTAGTCCCTCTTACAAATTCTTGTTGTCTCGCCAACGCTTCGATGACCTAATATTCAGTAAGCTTGAGGATTTGGTCAATGTCCAACTCTCTCCAGAGTCCTGCGACCAAGCTGCCTTACCTAAACGGTTTGGAGGTATTGGTCTGTGTAAGTGTACTTCATTGTTCCTACCTTGCAATCTTTCCTCCATCTACAGTTGCTCCTCTTTAGCAGGTGACATCCTCTCCTTCCCAACTTGGACTAGTTCCACCAGGGAGTTGGATGAAGCTTTACTACAGTGGGGAGAGTTGGGTTTGTCAGTTCCCGTTACTGATGAGGATAGACGGAAGTGGAGAGTATGAGATAATCTGCGTTTGAGGGAAAATTTCCACGCTCTCTTTGATCTTTCCGATCAATTTTCTATGTGCCGCTTACTTTCTGTTAGCACAAAGTCCTCTGGGAATTGGATTGATGCCCTACCTGTGGCCAATATTGGTGGCATTCTCAGTCAGGATGAACTCTGCATCTCCATTGCACTTCAAGTTGGAGCTGACGTCTGTGGGGTCTTAGATGCCACTGTGGTAAGTCAGTGACTCTTTTGCTCCCTCCCACATCATGGATGCCGCAGTGAATGTGGGGATCACTGCTTCCGCTGCTGAACGGAATAAAATTCGGAAAAACCTGGACTTATCAAATAACTATTTTTTTCAGCCTTTGACATTTGAGACGTTTGGTGGAGTTGGGCTGCTGACAGCGAAATTCTTGTCTTCATTGGCGACTCCCGTTACTGAGGTTTCAGGTGATGCCCGTGAGGGTGCCTGGTTTTTTCAGCACCATCACCCATGGTAATGCTGCGAGTGTGTTGGCTTGCTTCAAAGTATGTAGTTAATCCCCCAAGGTGTGAGGTGCAGCCAATTGTCGCATTTGGTGAATTGTCCCCATCTCTTTTTTCTTTCCTTTTGGATTGGTAGTATCGGTAAAGGGTCGGGCGCCATGCTTTGAAGCATAGAGTTACCTCCCTTTATGATCTGAGTTCAAATCCCGCCGGTTAACTTTGCCTTTCATCCTTACGGGGTCGATAAAATAAAGTACCAGTAATGTACTGAGATAATTGCTGGCCTGGTGCCAAAAGTAGAAACAATTATTGTTCAATGAATTGGCAGTATCGGTAGAGAGTCGGACACCATGCTTTGAAGCATAGAGTTACGTCACTTTATGATCTGAGTTCAAATCCCGCCGAGGTTAACTTTGCCTTTCATCCTTACGGGGTCAATAAAATAAAGTACCAGTAACGTACTGGGTATTTGCTGGCCTTGTGCCAAGGTAGAAACAATTATATATTTATACACGGCTTAGACGTTATATTTGTAATGTTCTCTGAACGGATTGCGATAAATTTGTTATTTCTGCATTTGTAATGTTATTTATGTATATATTTAAAACATATTTTTAATGTTATTCAACTGTAAATTTATACAATTGTAAATAAAATCTATGTAAAAAAAATGATAATGAAAAAAATATAATAATGAAAAAAAAAAAAAAAAATATATATATATATATATATTGAATTAAGCTGTCACTTTCACATGTTGCCAACAACAATAACCACAAGTGCTGTACATGATCTGAACGGAAGTTGTCTTATTTTATCTCTCGCTGTTTTCAAAACAATGTTTCGTTCACTCTACCAACTTTCTCGAACTTCTCTCAATTTATCTTCAGTATCAGGTTAGTATATAAGAATATATGTTTGTTTTCTTTTTACTTCTATCACAACTATTGTATGTTTTAATTAGTAAACAGCTGTGTCGATATAGATACTTCAATAATGACTTCTCTGTTATCACCGTTACATCGTTTTGAAGGTGAATTCTGACACTTATTTTTTTTTACAACTAAATGTAAACTTCAAGATTGCATCTTTATGGATTCATATTTTTATTATATTCACAAATTGCTGTCGAGAAAAACCAACAAGATGAAAACACTTTGACATATAACACATATGTAAGATGTTCACAGTATATTAAATAATATTACAAATTGTTTATAGTTCTTACAGAATGAAAATATAAACACTAATAATAAATGCAATTAATTATTGTTAGGAACCTTACAAATGTAATGCACAAACATATATAGTCAAATAAAACGTGAGAAAAAGAAAAGAATAGAAGAAAAGGAAACAAAAACAAAAAACGACCATCAATTCACCGCCAAGTGCGACTATCAGCCGTACATTACAAGGGTCAAGGGGATATTTTGAGGCAAAAACCGCGGTTGATGGCGAGGCTAAGGCGCTAAAACAACCAGGCATCACCTGACACCTTGGTAAGGTGAGCTGCTAACGGTGACAAGAACTGTTTACTATTTAAAGCATTTGTGCTTCGAAATATTAAGAAAAATATTTCTATTATTAAATGCAACAATATAGACATGAGGATTTCTTCACACCCTCTATGCTGCGGTTAAGACGAGAGCCACAGATTCCGCAGCCGAGCGGAGTAAGACCCTCAAATACTCTGATCTGTCGGCCAGCTACATTTTTCAGCCTGTGGCTTTCGAGACGTTTGGGGGAGGCGGGCCGCTGACTGCGAGGTTCCTCTCTTCACTGGCGGCTCACCTAATAGAGGTAACTGGCGAATCTCGCGAGGGCGCTTGGTTGTTCCAGCGCATTAATCTCGCCATCACCCGAGGTAATGCTGCGAGTGTGCTGGCTTGCCTAAAAAATCATTAGAGAGGTTGCCCGGTACCCCTCGCTACGTTGCTGTCTTTTGCTCTGGTGTTGGCTCGGTTATTCACCCCTTCCTTTACATTTTCTTTAATATTGTAACATTAAAACAACATACATGAAAATTAACTTTCTGAAAAGAATAAAGAACGTTTTGATAAAAGCAGTATACTGTTACGAAAAACAACAATACATCCTACGAACACAACTTTCTTTAACGAACAGATTTTTCGAACACACAAACTAACATCAAAATTTACATTTAGGATGCTTAATATCATGATTCATCGTTGAGGAAATATAGAAATATTGATTGAAATATGTTTTCACATCATTTTCAGTTTCACTTTTCATTTGTTACAGCTAGAACCTGAGCATGTTCTATTACGTACTAAAAAAAGAGTATATTGAAAGCGAGGAAGAGGCTTGTAGAAGCTTGTTTTTAGTGTCCTAAATGATCATCATCGACAATCAGCTATTAGCTCCACCCACTACACGACACGTCACGCACGTCATCAGCTGCTGCTGCTTGATTTTTACATATTCATTATCTTACATGCTTCATTTTTACACGGAAAAATATTGAATTTTTATAATAAATATTTATTAAAATATTAACAGAGAAAATTAGATTTTTGATTGATTTTTTTTGAACAAAATAAATATTTATTTACAGTTTTTCACAGAAAAACTATGCTTCATTTTTACATGAATATTTATTTACAGTTTTTAACAGAAAAATATTGTTGCGAAATACATTTTTTAAAAACAGATTTACAGTTTTTAACAGAAAAAACAATTTCTTTAAACAATATATTGTTGCGATATACAGTATTTTTTTTTCTTTAAACAATATATGCAAAATATTGAGGGGATGTGGTCTCATGCCAAAAAAAAAAAAAACTGAAACGCATCAATGGTACCAGCCGACCACTATTTCAGTCGTATTTAAGGGAGTTTGAGTGGCGATGGTGAAGATAAATGTTTCGAAAATATTTTAAACTGTATATCGCAACAATATATTGTTTAAAGACATTTTTTTTCTGTTAAAAACTAAATCTTTTTTTAAAAAATGTATTTCGCAACAATATTTTTCTGTTAAAAACTGTAAATAAATATTTATTTTGTTCAAAAAATCAATCAAAAATCTAATTTTCTCTGTTAATATTTTAATAAATATTTATTATAAAAATTCAATATTTTTCCGTGTAAAAATAAAGCATGTAAGATAATGAATATGTAAAAATCAAGCAGCAGCAGCTGATGACGTGCCGTGACGTATCGTGTAGTGGGTGGAGCTAATAACTGATTGTCGATGATGATCATTTAGGACACTAAAACCAAGTATCGCCGAAAGTAGCAGCAAAAATACAAAAAAACGAACAAACAACAAAAAACATTGCATTAAAATGTAGCCAGTGCTCACAGTAAAGAGCTAGTGTTCGTGCCACGATAAAATGCACACGGTACACCCAGTTAGGTGGTTGGTGTTAGGAAGCCCATCCAGTCGTAGAAACTATGTCAAATATGGAACTTATACGCAAGATGAAGTCTTTCCGTCTCACCTAGTCTCGGACCATGACAACCCGTCCAACCCATGCAAGTATGGATGGAAAAGTTATAAACACGTTGTTTCCATTTCAAATATATAATGAATAAAAAAAAAAAATCAAAGAAGGTACATGAAAGTTTGGTAAATGTGAAGATTGAGTATGGAATTTAAAAATGTAACTCAAGATAATAGGGAATAAATAAGAGACATTTTTAAATTAACGAAATGATTAAGTTTGGTTTTAGTATGCTCTCCTTTCAAAAAAATGTTTAATCTTACTTTTTCCAACAGACGGGCTGAGGCCATGCCGGGGGTACCATGCATAAATTTGGATTTTTATCTCCCCACTCATCATCATCGTTTTTACACCCTCTTCTCCACGCTTCTATGGGTTGAACGGGTCCTCAGGACAGCATCTCTCCACTTGTCATGTTCCTTCGTCATCTCCTCTTCCAGTCTTAGCAATTTGAGGGCAGCTTTCACAACCTCTGCCCAGTTCTTTCTTGGTCATCCTCTACTGCGGCTTCCTTCACTTGGATTTCCTAGCATTTCTTCACCCATCGGTCATTGTCCATGTGAATCACATGTCCATACCAACACAGTCTTCTCTCCTATATACCACCTCAGATTCCCATAAACCCAGCTTCACCCTCAATTTGTCCAAGCACTGCCTTTCTCTCACATTTACATTGCACACCCAACGAAACATGGTTGTTTCATTTCTCTCCAGTTTACACTTATCCCCTGCAGTCACAACCCATGTTTCACTACCATGCAGTATTGCGCACTGCGCACAGGCATCATTCAGCCTTCCTTTTGCATGCAGGGAGAGACCTTTTGTTGTCAGCAGTGGGAGCAGTTCCCTAAACTTCTACCATCCTATCCTATCCTTATTCTAGCTATTATATTCTCGGCGTACTTTCCTCTGCTGTTTATTTAGGTCACCTAGATAGAAGCTATAAACCATGTTTTGAGATGTCTTTCCCTAATTAGATGCACTATAATTCTTTCTGTTACTTTCATAACTTGGTCCATTAATTTTATTCCTCTATAGTTGCTCCTTTCTAGAGCATCACTTTTGCTTTGTAGCAATTTCTGATTGTACTGCTGCACCAGTCATTGGGTATGACTCCATCATGTATTACTTGATTTACTTTACAGGTTATTAGTTTGACTCCTACCTTTCCCGATACTTTTAGCATCTCAGCAACTATTTGTGATGGTTCCACAGCTTTTCCATTCTTCATCTCCTTGATTGTGTCTTTGACCCTAAAACTATCAACTTCTGTAGCTGGACCTTCCTTTGGGTAAGTTTGGGGTAGTTTCCCTTCCTCCCATCCAGTCTCTACATTCATCAATCTCTCATAGTAACATTTCCAGGCTTCTTTCTTTGGGGCATCAGTGGTGCTAAGTGCACCAGTGTAATTTCTAACACATTTTACCCCAACAACATCTCGATGTACACTAACACACTGCCTTGCAATATGGAACACTTCACATCTCTGATCCTCACATCTCAAGACATTGGCAAATTTTCTTTTTTCAGCCTCTCTCTGAGCTGTGTATATCTGTCACCTAGCTTCTTTCTTAGCTACTTGGTACTTGTCTCTGCTACCCCCATTTTTTCCAGTCTTCCCATGCCTGTCTCTTGGCTTTAATGGCTGTATCTACTGTGCTGTCCACCATCAGGCCACCCTCTGTCTGGCTGGTGCTTTACTCCAGCTGCAAGTCGCACTAATATGCAAAAGGTTGTCGCATAGGAATTTCCAGTTGTTCTCTACTTTATGTGTATCTAGCTCGTCACCCCTCTCATCAAGTGCAGCCGTAGTGCCTTTCTAAACTTATGTTTAACAGAGAGGTCCTTTAGCTTCCACACCTTCTGTCTCCATATTTTCTTGTGTGTCTTGTTCTATCTTTTGTTTATTTTGATGTCACTAATAACTAACTCATGCTGGGCAGTGTATTTTTCCCCAGGGAAGGCCTAAATATTTATTACAGTCCATTTGACATGTTGTCTAACAAGTAAGTAATCAATTTGCTTGTGTGTTCACCAGATTGATATGGAATCAGGTGGTTGGCTGGTTTCCTGAAATTTGTGTTGCAGATGGTTAGTTCATTTGTATCACAGAATTCCAGGAGTCTCAGCCCCTTTTCATTCCTTCAGCCATAACCACAGCCACCATGTACTCCACTGAAGCTATCCTGGTACTGTCCCACATGTCCATTGAAGTCACCTGCCAAGATGATGAGGTCTCTTTCGTCAATACCTGAAGTTGTCTGTAAAAGTTTCTCATAGAAACTGTCCATTTGTTCTTTACCCAGTCCTGCCAGCAGAACATAGGTTGATGTGATTGTCACCAGTCTATTTATTAGAGTTAATCTAAGCTTAATGATTCTGTCACTTATTCTAAATACCTCTATTACCTTATCTATCAATTTTCAGTTAGTAGGATGCCGACACCTCCTACCCCATTGTCATTTTCTACCTAGTAGAGTTTATATCTAAGTTGCTTACCTGTAATTAGTCTTGCTGAGGCACCCTCCTTCTCACTTCTTGTGCACAGCATACATCTACTCCTCTTCTCTCTAACAGTTGTGTATATATATATATATATACATGCTAGCGTGGAAGATAGACGTTAAACGATGATGATATATATAAGTATGTACACGCCGTACTAAGAGTGGGAAATGAAATTTCGTTTCATTTTTTCCGATATATATATATATGCGATGTGCAGCGACTCGTTCACTGCCTCCAACCTTGTTGCTTTGACCACAATCCCGGGCTCCGCTGCCCACAATGCAGAGAAGAGGAAGATAGTCAAATCAATCAGTTGAAAGCCACAGCCATGCACAACAGCCACTGAAATTAAAAATTTGTGTGCTGGTGCATCATCCTGTTGAAACAAAATCTCTTCATTAGTTTTCCTGGGCGTTTGGTTTTGATAGCCTTTTGTAACTACTCTCCATTGATGATGTTGCCCTTTTGAAGATAGTCAAACACTTTGCATCCCCTACAAAACAAGCCATCACCTTGTCTGCAGATGAAATGACCTTGTCCTCCTTTGGAGCAGGTGAAGAGGGGTGTTTCTACTGCAGGAATTGTCCCTTTGTTTCTGGCTCAGTGATGAACCCAACACTCATCCTGGATTAGGAAATGTTCAAGGAAACCAGCTGGATCTGTCTCAAACAATGTCAAATTTTTCTGTGATGTGATCAGCCTGGTGTGCTTTTGATCAGGTGTAAGAATACATGGTATACTCCAAGCAGAAAGCTTTCTCATGCCAAGTTCATTGTGCAGAATATTCTCAACTTTCATACAGGATATGCTAATAGCATTGACTATTTGATTTATAGTCAATTGCCTATCATCCATACCACATGGTGAACATAATCAAAGTTTTCCTTGGTGGTGGCAGTTGCAGGATGTTCCGACCTTGGATTGTCTTCAAGACTCCCTTCCCCTCTTAAATTTAGCTGCCCACTTTTGCACTGTTGATAAAGCTAATGCATCATTTAATGTAGCAATCCTGTCAGCATGAATATCCTTGGGAGCTAAACCCTTTTTCTAGAGAAGTCGGTACTAGTTGCTTTTGAAGTCTTCTTTGAACAATGAGATGTCAGTTTACCTGGAAAGAAACAATGCAGTTATTAAGATTTGAAATTAATATATGCAAGATTTCACTACTCTAGCATCACTCATTCATGGACAGTCTATGAACTTTTCAGTCCACCCTCATGGACTAGTACATTTAGCACTTACCTATTATATCAGGAAGATGAAGACATTAATCCCAATAAATCAGTTTATTATAAGAATAATTTTTCATTTCAGAAATTGAGACAAACTTTAGCCCTTATGATACACGGCAGTTTATTTTAAAATATTCATATTTTAATTTAAACCTACCATCATAATTTTATGTAAGAAATTTTTGTTATAATTCAAATACCAGCTTTCTGATTTAGGCACAAAGTCAAATTTTGGGAGAGGGGAAAGTTAGCTGAATCAACCCAGTATGTTACTGATACTTTATTTTATTGATCCTGTAAGGGTGAAAGGCAAAGCTAACCTTGGCAGAATTTGAGCTCAGAACATAAAGGAATGTAACTATATGCTGCAAAACATTTAATCCTTTAGCATTTACATTACTGTATTACATTATTATATTTTCACGGTAAAGGCTTTTCCTCACATAATTATCTCACATAATATCGAATATATCAGATCTTGATATTATTTATTTTGAGAACAATGCCTTAACATCAGTGTGAGCAGCCAGTTTGAACAGAAAGAGGTGAGAACTTTCTAGCCGGATACAGCCGGTTTAAATACTAAAGGGTTAACAATGAAAAAGTTAATTATATCACAAAAAAAATCCCAAATTCTTGATTATTTTTATTAGAAATATGAGAAGGAAAGGTTTAAACAGTTAGTTTTTATTATTTCATCCGTCTCTCTTTGGAGGTGAAATTTGTTTTTCCTATGGTTTTTGATATATTTTGAGTACATCTGACCTTCAAAACAGTTGGAAATTATTTGTTTTTTTTTTAGTTAACTCTCCTTCCATCTGTCAGTTTGGTGGCTTTCAACACCTTCGTAAATTGTCTTCTGTGATTTCCCCCACCCCAAAAATTCCAGTTCCCACCAAAGTACTCCTGATTGATTGACAGCTGGCTGGAGAGAGGGTTAACTAGAAAAGAAATAACTTCTGACAGTTTTGAAGGTTAGATTTGTTCATCAAAAACCACAGGATAAATATAAATTTCACCTTCAAAGGGAGACAGACAGGTATATAGGCGGGCTGGCTGAAAAGTTCATAGGCTGGAGGTTTATTTTTCAACATAGTCCCTGGAAAGAAACAATGCAGTTATTATAAGAAACATTGAAATCAATGCATGCAAGATTTCAAAGCTCTAGCATCAATCCTTCATAGTCAATCTATTAACTTTTCAGCTGACCCACATATAATAAAATTATTTTAAACTGAATAATTCTGTACGAATTTTCTTCATTCTGATGTATTTTATTTTTCTGTCTTTATATATCAGAGCCTCTTCTGCGGTGTCCAAGTATACCATTATGCTTGTTTCAAAAGCGTTATGACTATAAATTTTCATCATCAGCAGCAGACGTACCAGCTATAACTGTAGGAGAATTATGTCAGAACTGGACTATAAAAATGTCATTGTCTGGTATTCCTGACGCCAAGCAATCAGCAGAATTGTTAATAGCCAATAGTCTTCAACTGCCAACAGTGAGTATTGCATGATGATAATGATGGTGTGTGTGTGTGTGTAACTTATATCAGTAATATGATATTAGTTGTTTTACTGGCCATTGGTATGAGTAAAAATTTTGAAACAATTATGCTAGTGTGGAAGATGGACATTAAATGATATATACAGGGTGAGGACGATATTTGTTCGCAATTTTCAACTGATAATTTTATGCCAATTTTTTTAACTTCCGTTGTCACTCTTGTCTTCATAAAAACAGTGACTATATTTCCATTATTTATTTTCAGAATAATTGATTATGAATAATTTTGAACCTCCAAACTTGTGGAAGAGACACGGAGTTCTTCTTGGAATCCGCGCCGGGAGGACAAATAAGAAAATTTCAGACTTTCTTAGCGTCAGCAGGAGAATGATGTCTCATCCAAAGACGTGCCCAGAGTCCTGCAGACAGTTTCCAGCGACAACATTGGTCTTAGGTGTCATCAGCAGTCAAGATGACGTCATGCCACCTCACTTCTTCCCTGAGGGCCTCAAGCTATCACCGATGGCTACATCTGCGTTCTGAGCGAAATAGTAAAGCCCTGGATCGACCAGGTAGCTGCAGGTAGGCCATAAGTGTGGCAGCAAGACTCGGCGCCCTGCCATACCAGCTGAAAGACCCAAGCCTGGCTGTCAGAGAACTTTGTTGACCACACTCCACCTGACATCTGGCCTCCCAGCTCGCCTGACTGCAACCCCCTCGATTTCTTTGTGTGGGGCGCAGTGGAACGAGACACCAACAGATCTAGTTGCAATATGAAAGACGATCTGAAGGCCAGGATCACAAGTGCTTTTAGGGGCCTAAGTCGAGGGACAGTGATGAAGGCCTGTAGCCGGTTCCGAGGCCGCCTTGGGGCCGTCATCAAAGCCAATGGCGGGTTTATCAAGTGAGATCGAAAGAACAAGTCATGAAGACAAACTGACCCAAGTTTGATAAATATATCTTAAAAAATAAAACTACAGTGTTACATTTTCCTAGACAGTAATCTTGCGAACAAATATCGTCTGCACCCTGTATATACAAGGTTTGTCCCCAAACCTTGGGTACTGATTTTCCTATGTATGACCTGGTTATGCAGCAGCTTGTTGATGTATATAGGTGTATTGGTTATGACTTTGGCTGCCCATATATTCTTGTTACAACATAATCAAATCAGTAGTGAATTATTGTTTTTATGTACAGATATTTGCGATGCAGGAAAATATCGAACAATGGTAATTGATCAAATTTTATGTGAAACTCAAATCTGCCATTGGACTCTCCATTGTGTCAAGCTCCACTCCACTCGTTGAGTGAATGAGGTCTGGGATTGTTGATCGACTATTGACATTTACTAAATCACTACACCACTTCCATAGGATTTTTACTTTGACTCAACACCTTTACATTTTCGTATAGTTTATATGAAGCATTGTGAGACATGTAATTAACCTTTTAACATTTAAACCGGCCATATCCGACCAGAATTCTCTCACCTATTCCAGTTCAAACTGGCCGTAACTAGCCACTCATACTGATTTTAAGGTATTGTTCTCAAAATAAATAATATCAAATCTCATAGATTCGATATTATGTGAGGTAAAGCCTTTACCACGAAAATACATTAGTATATATAGAGTAGTGTAAATGCTAAAGGATTAAGAATGTATTGGGGAAATCTCATACAAGTGAACAGAAAATGCAATGGTAAAACTAGAGCAAAGCACTAGACTAAACAAAACAATAGTCTTTATCCTCCCTCCCACCCTATTGTTGTCATCAATGACTTTGCCAATTCGCCACCTCGTATTTTGTATTGTCACTTTTCAGATGTATTATAGTATTTACTGTATGAATTTATAAAAAAAAAATGTTGATGTTATTTTTCCTTTAATAACATAGCATGAAACAAATATAAAACCTTAGGTAGAGAAACTCCACTCATCTGCTTCTGTATGGCTCTCACTTTACTAGAGAGCTCTCTATTTTACTCATCTGTCCAAAAGAGATAATTAGAAATGAATTGTTCCTATTTCATCTGTTAACAATATCTCCCCCTTTTTGTTCTTTGTCCTTATTGATATCTTGCGACTGTGGTTTAATACTAATATCAAGTTCTCAACCCCAGAAGAAAAATGTAGTTATGTCAGTTCAACTGAGGCTTCCTTGGGCTTTGATATATACACAAAGATCTTAAAGGATGGTAATCAGTTTTTTAAAGGGGTTTGCAACTTGTACTCTTATTGAGATCCATAGAATCTTTGCAATTTCCTTTTTATCTATTTCATTTCTCTCAAGATAGTCATCTCTATGAAAAGTCTTTTGTCCAAAATTTTTGTTGAGTGTACTGCACCATAAGGACAGAAATTATTTTTGTAAGATATTTTTATATTTTCAACATGTTTTCTAACTGTAACAGACCCAATTATACTTTTATATATATTAAAAATCATGTTTCTGCCATATCAACCATTTGCTAGAGTTTCTACAGCTGGAGTTCTTTTTAGAATTTTTTGATTGTCAAGCACTGACTATATATTTTTTGCTACTACCAGCATTTATATTACTTTATCATTTACATTACTCTATATTTACTATTATAATTTCATGGTAAAGGCTTAATTATATCACATAATATTGAATCTATAAGATTTTGATATTATTTATTTTGAGAACAATACCTTAACATAAGTATGAGTGGCCAGTTATGGTGGGTTTGAACAGAAAGAGTTGTGAGAATTCTGGCCGGATATGGCTGATTTAAATGCTAAAGGGTTAAACATAATATAACCTCCTTGTGATCCACCATCTCTCAGATTTGCAAAAGAAGCTTCAGTATATGCAACTATTTGTAAATGATCAAGGTTTGCTATGTCTGGAATAACAATTTGAGATTTTGGCTTTGTTTTCTTTACTGTTTTGTTATTTTTTTAATATACTCTAAACTTTCCAGTCTTAGAATACAACTAAACTCATTAACATCATAATCCAAATTTGGTTGACCTATTAGTTGCCTCTAATCTGTGTTTGTAGTTCACCTTTTAAGTTCTGTTATTTGTCACGAGGTTATATTTTAATTTCTTTGTATATTCAACTTGTCTAATTAGCAGTAGCACTGATATAGCGTGGTTCATAATATAGGTGAATATGAAGGCATATATCATACGTTTATGTATAACAAATATATCATTATCATCAGGTCGAGCTTGCTCGGCTTTCTACGACACGTTTCCTCCATCCATCTCTGTCTCTTATAGCGTTTGTCAGTTCTTCCGCACTGCATCCAGTATCGTCCTCAAGTTGCTTGACGTATGTCTTCTTGGGACGACCAGCGTTTCTTGCTCCATGAGATGGATTCCATAACAACACATCACCTGCTATTTCTTCCTTGCTGCGCCAACAGTGGCCAGCAAATCTGAGTCTCACAAAGCGAAAGTGTAGACGCCATGCAGCTCAGAAAATCACCGATGCTGACTATGTGGATGATTTAGCGGTCCTCGCTGACTACCTTAAGGATGCAACATCACTACTTCACAGCATCGAATCAGTTGCAAAGGAAATCGGACTCTGTCAACGCAGGCAAAACAGAATATATTTGCCTGAACCAAGACTCCTCAGTTGGTATGCGAAGTCTAAACGGCGATATAATCAAGCAAGTTGACGACTTCAAATACCTGGGTAGCTATATCGCCTCGACAGAACATGATGTTAACATCAGACTGGGAAAAGTCTGGGGAGCATTGAATGCAATGGAAAAGATATGGAAATCAAACCTACTGGCCAAACTGAAAAGGAATTTCTTCAGAGCTGCTGTGGAATCTGCTTGTTTATGGCTCTGTCACTTGGACGCTAACGTCGAAACTGGAGAAAAAGCTTGACGGGGCATACACACGTATGCTCCGCGCTGCTTTAAACGTGTCTTCGAGGGAACACCCAACAAATAAGGATCTCTATGGCAATATACCACCTATCAGCAGGTCAATACAAATATATACAAGAGTCTCACTATAAATATTTTAAGCTGTGATCATGTCACAGCTATCTCCGTAGCCATGTGAGAATGTCAGACACATATTTATTATACATATACATATCATATATACCTTTATTATGAATCATGCTATGTTAATGTTACTGCTAATTAATTCTACTTGGTCAAGTTCACACTCTATGCGAAGTAGCATCCTCAGCTGATGCTTCATACACAAAAAAGTATAGAAGTCTTATCTTATTCTTGCCTCAGTACTGAGTGAGTAAATGGCTCTGATAGCAGATAAAAATCCAGAAACATGTTTGACATTCTCACACAGCTACTGAGATAGCTGTGGCATGATCAAAGCTTTAACTATATATAATTGTTTCTACTTTTGGCACAAGGCCAGCAATTACCCAGTGCATTACTGGTACTTTATTTTATCGACCCTGTAAGGATGAAAGGCAAAATGAGGCTTTTATATGTTTATTATACATAAACATTTCATATATTCCTTCATATACTTGTTTACCATCTTTTGTATGAGTAAGTTTAATATTCTTCCCCTTCTATTTAACATCAAGTCCAACATACTGAAATGCTACTACTATATCAGAATTGACTTTAAATCATTTATGAAAGATCTTGAAAAGAACTTTCAAAGCAGAAATAAGATCTTGGGTAACAATTATACAATGTAATTTGTTTCTACAATAGCATGTAAATATTACCAATCATATTTTGAAACTACTTCTCCTCACTTCATTAATTTTTCCACGCATTACTGGTACTTTATTTCTCAGTCGAAGAGATGTAGTCATGGTTCTAGGACAACATTTTTCACCGTATGAGATGTCATCTGGTGTACCACAGGGATCTATTCATGGTCCCCTTTTGTTTGTGGCATCTATTAATGACATAGATGCCAACTTAAAGAATGCCACAATACTGAAATATACAGATGACATCAAGCTGTACCTTAAGATAAAAAGGACAGATCCTGAACACTATAGATCTTTCCTGCAATTTGACCTGGACACAATGCAACAATGGATCACAGACTGGCAACTCAAGCTGGCTGTGGACAAGTGTACTTTGGGAGGAAAAAACCAGCATTCACATACTCCCCGCCACAGCACTAATATCAAGAAATCTTCTTGTGAATGTGACCTGGGCATTATTGTCAGCAGCAATTTGCTTTGGACGAAGCACGTCTCTAAAATTGTCAAGAAGGCCGAGGGTGTCTTAGCATCACTCAGCAAGACCTTTGTCAGCCACTCTCCAGCTATCTATTTAAAGCTGTATATAGCTATGGTGCGGCCACACTTAGAATTTGCATCACCAGTCTGGAGCCCCTATCTTGCTCAGAACATTGACCTTGTGGAAACTGTTCAGACATGTGCAACCAATACGTTGAAGCTCTGATGTCTGGCAACTGACTTGGTAAACACCCACAACAATTATTAACCATCTTGCCAACAACAACAACCTTGAGCACCTTTTTGATTTCCATGTGTCTAACACTTGTGGGTATGCCGACAAAGTCAGAAAACAGCACAGCTCCCGTGACTTTCGGAAACATTTTTTCGCGCTCAGAGTTGCTGAAGCATGGAACAAACTTCCTGCATCAGTTGTTAGCTGTCGAGACACTGCATCCTTTAAAACCTCCATGCTTCCTGAGATTCGCCAACACTACAGCTGATATCCCCCTCCATACACATGCACACATGTATATCATGACTTATACACCGTTCACTTTCCTGATATTTGTACATTATTCTATGTACTATACATGCACCTTTGATGAGTTGTAGTGCACTTGAGCACTGTACACAATAATTTCATTCATAATTTCCTTATCATTACTAGAAAGCCTGACTTTGATATTATTTCTTGTTCCATGTAGTACCATATTGCCTCTGATTTCTTTAATATCTATAGAAATGGTTTCATTAAAATATGATCCTAGTGAGAACTCAACATCAGGGCTGGGTTTATATACATGTTTCACATAAATTAGGAAGTTCTTGTAAAATCTTCATAAATTCAATATCTTTCATTTCAGCATCCTTCACTAGATCACATAACCTTTTACTACTAGAGTAATTGCTGATGTAACTTTGTTGTGATTTTTATTTTTATTTTCTCTGGTCTGCTTTCTTCAAATATTTTATCCAACTTTACTTCTTCCTGCTAAATTGGAATATAATAAGTGCATCTCAACTGAAATTTCCTTCTCAACATTACTATAAGTTTTCAAGTTGAGGCATGTAGCTTTTTTTCATGGCAGCTTTGCTAAGTAGTTGAATGAGAAGCTAGACATCAAGTATGCAAAAAGTAAGAGATTTTGTACATATTCTGCAATATTTATATCTTGATTGTAACAAGTTTAATTATTTCTTCTAATTTTTCTCACTAATTACATAATATGTCCAACTTTATAGCCAATTGCATTTCTGTTGATTATTTGTTCGGTTGTTTTTGTTTGTCTGACTATGCAGCTTTCACTGTCCTCTTATGTTGCTTTGTCTGTCCATCTGGTGTCACTTTGTCTGTCCATCTGGTGTCACTTTGTCTGTCCATCTGGTGTCACTTTGTCTGTCCATCTGGTGTCACTTTGTCTGTCCACCCACCTTTGTTGCCATATCTATCCATCTGTGTTGCCACCATGTGTTCAATTGTGTTGCCAGGTGTTCAGTTGTGTTGCCAGGTGTTCAGTTATGTTGCCATGTGTTCAGTTGTGTTTCGATGCATTTAGTTGTGTTGTTAAGTGTTTAGTTGTGTTGTTAAGTGTTCAGTTGTGTTGCCATGTGTGTACATCTATATTGCTATGTGAGTGCAACTGTGGTGCCGAGTGTACCTGGTTGTGTTTACCTTTATCCTAATTCCTTTCTCTCAACAGTTACACAATGTGCTCAGTTCTGTTACCCTTACCACAGATCAGGTTACTCAAGTTAAATTGAACTGTGAAAAGAGAATGCACAGGTAAACTATTGTAGCTTTTTCCTGATGTTTCTTAATAAGGTTTTCCAAGATTTACAATGATATAGTGTGCCTGTCTAAAGGTTTACAATGTCATAGTGTGTCTGTCTAAAGGTTTACAATGATATAATGTGTCTGTCTAAAGGTTTACAATTATATAGTGAACAGTGTGTCTGTCTGATGATTCCCAGTGATGTATTGCTCATCTGCCTCCTTCTGTAGTGTTTTTAAGTTCATATCCTGTTTCCAGATCTTTGAATTAGGCAAATATTATGGTTGAAAATGCAATTAAGGATATGAAGGCAATGGAAGCAGCTGGATCATAAAGATTAATCACTGTGATTCTGAAAATAACCAGTGAAGTAGGACTTTCACTTATGGTTTGCATAGTTAACCAGGTAGGTATCATACTGAATGATTGGTAGAGCAGTTTTGTCATGAATTTCTGCAAAGAGAAAATATTTTCTAGAAAATGCAACTATAGAAGAATCACATTGGAGTTTTGCCATGACTATGTACTGAATTTTTCTTTATTGTTATTGTGAGAAGCAGTTCACTTCCAGTATGGAAGTAACTATAGATATATGACATTTTACATTTCAGAACGGCAAAGTGTGGCATTTCGTTTTATGTTTACATTCCTCCCCAGGCTGGTGAGATTGATGTAGTTAATGTTCAGTTTCAAGCTTTGGAGATTATGTGAGTGCGGGATAGATTCCAGAATGTTGCAGGGAAAGGTGTTTGTGAAGTGTTTAATGTGGCATTTGTTGTTGATGGGTTTAATGTGGCATTTGTGAAGTGTTTAATGTGGCATTTGTTGACAATAGCATGGGGAGTTGAAGAGAGGAAGGTGAATCAGGTTTGCTTCAGTGGAGTGGGGCTAGGTATATAGCGTGATAGCTTATAGTAATGGTAACCATTGTAGTAGATGTAGTAGAAGACATAGAGAGGGAGGAAGCAACTTAAGAGTGTGCTATTGTTTATAACATGTTAATGAATCAAGGTTTACTAATCAGTCAACTGGTCTTTGGATGTAGTGGAAACTGTATGTGTATCAGCTGTTTCATCCTACATGTACAAGCAGTATTGTGTAGGACACACTTACAACCTGTAGTGATAAGCAACTGTTTATAAATTAAGTAATTTTTGTATTTAAAAGGAAATTTTATCTTTTATGAGGTTAGAGAATTGGATTCACAATCGTAAGATTGCGAGTTTGATTCCCAGGCCAGGCAATGCATTATGTCCTTGAACAAGACACTTTATTTCACATTGCTTCTTGTGCCAGGTGTTGTGACAAGTAGATAGTATCAGCAACAGAAATGGAAACATTGTTTCCTTGTTCTGATTTGATGAACTCTACCCCACTCAGTAAGTGAATGAGGTCTGGGATCTTGTTGATCATTTAAAAAAAAAAAAAGAGGCATGTGTGGATTCATTATAAATATGTTGTTGCCTAGCACTGAGTCGATCTAGGATTAACCTTTTCATATTTCTACTGCCTATGGTTTTCAAATAATTTTGAAAATAATCAAGAATTTGGAGAGGTTTAGTAATTTAACTAACTTTTTCATTATTAGGCTGGTGTTTGAGAAATAACTTCAGAAAAGTTTTCAGATAAAATTATAATGGGAAATATTTAGATAAATATAAAGTTTTGTATCATAGAACCAAGGCCGGTTTCAAGTGATTTAGTATTGAAAGGGATACAGGTGTTCCTGCAATTATTCATCAGGACTAAATAACAAGTAATGGGTGATTGACTCAACAGCAATCTTTAATGTACAGTTTATCCAACTAAGAAAGTTTGGTGTAAGATGTTGTATCAATACAGCCAAGCAAAAAATTAAAAGTGACACCAACATGACTTGAACAAATAAGACATCGAAATTGAATAATTAATGTCAATTGATGAGAGAGAGAGAGTGTGTGTGTGTGTGTGTGTGTGTGTGTGTGTATTCTTAATGTGAAACTGCTTTATTTTTGACAAAGCAACATCTCATGGACAACAACTTCTGAATTTTCAGTTGAATTAAAAGGTACTATAGAAAAAGATAAATATCAACTATATTTAGGTATAAAACAACATACAGGAGACTCAGGGTTAGACCCTGAGCAAGATGGTTGGATAACATCTATGAGCTTGGCTAGTCTCACTTGGGGATCCAGCCGGATCAGTTGGAGACAGTTGCTTCTGACAGGACCCGCTGGAAGGAGTGTTTGAGGACTCTACACTCCTGAGCTTCTCAGGAATAAGTGGGCGAAGAAGAAAGAGAAGTTGTTGTTGCTGCTGCTTAATTAGAAATAAGAATAACAATTTGCAGAAAGAATAACAATTTGCAGAAAGAATAACAATTTGCAGAAAGAATAACAATTTGCAATCAGAGAAAGAAAAAAACTACAACAAAAAGCAGAAAAGGGGTGCTGAAATTTCTCTCTATTTGGAAAAGACTTTAGCATCAGACAGTAACTCAATGATTTTAGCATCAGACACCATGCTTTGCAGTTATAGTCCTTTACAATCTGAGTTTGATAAAATAAAGTACCAGTAATGCACTGGAGAAATTGCTGGCCTTGTGCCAAAAGTAGAAACAATTATTTTAATAATTTTAACGAATATGTTTGCTATTGTTTCTTCACTGTTAGAGAGTCTGTGACAAATAATGATACATCTGCAACTTTGCTGTTTCTTTTTTATAATCCTTTTCAATTCCAAACTTTTCATTTCAGAATTCCATTGCAGTACATTATTGGAGAATGGGATTTCTGTGATCTAACTTTAAAGATGCAGCCTCCTGTTTTCATCCCACGTCCAGAAACTGAGGTAAGTCTTCTCTTTTTTTCATTAGCTTTCTACTTATTTAGCAGGGGGCCTGCTGGTTGTTTCAGCACCTTAGCCATCATCTGCACTAATACTGCAAGTGTGTTGGCTTGCCTCAAAAATTTCTGATGACCCTTGTGGTGTATGACTGATTGATGCACTGGGTGATGGATTGATGATTTTTTGTTTTTTTTACTCTCGCTTTGATCATATATTTTGGGACATTATATTTATAAGGTTCCTAGCAATAATCAATTGTATTTATTATTTGTGTTTATATTAGGGTGGTGGATTGGCAGTATTGGTAAAGTGTCAGACTCCATGCTTTGCAGCATAGAATTATGGCCCTTTATTTTCTGAATTCAAATCCCGTAGAGGTTAGCCTTGCCTTTCATCCCTAAGGGATCGATAAAATAAAGTACAAGTAATGCACTGGGGTAATTGCTGGTTTTGTACTACAAGTAGAAACAATTACTTGTGTTTATATTTTCATTCTGTAAGAAGTATTTCAAATAAAAACTTTTTCTTGTTTAACATTTTCTATTTCCAGCATCTATAATAGAAATGGTATTCAACTTTTTTTTGTTTTAATGTTTAGTCAGGAGGGAGGGTCATTGCTTCTAACCCCTTTCAGGACCTTTGACACGGATGGGAGAAAAGTAGTATTGTATCCTCAAACTGGAGATGTAGCCTGAATGCTTATAACAGAGGCTCCACTAAAGGCATCTTACCACCGAAGTAATCCATATTGGGATTTAGACTCAGAGATCAAACAACCAGAACAAGCATCTTGTCTAACACTCCATCAATTCTGTCAATCCACCAATTTGGACTGGTATTTTATTTATTTACCCCAAAAATAACGAACGGCAAAGTTGATCTTGGCATGACTTGAATTTGAAGTGCAGAAAACTGGATCAAATCCTCACACTCTAACAACTCTGTTACTTTACTACCTAAAGATGCAGACTGGGCTTCACATTAATATTTCAATATTGCATTGCAAGTTACTGTCTAAAGTTTAGCCATAACATCTCTTGTTCAGTACAATGACTACAGCAGTGAATATCTTATTCTGTAAAAATAATTTATGAATTCAATAAATGCTGAATCCCTTCAATTTTATCTTTAATTTTTCAGGAACTTGTTGGTCATATCTTGAGTTTTTTGGATACCAAACATAAAAACATGAAAGGCAGCTTTTTAGAAGTTGGTTGTGGTTCTGGTGCTTTGAGTCTGGCTTTACTGCATAAACTTACTCAGGTATGTAAGGAGTATGTGGTAGTGGACGTTTGTGAGTGTGTAGTACGCGTGTGTTTAATGAGTGTGTATGTGTGTGTCTGGTTAGTGTATACAATCTTTCTTCCATAGAGTTATGTCTCAGAAACTTGCTATTTAGTTACTTCCTACTAATTTTTACTAAACTTCATCCTTTCAAGTTTGATTCCAGCTTCAGACAAATACTACACAACACATAACTACTCTATACAACAGACACGGAAAATGAAGTAAGCTAAGAAATTTTCATTAATAATAATTACACCTGTATTGATTAGAGACAATTATTATCTAAGTAATTATCTAAGGGCGGTGGATTGGCAGTATTGGTAGAGGGTCGGACGCCATGCTTTCTAGCATAGTTACATCCCTTTACAGTCTGAGTTCAAATCCCGCTGAGGTTAACTTTGCCTTTCATCCTTACGGGGTCGATAAAATAAAGTACCAGTAATGTACTGGGTATTTGCTGGCCTTGTGCCTAAAGTAGAAACAATTATTATCTAAGTAATTAATTCCAGTCTAAAAAAATAGCAGTGGAAACAACTTCAGAATTTAAATTGATTAAAATTATGAATTTGAATATATGTTAGCTTTTTTTTTTTTAAGTTAAGTTTCAATGCAGGTTTTTTGACTCATCATCATCATCACCGTTTTACGTCCGTTCTTCCACGCTAGCATGGGTTAGACGGGTTGTCCTGTTGTGGGCAGTGTCTGGTCGGCTGACCATGCCTTGCTCATACAGGAACTGATTTGGCTTGATTTCTACAGCTGGATGCCCTTCCTAACACCAACCTCATTTACAGTGAGTGCTGGGTGCTTTTTCGTGGCGCCTACACGTCCACTTTACAGTGTGGGCTGGGTGCTTTTTTGCCGTGGCACCTCCACGACCACCTTGCGGTGGAGGATGTGGGGGCATATTGCCTATATGCTTCAGCTTGAACCCATGGGAGGTCAGGTACTCTGTATTACTGCGTGACGCCAGAGGTCACGGTCGTGTGTCATTGCCTTTGTCATTGACTATAGATATTTATGTCCTTAGAGTGTAAGGTTTAAAATAATTAGAAAAGTTGTCTGCTTTGGTGGTAGCATAGCTGTCTGACATTCAACAGATGTGAGATTGAGTTTCATAGGTGACACAGTCAACTTTTTACCATATCTCAGGGCTTATATGCCAAACTTGTTTGACTAGTTTTTATAGCCAGTAAATCTACATTGAAGCTGATAACTAAATAACATTCCAAATCGTTTGAAATTCTTTCAGAATGAAAATATAAACAGAGCATATAAATAAATTTACAGTAGAATAACATAACAAATATGTTTTAAATATATACATAAATAACATTACAAATGTTTCGATAACATTATAAATAGCTTGTGATTCATTCAGAAAGATATATTCTTTTCATGTTACAATATTAAAGAAAATGTAAAGGAAGGGGTGAACAACCGAGCCAACACCAGAGCAAAAGACAGCAACGTAGTGAGGAGTACCGGGCAACCTCTCTAATGATTTTTGAGGCAAGCCAGCACACTTGCAGCGTTGCCTCGGGTGATGGCGAGGCTAATGCGCTGGGACAACCAAGTACCCTCGCGAGATTCGCCAGTTACCTCTATTAGGCGAGCAGCCAGTGAAGAGAGGAACCTCGCAGAGCGGCCCGACTCCCCCAAACGTCTCGAAAGCCACAGGCTGAAAAATGTAGCTGGCCGACAGATCAGAGTATTTGAGGGTCTTACTCCGCTCGGCTGCGGAAGTTGTGGCTCTCTTCCTAACCGCAGCATCCAGGATGTGGGAAAGAGCAAAAGAGTCACTAACAGTGATGTCCCAGACAAGGCACCTGCTCTCGACCAGGTGCACAAGGTAAGGCCGTCAGGTCTTTTGCCGTCACTTCTGGACAACCCAGATGGTTCCAAGACTGAGGAGATATTTGCCCAGGCCAAAGCTCTCTTGAGAATGAGGTTTAGCTCCATGTGACGCGCGAAGTGGCTGGCATTCAGGTGGCAAGAAAGACCGTAGAGGCCTGTAGAGTCAAGGAGTTTGCTGCATCGGCACCTCAAACCCATGCAGACGTCAGCTCCCACTCTGAGGGCGATGGAGACATGAAGTTCGTCCAGGCTGAGTAGGCCACCAATGTTGGCCACGGGTAGGGCATCGACCCAGTCGCCTGAGTATTTGGCGCTGGCAGATAGTAAGCGTCACCTTGCAAACTGATCTGACTGGAAGAAGAGGGAGTCGAAGGTGGCCTTCAAACTTGTGCTGTCCCAAGTTCTCTGACTTCGACTGTCCTCCACCTTCTCAGGAAGAGACAAGCCCGACTCACTCCATTGCTGGAGAGCTTCACCCAACTCCCTGTTGGAACTAGTCCATGTTGGAGAGGAGAGGATGCTGCTCACCAGGGTGGAGCAAGCGTGGGTGGAGGAAGAGAAGCAGGGGAGAGAGAGGGATGAACACTTACGGAGACCAAGACCCCCAAATCACTTGGGCAACGCAGCCTGATCGCAGGACTCTGGAGAGAGTCTAGCATTGACCAGGCACTCGAGTTTCTCGAAGATTAAGTCGTCAAAGCGTTGGAGGCAGGACGGAAATCTGTGAGAGGGTCTGACCCTGAGCAGATACAGAAGCTTAGGAATAGACAGGTAGTTCCTGAGTATGAAGAAACCTTGATGGGGTTCAATAACTTCAATATTCCTCAGCAGCTGCTCAAGGCCAACCATCTTCGATTGGAAGGTTGACTCGAAGGCCAGGTCTGTGATTGGGGCTCCTAAGGAGCACCAAGCCGACGGAGGTGGGACCGCGATGGAAGGGAAGGACTCTGCAAACAGGTCGATTAGCTGTTGGTGTTGAGAAGCCGGGTGGTTGAGGATCCAGAGCTCACATTTAGAGCTATTGACCTGGAGACCCCGGCAGCTGAGCTCCTCCACCATCTTATTGGCAGTGGTGAGAACCATATCCGGAGTTCCCCCCAAACAGGCGTCGTTGAGGTACCAGACATTGAGGTCCAACTCAACCCCCATCTTGGTGACGTCATCAATGTCTAGTGCAAACAGAGCAGCCCGAGTGGGTCACCCTGTTGGACTCCTGAGGCAGAGGTGATGATTTGGTCACCGAAAGAGAGGTAGGAGGGCTCCCGATAAGCCTGCCAAGCAAAGTGGTAGAGTTCTGGGACCCTCTCTCTTACTGAGCTGAGGACGATGTCGCGGCTGACGGAGTTAAATGCATTCTTGAGGTCAAGTTTGAGGATACCTTGGGGGACGAGGAGGGCAAGTTGGTAAATGCTCTGGTAGCGTGAACAGCAGCCTCACATCCCAACTTGGTACCCACCACCACCAACTGGATGGGGGAAAATTCCTCCGCCAGTGAGTTGGAGACCAACAGCAAACACGCCTTTGCAGTGAGGCGGCGAAGGGTGCAGCCAACCGCAATGGGGTGCAGGTCTCTGTTGGGCTTGGTGAGACCAAATAGCTTCGCACCGAAAAACAGTGGGCGGATGAACGGGAGAACTGATTCACAAACTGAGTCGAACTCTCCAAGAGCTCGAGTCTGGCGTCACCTGCCAATAAGGAGATACCATCTTTGAGTTGTTGAGGACGAAGGCCGTCAATTCCCGCGTCTGACCCAGCTGGGAAGGATGAAATCGCCTTTCTGATGATATCGGTGGTGTAAACCGGTTTCGAGTATTCTGGTGGTTCGGGCCAGTGTAGCTGATCATCTAGGGGTGCCGATGGGTGCTTCTCTTTCAGTCACTCAAGAGAATCAGAATTGCACGGAGCAAGGGCGGACAGAGAAGAGAGGTGACGGACAGCCCCTTTAATGTCAAATTTGCTGAATTTGGCATTGACCGCTTACTTGAGGTCTACCATTTGTCTGTTGGTGGACACTGAGCTCGATGTCGAACTAAGATGAGACGTGGTTGGGGTAGACTCAAACAGCTGGAACTGCCGCTTGAGAGAGGGCGTTAAGGAACCCGAATTCGCATTGTGCACGTGAAGAGAGATGAGGGGAAACAAAAACAAATTCTGCCAGTCAGACCTATTGTTGGACGAACAAACGTTTTTCAATAAATTAGAGAGGACTTGTGCAAAACTATTCCGAGCTCCCTTAGGGATCCGATTAGCGAGCTTTGATTTGGAGAAGCCCCGGAGGGCTGTGGCAAAGTCCTCGGTAGAGAGTTGGTCATCGAAGCAAGGGGCAACCCCACGGAATACGTCAGATCAGAGCTGAAGTGGCACCGATTACAGGTCCAGTGTGGAAGCCTTTTGGCTTGCGCTTTGGTGATGCCAACACAGCTTCTGTGGTAGCCTGCGTGGCATAGGTGACATTTAATTGTCTTTAAGTACTGGCTACTGCAGGCACAGAGAGTGGAATCAGGTGGAGGGCTGGCAGCAGCCGGCAGTAGAGGGCCAGTGTTGAAATAAAAAAAAAAGCTAATGTACATTCAAATTAATAATTCACTCAGTTCTTGGAATTTACACTTGCAATGCTGCCATGTCACCTTAAAAATAAACGCAACCATGCCTCTCCTGGTCTTGATGGTGTTACATACCTGCTTCTCAAATGTGGTGGGTACTTCCTTCTGCACCAGCTATCACGCTTCTTCCAATTCTGTCTGGACAACGGTGCTACTCCAGAACAGTGGAAAGCTGTCAGTGTCATTCCTCTGTTCAAAAAGGGTGACTGCACATCACCTGTGAACTATTGTCCAGTCAGTCTTACTAGTTGCATTGCCAAACTGATGGAATCCTGTGTCAGAGAAACACTTTGGAGCTTCTGGAATTCTCAGTCTTATCTGGCCCTCGCAATTTGGATGTATCCCTAACTCTTGCTGCTGTGATCAACTTATTGAGTTTCATGAAAACATCACCTGGATCACTGATGGCAGCTCATGGGTGGATGTTGTTTACCTTGACTTTGCTAAAGCTTTTAATTCTGTGCCACACAAAAGACTTATGGCAAACTCTCTGCAATGGGTGTAAAGGATGATCTTTTTAACTGGTTGAAGTCCTTCATTCTCAGTAGAAAAGAGGTAGTCATGGTTCTAGGACAGCATTCCTAACCGTATGAGATGTCATCTGGTGTACCACATGGATCTGTTCTTGGCCCCCTTTTGTTTGTGGCATATATTAATGACATAGATGCCAACTTAAAGAATGCCACAGTACTGAAATATGCAGATGACATCTAGCTGTGCCTTGAGATAAAAAGGACAGATCCTGAACACTATAGATCTTTCCTGCAATCTGACCTGGTCACAAAGCAACAATGGATCACGGACTGGCAACTCAAGTTGGCTATGGACAAGTGTACCACCATGCATTTTGGGAGTAAAAGCCCAGCGTCCACATACTCCCTCCACAACACTAATACCTGAGCACTGTACACAATAATTTCATTATTATTCATTATTTAAAAATACAATTGATTAAAATTAGTTAAAAATAGGATATAGTGGAGAATGAGCAGCATGGTGACAACTCCAGATATGTATCAGTTTTAATAGACTTATTGATTAATAAAATAATAAAAGAGAAACCTCACTCTGATTTCATTGTAGAGTAGTTATGAATAGAAGAGGGTAGTCAGCTGTTAAAAAATTGATTTAATCCTTTAGAATTTAAACCGGCTATTTCCAGCCAGAATTCTCTCACCTCTTTCTGTTCAAACCAGCCATAATCAACTGCTTATACTGATGTTAAGGTATTGTTCTCAAAATAAATAAGTTCAAAATCTCGTAGATTCAATATTATGTGAGATAAAGTGTTTACCATGAAAATTCAATAGTAAATATAGAGTAATGTAAATGTTAAAGGGTTAACTGAAACTGCCTGAGCCATACTAACATTTGATGTGATCAATGTAGAAAAAGCATTATAGCAGTAAAAGAGATAATTCCTTAGAAGTAAATTTTTTGTTGACCTCTGAAACATTTCTGATGTTATATATTCTATTTATAGTGGAATTGTGTAGCTACAGATATCTCAAAGCCATCATGCCAACTGACCAATGAAAACGCCCATCGATGTCAACTTGATAACCGAATCCAAATTTTAGAACATGACATTAACGAAGGTAAATATTTGGTTTCTCAACTTACTACTATTACTTGTAGTACTGATAGTTAAGTAATAACAGCAGCAGCAGTAGCAGTATTTTATTCATAATCATTTTTATATCCATTTTTCCATGCTTGCTTGGGTTGAACAGAACCTCTCCAAAGCAGCATCTTACCACTTTCTGCATTTTTTTATCATCTTCTTTGTGAAGTTCAGCATTCTGGGACCACCTTTAACCATTTCTGCCCATGTGCTCCTTGATCTTCTGCAGCATTCTTCTATTTGGAACTCCTGGTAAACCTTCACCTAATGATCATCATCCATATGCACCACATGTCTATACCAGCAAAGTCTTCTCTCTCGCACACAACATTTGATTCCTCTTATACCTAGTTTTTTTCTTCTCCGCTCATCTGTGCTTCATTGTTCATGAAACCTATCACTGTACATCCAATGGAGTATGTTTACTTCATTTCTTTCCAACCTTTGTACACCCTCTACCTTCAGTATCTATGTCTCACTATCATGCAACTATGCACACAAGTATAAAATGATCTACCTATACATATATACACTTATATACATATAGATACAGTTTCTTTCTATTTCATTTCACTCACAAGATTTCACAATTTGGTTGATCTAAGGTTAGAATTGAAAGCATTTGTCAAACGAGATTGAACCTAAAACTACAGAATTGCGAAGCAGATTTCTTAATCCTATGCCTATGCCTTCAAATAGTAGCCATACTAACTTTTAGTAGTTACATCATTAGTAATAATAACAGCAGCAGACGTGTAGCAGTAACTTCTAATTTAATTTTTTCCTAGATCTATTTTTATGATTTTGTTGATATTCTTATATGTTCAGAACATGGCATTCAGGAATTTTGGAGCTAAAGTAAATAGCCTAGCTACAATTATTGTTCTTCTTAACCCAAACTCGAGATTTCTGATTCTCTTATTTCTGTATCTCTCCAGTCATTGACCTGCTAGAAATAGCATTCAATTCTCGGGCGCTTTATTTATCAACCTTGAAAGGATGAAAGGCAAAGTTGATCTCAGTAGGATTTGAACTCAGATTGAAGAGCTGAATTGAATAATGCGAAGCATAGAGTTATGCACTTTTATATCAAACGTTTAGTTCTCCATTTGATAAAAAGAGATTGAAAAATAAGTTGTAAACTGAAATAAGTACCTTGAAGGCAATACTCTAGTATGGCCGCAGTCTAATGGCAGGAACTAGTAAAAAATTAAAAGAATCATTTAAAAAAAAAAATTGTTTATTTGTTTTATTTTTTAAACCCATGTTTTGCTATTTAGGTGCAGAGAGATTGCAGGAGTTCTCTCCCTTTGATTTCCTTGTCAGCAATCCACCTTATATCAACGGCAAAGACATGAAAACTCTTCAACCTGAAGTAAAATTGTAAGTTAATTTTGTAGCATTTTCTTGATTAAAAGTTCTTGAATGTGAAACAGTTAAACAATAGTAACTAAGTTGATTTAACAATAGACAGTAGAAATATGAATATATTAATCTACACAACAATGTATTGAATCATATAAGAGAGGGAGAAACTATCGAATGAGGGAGTTTCAATGTGGTTGTTGAGTGCTAGCAAAACAAACAAATATACCTCAAATCACATAAACAAAACTAAAAAAAAAAAAGATGTGTACAGTGTCTGCTTTGGGTTGAGAAACAAAGTTATTTCCTACATGTTGAATGTTTAAACACTGATAGGCACATAATCAACAAATTATCAATACAAATATACTAGTCGTCATACGAAGTGTAAAATAAACATACCAACTTTGATATCATTAATTCTATAAAGTGTAGAAATAAACATATCAACCCTGCTGATATCATTAATTCTATAAAGTGTAGAAATAAACATATCAATGCTGTTGGTATTTTTAATTCTATGATGTGCAGCAATCATCATCATCATCATCATTTCATTTTACGTCCGCTTTTTCCCTGCTTGCAAGGGTGGGACGGGAACTGATTCTGGCTTGATTTCTACAGCTGGATGCCCTTCCTAACACTAACCTCATTTACAGTGAGTGCTGGGTGCTTTTTTTGCCGTGGCACCTCCACGACCACTTTGCAGTGGAGTGATATGGACCCCAGGCCCTATCATCTCATTTCTACAGCTGAGTAAACTGGAGCAATGTGAAATAAAGTGTCTTGCTCAAGGAAACAACATACAAACCCTTTGATATCATATATTTTATGAAGTGTAGATATAAACATATCAACTGTGTTGATATCATTAATTCTATGAAGTGTTGAAATAAACATATCAACCCTGTTGATATCATTAATTCTATGAAGTGCAGCAATAAATATACAAAACCCCTTGATATTCTGCAAAATTTGGAAATGTTCTTTTTCTCCTAAATAAACAATATACTGATTTATTAACTTCAATTATTTGTATTTCACAGTTATGAAGATCATCAATCTTTATATGGAGGGGAGGATGGATTGCATGTTATTAAAACTGTTTTAAAGACAGCACATCATTTGGTATCACCTTCAGGGTATGTAGGTTAAAGTTTTCATTATTGCTTTTTGAATTTTATTACATATATGTTTCTGATATCTGTAAAAGATTGATATTTTGAGAGGTCACATGTTCAAGTGATCTTTGTTTTTCTTATCATCATCATCATCGTTTAACGTCCGTGTTCCACGCTTGCATGGGTTTGGACGGGGGTTTTCCCACTTGAGGCAAGAGTGGTTATCTTGCTCGCATAGGACTATCTGGCGGGTTTTCTACAGCTGGATGCCCTTCCTAACACCAACCACATTTACAGTGTGGGGCTGGGAGGTTTTTACCGTGTTGCCTACACGGCCACATTACAGCGTGAACTGAGTGTTTTTTTGACGTGACACCTACACGATCTCATTTGTTTCGGCCTGGATGTTGTGGCACCAACATAACTTTACATTGAAAGGGGCGGTGTGGATGGGGTGGGGGTGGTGGGACGGGGGTGTATTTTGTTAGAGATGCCTACTGACTGTAGTAGGTTTTACTTTATATTTAGGTAAGGCGGGTCTTCTCTATTACTGAGTACCGCCAAAGGTCTCGGTCCAGTGACATTGTCTTGGTGAGGTGTAAGTGTGTGAGGTCAGAATTTATCAGCTCGTCCCAGGTTTTTCTGGGTCTGCCTATTCCGTGGTTACCGTCTATCTTTATTGCCCTGCACTTTGTTATACAGCTATCGTCCTTCATGCGCATCACGTGACCATACCAACGTAGCCTTCTCTCGAGTAAACAACATCTGATCCCTCTTATTTCTAATTTTTTCCTTAGTTCGTTTATGCTTTGCCGTTCACGTATATTACTATTACACATCCAGCGGAGCATGCAAGCTTCGTTTCTCTCTAGTCTGCGTATATCCTCTGCACACAATGCCCAGGTCTCACTGCCATGCAACATTGCTGTTCGTATGCAGGCATCGTACAACCTGCCTTTCATTTTTAGGGAGAACCCTTTAGCGGCTAATAGCGGTATAAGCTCTCTGAACTTTTTCCATCCAGTTCTGACTCTAGCTACAGTACTTTCAGAGCACCCTCCCCCACTGCTGATTTTGTCACCCAGGTAACGGAAGCTGTCCACTATTTCTATAGAACCCTCTGCGCAGTTGAAAGAGCTAGTATTTTGTGGGCACTTGCTGCTACTTATTGCCCCAGAGCACCGGCCACATGTAAAATCTATGTTCTTAGTTAGCTTACCTGTTATCCCACTACATCTTTTATGCACCCATACTTTGCATTTGGGACACAAAATGGAGTTTCTACCTACGCCTTTCCTACACACTGAGCATGGCCACTTCCCGGAGGGGACCGCCGCCTTATTTTCTTTCTTACAAACTAGAACTTTAGTCTTAGCCAGGTTAATTTTAAGGCCTTTTGATTCTAGGCCGTGCTTCCATGTTTGGAATTTCTTCTCTAGCTCGGCCATTGATTCAGCTATGAGCGTTAGATCTGCGTATAGGAGTTCCCATGGGCAGCCGGTCTTGAACTCCACTGTTATAGCCTGGAGGGCAATAATAAATAGTAGGGGGCTAAGAACAGAGCCCTGATGAACACCAACTTTTACGCTAAACTCTTCACTATATTCGTTGTTAATTCTAACCTTGCTGACTGTTTCTTTATACATGGCTTGTATAGCTCTCACAAGCCATTCATCAACACCTAGTTTTCTAAGAGCCCACCAGATAATGGAACGGGGGACTCTGTCGAAGGCTTTCTCCAAGTCGACGAAAGCTAAGTATAGGGGTTTACTTTTAGCTAGGTACTTCTCCTGTAGTTGTCATACAATGAAAAGAGCGTCTGTGGTACTTTTGCCTGACACAAACCCGAACTGCATTTCATCTAGATCAACTCTCTCTCTGATTAGTTGCGCTATTACTTTTTCTGTGACCTTCATGACCTGGTCGATTAATTTAATGCCTCTATAGTTAGTTATCTAGGGCATCTCCTTTACCCTTATAACAGTTAACGATGATGCTGCTACGCCAGTCCTTCGGAACAACCCCATTCTGTATGACTTGGTTGACTATCCGGGTGACCATGGTGTGTCCCACCGTACCAGATGCCTTCAGCATCTCGGCAACTATTTCCGAAGGCCCAGCCGCCTTACCCGTCTTCATATCTTTGATTGCCTTACTTATTATACTACCCTCGACTAACACTGCTGGTCCCTCTAACAAATATTCTATTAAATAATACCTTTCTCTTCTTTAACCCTTTTATTACTATATTTATAATAAATTATACTACTTATGTATTTGAATTCATTTTGAAAATAAACAAGAACTGGAATGGAATCTAGTCAAATAAATAAAATTTTCATTACAAAGAAATTATGATGAAGGTAGTTTAGATACAAACACTTTAAAATAAGCTGTTCTTTATAAGAGAACCAGGAGTGGTTTCAGGCAAGTTAGTATCGAAAAAATTCAGTCATCATCATCATATCATCGTTTAACGTCCATTTTTCCATGCTTGCATGGGTCAGGCAGGTCGTCCACATTAAGAGACAAGTGTGGCCAGGATTGGTCATGCTGTACCTTACTCTGAGGGGACTAATAGAAGAAAAAAAAATATATAGGATCAACTGCTACATCACTTATAGAGCAGATAGTCATTTAAAACAAACCTACACAATTTCACATTTCATACAGTTGACTATATATCATAACCATAATTAACCATAGGACCATTGTTAGAACATTTTTTTATGTGTCATGTCAGTTTAATATTATTGAAACATTTTATTTTCAGATCGATCTGGCTAGAAGTTGATTGTAACCATGTTTTAGAGTTATACAAATGGGTTATATCACATCCAGAACTCTGCTTAAGAACTGTCAATATACATGCTGACCACACTGGAAGGTTAGTAGTTTTACCAGTCCCTTAGTCATTATTTCAAATCAGATTAACTTTGCCTTTCATCCTTACGGGGTCGATACAATAAAGTACCAGTAATGCACTGGGTAATTGCTGGCCTTGTGCCTAAAGTAGAAACAATTATTTCAAATCAGATTCAATCCAGATTTTACCATTTTAATTTCTTGTTTGAACTCTTTCAAAGATTTAGTGGTTTGGGGAGCTCTCTAGAGAGTTCATGTGGAGTCATTGATAGAAGTGGAGGTAATGAAGATAATTACTAAACTCACTAGTCTTAAGATTTGATAACAGATATTTTTTCTGTCCTTTACTGATTATTCATTTTAAATGTTCTTTGATTATGATACAAATAAAGTCATTTATTTTCTTAGAAAAACATATTTACAAAAAAATGTATAAATTTTTTTATTTCCATTGAATGATTTAGTACAGAAGCCTGTTACTTATATATGCGTATGTGTGGGTGTATGTGTGTGTTTCTATGTGTCCTCACATTAAAACCACATGGGTAACTGGTGACATTTGTTTAGGTCCTGTAACTTAGCAGTTCAATGTAGAATAGATCCTTACTTAAAACAATAATAACAACAAATGTGTTGGCATTAAGAAGGGCATTTGGTTGTAGAATATTGTATACAAAATGTCTTATCTAACTATTGGCAGTATGTAAAAACAGACATAAAAATAATAGTAATGATAATTTATAAATTTTGTGCATTCATATGTAATTTAAGATAAATGTTACAAATATCACTTGTAAACTATTTTTGATTTATTGCAGGGATCGTTTCTTCCATTTTATGACAACTGAAGGTGATTAGATGTACTAATGTTTGAGATAAGTTCAGGGCTGGATTAAGTCTAATTAATTAATTAATGCCCCAAGAACAGCCCAACAAATGGTCCTCCTTGACACCTCCATTATTTTAACTGATAAAACATTAAGGTATAAGTGCTAAATGCTAAACAATAGATTAAAAAGGTAGTTTTCCTCTAGACCAGAGACCACATATATATGAAAAATAATGTTTCTTTTAAATTTAATTTATTTAACACTTAATAACAATAAGCAATTTAAGCAAATTATTTATTTATAACTAGGGTAACTGGAAACAATGCAAATTTTCAACACTTTTTGTTCATAAAGAAAAACAACAAAAACTCTTATAAAAGGAAAAAACAACAATTATAAAAAAGTTATTGAAAATTATTCTTTTTATAGAAATCAATGCTGGTGGTCAAACCTAATGGAGAAATATTATTTGTATGAATTGAACCCTCATATTTATTTAGTTTTTACGTAATTATGGACTTATGCAAACTCAAGACAGACTTACGATATCAAAGGCAAGGACTACTCATCAGAGGAGCTCATTAGTTAGTACAAATAAGACAGATGTGCCCAGACAAAACAACACAAAAAGTATACATGAACATGACAAAAAAAGAAAGGGAAGATGAAGCCATGAAAGTGTTACCTTCAACAGATTATCACATCATTATACATAAAAAAGGTAGAAATGTTACAATAATAAAACCAGCTTAAATACAATCAGTTTTTAAAATAAGAAGATGATAGTCATCATCACCAATAACAGTAATAGTGGTATCATCATCAGCAAGATGTGAGACAATTAGAGTTAGGAAAACAACAGACAACATGTACAATACTGAAGTTGGTAATACTCTTTAGGTACCTCAGCACCACTATAACAAATTAGTGACCCAAATATGACCAAATAGAACATATGGATGACAACCCAGATAAAAAATACAAGGTTAATTTAACTTCAGAGAAAAGTAGAAGTCCTTATATGAGACAGACAAAAGTAATTCTCTGCAATTGGAAATATAACTTCTTCACACAGCAATAAATCTACTAAAAATGGACCTCTTTATATTGTTCCAGATCAATTCCCTGTTTGGATACACTATTAAAACTTCAGTAAAACATCATCTTCAATGGGACTGTAATTTTCCAAATCATTAAACTCTTTAGAGATCATCAGTTACTTTTTAATGTTTACATCTACATTTAATTTTGACAAGTTTCATCTCCAAACAAAATGTGATTAGTGTTAGGGTTTTTTTTTAATGTTAATTTCTAAAGATATACTTATATTCAAAAATATACATAATCTTATGATCAACTCAGCCAAGCCTGGATTAACCATAAATTAAAAATTACATGTTTAGGGTACCAAGGGAAGGGACACCACAGAATTTTTTTTTCCAGGGCCAGTTTATCATGATGCAAATGATACAACTGCACCAGGGCTTTACAAAAAGAGGGCTTACAATATATGAATTATATATATGCGTGTGTGTGTGTGTGTGTGTGTGTGTTATAAAGAATATTTATAATAATAAAATATTATTATTATTATTATTGTTGTATTGAATAGGTTAATAATATATTTTAAACTTGGGAATATAAAACATAAGTGTAACCTATCAAATGCCACATGGAGCAAACTCAATGACTCACTGTCATAAGCCAATAAAAGATGACCAACCAAGCAAAAATAAAATTCTTTAAAACCAAATCAAAATGGCAAACCAGATGGTACAGCACTTATGTAAAATTTGCAAAATAATTTTTTCAAAACATAAGGTAGAGTCAAATAACAACACTGTAAACATATCTAAATGTTATAAGAAGATTTCACATTTGTCATAATGAAAAAAAAAACTAGTGTTTCTAAAAGGTTTCGTTAATCAAAATGATTTAATGCACTTTTTCAATCATAGAAACACTTTTTGTTTTCAATCTTTACTGAAAGAAAACCCCTCTAAATATTTAAAAACATTCTGAACTCTTTGTGGATATCTTGAAGAGCTACATGTTTATGAAACATTTTCTGCTGAAGGAATTTAACTAAATATTTGAACAGGTGTAAGTCTGTTAGTGAGATATCTAGATAGTATAAATATTTTATCTCCTAGCTTTGATAAGTTATCCACACTGTAACTGAACATTATCAGGCATAATAGCACCTTTTCCATTAATCATGGCAGGCAATTTAGCAAATAATATTGGATGGACTACATTCACTTCTGTACATTACGTTTTGGCTGTGATCATTGAGAATTGTCTACAAGTTTGTTTGCACAGTTTACTTAATTCTCTTCAGGATATATCTTTCAAAATTGTTCCATAGCCTCTCTTACCATGATTGTATTTGATATAGTAGTGTAGTGATTATTTCATGTTAAGATAAACTTTAATGTTTGTGGACAACATAAGGTGGCTCAGGTATTTCCTAGCCACTGTTCCATAGCCTGGGTGAGAGTTCAGCTTTACTAGTGACCACATATTTCACTTCATTACATACTGGGCTAAATCAGGATTTGGTTAGACCCTATTTTACTGGACAAGTGGAATTTGTTTTGATCACCAAACAATTGGGCAAGCGATTACTTTCACCAATCTATCCATTTTTATTTTGATTTGTTGTTTTGACTTTAACAGAAATCTTCCAATAGGCTCACTAACTAACTATTGATGTCCATGATATAACATGACCCCAATGAAGATGCTCTCCTGTAAAACCTTCACATAAATTGTATCTTCCGTTTCACATTGGCTGGTAGTTTGCCTGTAACCACACTAAACATTGTATTTGCTCTTTTCATTAGCTAAAGTAGTCTCCCTGAAAACACTCCATATTTCCTATGTGCCATAGTGGCTTTTCTTTTATTTTTTATCTCCCCTTTTCTGCAACATCTGAACAATGACTTCTTCAGGAACTCAATAGATTGATATTGGTTCTTTGTTTTAAGACTGTTCTTAATGTAACAAATGTTAACTGTTTTATGTTAATCATCGAAAAAAGTGCTTATAGAAGCTGATTTCTTCCCTATTATTTCCTTTGACTAGTCAAGCTTGAATGGCAGTGAATTAGAAGAGTCATTAGAACATTGGATAGAATGGTTTGTGTTATTAATTCCATCTCTGTACTCTGAGTTTAAATCCTGTTTAGGTCAACCTTGCCTTTCATCCTTTCAAGGACAATGAATAAAGTGCCAGCCCAGTATTGGGGTTGATTCTTCTTCTATATCTCTTCCTCATGTTCTCTCTCTCATTCACTTTCTAAGGCCTTGTGAGGGAATGGCTCCACCAGGTTTAAATACCCAAGACACACTGTATATCACTATGGCACTCCTACAATTTATTCAAGAGTTAAGGGTCTATGGATGGATTCCACCTTGAAGTAGAACTTACAGCTAGTTTGTTACTCAAGCTGATAGTGGTATAAAGAGTTATGTGTCTTGTCCAGGGCTACATCACAATGGTTGTAGTAAGGCGTGGACCCATATCTATATGGTTAACAATTTTATCTCCACAGGTGTTGTACTGTATAGAGCATGTTATATAATTAGTGTAGGTAAGTAAAGGGCCCTTAACTCCTAGTGGATTCGCAGGGACGCTATCTTGGGCATTTAAAATCTAGCAGAGTGCATGCCTCTCTAGGTTGGAACATAGCCAATTTCTTCCAGAGAAAGAATTGACCCCAGTACTGCACTGGTACTATAATTATTGACCTCAAAAGTATGAAAGGCAAAATTGATCTTGGCAGAATTTGAACTGTGAGTGTAGTGAACCAGAACAAATACTGAAAATTTTAAATCTGAACCTCTAATAATGGCTCTACTAAATCACTGTCTTCGCTATAATTTGGGAAGTATGATGCTAAAACTGGACTTTTACTCAAAATTTCTTACAACATATCAGTGGTAATATAATATTACAGTGACAATGAATAGATTGAACCTTAAAAAATATGGGTTAAATTGATATCAAGGTCTTCCATCTATTTCTCTTTATTTTTATTATATTTCTTTGTTGTATAATATATATATATATATATGTATATATATATATATATATATATATATATATATATATATATGTATATATGTATATATATATATATATATATATATATATATATATATATATATATATATACACTTGTGTATAATGGTAGCTATGTTGCTTCCATAGGCGGTATGCCAAAATTAGCACTCAGTATTCAACAGAGTAGAGTGTGTATAGTATAAAAAACGAAAAATCAGTGATGCATCTGGACTCAATTTATTGCGTGTTGCAATTGTTTCGCCGGCAGGTAGCTCGAGACATGGTCCCTGTATGAGTTTGGCTGATTCTGGTAGAATCAGCCAGACCCATACAGGGACCATGTCTCGAGCTACCTGCCGGCGAAACAATTGTAACATGCAATAAATTGAGTCCAGATGCATCACTGATTTTTCGTTTTTTATACTATATATATATATATTGTAAATATTTGTTTGTATTTTTCAATAAAATATTTCAAAATTCTTTTATTAAGTGATTGAATTTTAAATTTGTTGTTAGTTAGCTCTGGTTTAGTCCTGATCTAGCAGATATATGATCAAAGGCAAAGTTAACCACGGTGGGATTTGAGGTTAACTTTGCCTTTCATCCTTACGGGGTCGATAAAATAAAGTACCAGTAATGCACTGGGTTATTGCTGGCCTTGTGCCTAAAGTAGAAACGATTATTATTATTAATCATCATCATAAGACAGGTTGTCACAAATGAGGATAGACAAGTCAGATGACCGTGTCTTGCTCATACATTGTTTTTAGCTTGGTGTTCTATGGTTGGATGCCCTTCTTAATGCCAACCACTTTACAGCATGTACTGAGAGTTTTCTCGGGGTTTTTGTGTTACCTGTACTACCACTTTATGGGGAGGACTGAGGGTGCTTTTTGTTGCAGCACTAGCACTATGACTTTACAGAGTGAACTGGATGCTTTTTGTCATGGCACCAGCATAATCACCTTTTAGAGAAGACTGGGTGCTTTTTGTGATAGCACCAGCACACCTTTTGTTGTAAAACAACGTTAGGGTCACATCAATGTGTACAAGGTTCAGATGCACTACAACTCATCAAAGCTGCATGTATAGTACACAGAATGTTGTACAACTGTTAGGAATGTAAACAATGTATGAGTCATGATATACACACAGATACATGCGTGCATGTATATGGAGGCAGAATATCAGGAGTAGTGTTGGCGAATTTCAGCAAGTGTGGAGGTTTTGAAGGATACAGTCTCCCAACAGCTAACATCTAATGCAGGTAGTTTGTTCCATGCTTCAGCAAGTCTGAGTGTGAAAAAATGTTTCCGAAAGTCATGGGAGCTGTGTTGCTTTCTGACTTTGTAGGCATGCCCACATGTGTTAGACACATGGAATTCAAAAAGGTGTTCGGTGTTGTTGGCAAGCTGGTTAGCCATGATCGAGTAGACCCATGATTTTTAAACAACATCAACATGTGTTTTATGGCTATTTTCCCTGATAAAGCCAAGTTTGGCTTTGCAGATTCCATGAATAACTTGTCCATTTTGCACTGTTGGCTGTATCTCCCTTCACTAATGCCTGGCTTTCATTTCCTCCATCTTTAGCTGTTTTTCTTGATTTTCCATTTCCTTTACTTCTTTTCACATTCATTTCCATCATTCCTCTCATCCTTTATCTTTCATCCTTCCTCAACACATGACCCAACCATCTCATTCTGTTTCTCCTCACAATATTCCTTACTGGCTGTATACCCATCATCCTCAACAGTGTTCCTTCCTTCAGGAATGGAGAAGATTTTAGTGAAGGGACAGCAACCTCTTCTCAGAAAATCTGATAGGAAATTGGAATTGTCCAAGGAGGAACAGATGTGCAGACAGTGCAGAATGGGAATAAAGAAAGAAAATTGAGATTCCATTTAAGAACTATTAAAATGTAGGTTAGACCCAGCTGAAATGAGTGTCAGCTTGCAATACAGCTAATTAGAAATTGGTGCCACTAGCAAAGGTTTTACTGAGTTCTGACTACTGAGATTGAATCATTCTTCTGTTCTTTAATAGAAAATTCAATATCCACAATGGGTACACTTGTATTGTTTCCTCTTTAGTCTTATTCAATAGGCAACTAAAATCTTCAAAGTCTAGACCACATTATAATTGGTGATTTCACATTATATAACAAAAACTGCATCTGAATGGCTAACCTTCAGGGTGAGAAACTACTTCAGCTTTCAACAGTTGCTGACTCTTTCTCTTTCTTTCGAGATCTTATGAGACCATGAATGGAATACTACTTCCACATCTGGGATGGTTCTATTCGACCACATCCAAACTAAAGTTATCTACATGATTGGTAAAGATAACATCAATACATATTCACCTCTTTCTGTATTTTCTGCCACTACTTCAATGGCTTTTGTTTCTCAAAACTAGCCAACTTCCTCCACCTAATACACTTATCTCTCCTCACCCCATCCTCCATTCTGTCATCCCTCTCAAGCTCCAAACTTCCTGCTTTGTTAAATCATCAATTACCAGAATGACAGTTTTTGAAATTCACTTCCTGCCTATTTTTTCTTGCACCACTAACAACCATCTATTGAAGATAAACATCAACCACTCCAGTTTCAGAGAGCATGCAATGAACATGGGCTCAGTTCTTTACTTTTGGCTAAACTATAAAAAAAATGGAAAGTAATATACTTATGTGTGTACTTTAACTATATCGCAGACATGCTAGTTGGTTCTGAAAAGTAAATTGCAAAAAAATGAGTGGGAAAAAGTGAAATACATCTTTGACGTAGATGCTCGAAATTAGAAAACTTTTATGAAAGGAAGAAATTAGCTTAAATAGAGACTTTATCAGAATGGCAGACTGGATGGACAATAAGGAGGTAACATTTAAGTCATCAAAATGTAAAACTGGATTTATCAAGGAAAAGAATCTCCTAAAACCATTTTGAGAACTGTAGGCTTACTTATGAAAAAGCAGCTTGGGATTCTGGGCATAACCAAAAAGAGCAAGTTAGTGTGGACAACATATCTTCATTATATGAAGGCTGGTGGATTGGCAGTATCAGTGGAGGGTCGGACGCCATGCTTTCCAGCATAGAGTTATGTCCCTTTACAGTCTGAGTTCAAATCCTGCTGAGGTTAACTTTGCCTTTCATCCTTACAGGGTCGATAAAATAAAGTACCAGTAATGCACTGGGATAATTGCTGGCCTTGTGCCAAAAGTAGAAACAATTATATGTAATAGAGCTGGTTGCACAGAGGATTCAAATGCTACAAAGAATTGAAGGCAAGCTGAACAAGGAAAGAAGAGCCATTGTTTACAAAGATTAAAACAAACATTCTGGAGTATACCTGTCTATGTTGGATGTTTGCATAAACAAATATACTCAACTAACACACTGCAGTCCAAAACAAAAAGCTCTTAGGATCATTGTAGTTGATAGAATAGGTTGTTACAGTAATAACTCTCTACTAAATGTATACATTTGATGGGCTTCTAAACAACTTCTGTTTGTCCTCAGTTCTTTTAGTCATGTCCACCATACAACCTCCTTTGCCATAGTCACCAGACAGGGGAAATCTGCCAGTCATTCAAAGGATGATGGCAGAGTAATCTATTTCCATAATGCACTTGGCCAATAACTAGATCTATCCTACATGTGATGATAATTCTTTCATAAATCTCGCAGTTGGTTATTGTTGATGTTCAACATTTCTCCAAGAATGTCATTGCTCTTCCTCTATAGAAAATGAACATAGAAGTTCCACTGGCTGTGTTGTCCAAATGGTAGAGGGGTTAGAATATCTGACAATATTCCAGATGCCAGGTGCCTAGTCTGGCTCTTTGCTCAGTCCAGAGCCGTCATTTTCGATGCAGTGTATTACAGATAGTTATTTAATTAATCTCAGATACAGTCAAAACTATTTAGACAAGGAAATAGGTATGGCTACTGTTTCAGCCACCAAATGACCTATCTCCCCATCCAGACATAGCTGCTATTTTAGTCACCTACCTGTTGTTCAAATTCGTTTTCTCTACTTTATTTATCAACCCCAAAAGAATGAAAGTCAAATGACCTTGTTGGGATTTGAACTCAGAGAAGAGAAAGCTGGAACAAATACCACAAAGCAAATAATCAAAAGTTTTAACAATTCTCCCAATCAGTTGTCTTATCATAACTTGGAACTATTTTGTCATAATTTGAAACAATATTACCATGACTGGTAAAATGTTAATATAACCTTATGTATTGAATAAAGCATAAAAACAGTTATCAATATAATCCATTGTTAACTGTTCTGTAGAGAATGAAAGGAATGTAAACATAAACTGTTGGTTAACTGGTGTATAACCCTTTAGTATTCACATTACTCTATATATATGGAACGAATAATCCAGTTGTAACGAATAAGTGGAATTGTTGGTATGATGGTTTCAATGTAAAGAATAATACCAGGATTGTGTTGTTACAATGTTTATTTTATTATAACAATATTCAATTTGAATATTGAATGATAAAATCTATAACATGAAATATTCGTACAATGAGTTGGTGGCTCCTTGAGCCACATAAATACAAGTATCACAGAATATGATATAATATAATTTGTATTGTATCTGAAAGATACAATCTGACAAACAGAAATGGTGCGTGTAAAAATGCAAACAGTGTGAACTTACTATGTGTACGTGTGTGCGTATTAGTATACTTTCTTGTCTTAGCAGTAGTAGTAATCACTCAGCCAGGCGGGAAAGGCGTATGAGAAATTAGTGGACAGACGTTTTTCGTGAAGGAAGATTTGACAGCGTAGGTGAAATGTCCGTTCTTGTCTGTGGTATCACATTTTCTGCCGGGTATAAACAACCCTTGTATTTATAAGGGTTGAAGTTAGAAGGATAGATATATCATCTGACCTGTGGTTAGCATCTCCAAGGGGTTGGTCTGCCGGGCGTTAACAACCCTTGTATTTATAATGGTTGAAGTTAGAAGGATGGCTATATCATCTGACCTCTTTTTTTGCCAGGTGTAAACAACATCTGACCTGTGTTTAGCATCTCCCAAGGGGTTGGTCTGCTGGGCGTAAACAACTAACCATGGCTTGTCCCAGAGGCGGGAAAGCTCAGATTCGGTTTTGAATCTTCGCCGCTGTTATATATACTATTATATTTTAATGGTAAAGGCTTTACCTCACATAATTATCTCACATAATATCGAATCTATGAGATTTTGAAAACAATACCGTAACATCAGTTTGAGTGACCAGTTACAGCCAGTTTCAACAGAAAGAGGTAGAGAATTCTGGCTGGTTTTGGCTGGTTTGAACACTAAAGGGATAAAGAAGAGAAGGGAATATGAGCACTTCTTGTTGGTTAACTGTTGTCTAAAGAAAAGAGAAAAGAAAGGAATGTTAACGCATCCTGTTGGTTTACTCTTGTCTAAAGAAGAGAGAAGAATGTGAACATAACCTGTTAGAATATATAGGAAATCAACAGGTTTCAAAGTTGTTAACTGTTCTAGGTTGGTGTTCAGATGTGAACATAGCGCCATTTGTTTGCAGTTGTATAGAATACAGAAAGAAGAGGCTATGACTGTATTATCTGCAATAAAGATTTAGTGAAAAATATTAATGGAAAACGTTTGAGACAGCATGGGATATTGATAAAAATCCCCAAATGAATGCAAATCTACATGTAGACTGAAGATTGAACAAAAGCAGAAAAGAAGCCATTATTGAAAACATCTTCAACTGTTATTTTGATTTTATTTTGAGAGCTGAGAAGATTGTGGAATATTTTCTGGAATATTTCAGCATTTATATAGTAGAAAGAGGAGATAGTGTTTGTTTAAATAACAATCCACTGGTTACACTGCAAATAGAATTTATCTTTCCATAATAATCTTCCAACTCTTCCCTACCACCAACATCTCCCACTTTATGCTCCATGTACACACACACACACACACAAACACATACTCAAACATACATGCACACGAGCGCACACAACATACATGAGCACACACTCACACACATGGATGGGCGCCCACACACACACACACATATGCACATACACACACATGCACTGAAACACACTTACACACTCTTTCTTTCTCTTTCTTTCATTACCTGCTAACTCTTCTTTCTTGCCTATTCTCTCTCTCTCCTCTCTCCTTCTCTCTCTCCTTTTTTCTCTCTGTCACTCTCTCTCTCTGTATCTCTCTGTGTCACTCTCTCTCTTTCCCACCCCTCTTCTCCCTCTCTCTGTCACACTTTCTCTCTCTCTCTCTCTCTGTCACACTTTCTCTCTCTCTCTCTCTGTCACACTTTCTCTCTCTCTCTCTTCTCTCCCCTCTCTCTCTCTCTCTCTCTCTGACTCTCTCTGTCTCTCTCTGTCACTCTCTCTCTGACATTCTCTCTGTGCCACTCTCTGTCACCCCCCTCTCTCTCTCTCCCCTGTCAATCATCTCTCCTTCACAATCTTCTCAGTTCATCCTTCTTTCTCTCTCCATTCACTCCACACACTTCATCACAATGATAACCATGGTCAACATCAGGATCATGACCACCACCACCACCACCACACTACTACAACTACAACCACCACCACCACCACCACACTACTACAACCACCACCACCTCCACCACCACCACCACCCTACTACAAACACCACCACCTCCACCACACTACTACACCCACCACCACCACCACCACCACCACCACACTACTACAACCACCACCACCACCTCCACCATCACCACCACCGCCACCACCACCACACTACTACAACCACCACCACACTACTACAACCACCACTACCTCGACCACCACACTACTACAATCACCACCACCACCACCACACTACTATAACCACCACCACCACCACCACACTACTACAACCACCACCACACTACTACAACCACCACCACCACCACCACACTACTACAACCACCACCACCACCACCTCCACCACACTACAACCACTACCACCACCACCACCACCACCACCACTATCATCATTAATATCCCGCACCACAACCACCACCGCCATCATTATTACCCCCCCCCCCCCACCACTATCATCATTATCCCCCCTCCCCCCCACACCACTATCATCATTATTACCATCACTGTAATCACTACCAGTATCTATCTATAAAAATGAAGTTCAAGGGTACTTATATCTGCTGATTTGGTATTGAATAAAATATATTTCTTTGCCAACAACAACACCAACGACAACAACAACATCAGCACCAATAACTATACAAAAGAAGCAGTATCGAGAACATTGACAACAATAACAACAACAACAAAACAGAAATGACAACAAGAAAAACAACAACAAAGCATCTATGATGAGAGCCCATCTCCTCTCAAATACAACAAATATAAAAAAAGTAGAAACACTAAAAACAATCACAATTCTTTCCACCACCACAACAAAATGGACAGTGTATATATATATATATTATATATATTATATATATATATATATATATATATATATATATACATATATGTATGTATATATATATAAACATATATGTATATATATGTATATATATATATACATATATGTATGTATATATATATACATAAATATATATATATATATGTATATATATATATATATTTATATATATTTATATGTATATATATATAATATATATATATATTTATATTTATATGTATATATATAATATATATATATATATGCATACAAATATGTAGTATATATATATATGAATATATATATATATGTATATATATTTGTGTGTGTATGTATATATATCTATATAAATATGTATATACTTATGTGTGTGAATATATATATGTATATATATATATATATATGTATATATATATATATATTTATATATATATATATTTATATATATATATACTTATGTGTGTGAATATATATGTATATATATATATATATATATATATATATATATATTTATGTGTGTGAATATATATATGTATATATATATATATGTATATATATATATATATTTATATATATATATATTTATATATATATATATATATATCATCATCATCATCATCATCAACGTTTAACGTCCGTGTTCCACGCTTGCATGGGTTTGGACGGGGGTAGTCCCACTTGAGGCAAGAGTGATTGTCTTGCTCGCATAGGACTGTCTGGCAGGTTTTCTACAGTTGGATGCCCTTCCTAACACCAACCACATTTACAGTGTGGGTCTGGGAGGTTTTTACCGTGTTGCCTACACGGCCACATTACAGCGTGGACTGTGTGTTTTTTTGTCGTGACACCTACACGATCTCATTTGTTTCGGCCTGGATGGCGCGGCACCAACATAACTTTACATAGAACGGGGTGGTGTGGATGGGGTGGGGGTGGTGGCGGGACGGGGTGTATTTTGTTAGAGATGCCTACTGGCAAGGCGGGTCTTCTCTGTTACTGAGTACCGCCAAAGGTCACGGTCCAGTGACATTGTCTTGGAGAGGTGTAAGTGTGTGAGGTCGGAGTTTATCAGCTCATCCCATGTTTTTCTAGGTCTGCCTATTCCGTGGCTACCGTCTATCTTTATTGCCCTGCACTTTGTAATACAGCTATCGACTTTCATGCGCATCACGTGTCCATACCAACGCAGCCTTCTCTCGAGTAAACAATATCTGATCCCTCTTATCTCTAATTTTTTCCTTAGTTCGTTTATGCTTTGCCGTTCACGTATATTACTGTTACACATCCAGCGGAGCATGCAAGCTTCGTTCCTCTCTAGTCTGCGTATATCCTCTGCACACAATGCCCAGGTCTCACTACCATGCAACATTGCTGTTCGTATGCAGGCATCGTACAACCTGCCTTTCATTTTTAGGGAGAACCCTTTAGCAGCTAATAGTGGTATAAGCTCTCTGAACTTTTTCCAACCAGTTCTGACTCTAGCTACAGTACTTTCAGAGCACCCTCCCCCACTGCTGATTTTATCGCCCAGGTAACGGAAGCTGTCCACTATTTCTATAGAACCCTCTGCGCAATTGAAAGAGCTAGTATTTTGTGGGCACTTGCTGCTACTTATTGCACCAGAACACCGGCCACATGTAAAGTCTACGTTCTTAGTTAGCTTACCTGTGATCCCACTACATCTTTTATGCACCCATACTTTGCATTTAGGACATAAGATGGAGTTTCTACCTACGCCTTTCCTACATACCGAGCACGACCATTTCCCAGAAGGGACCGCCGCCTTGTTTTCTTTCCTACAAACTAGAACTTTGGTCTTAGCCAGGTTAATTTTAAGTCCTTTTGACTCTAGGCCGTGCTTCCATGTTTGGAATTTCTTCTCTAGCTCGGCCATTGATTCCTCTATGAGTGTCAGGTCGTCTGCGTATAGGAGTTCCCATGGGCAGCCTGTCTTGAACTCCTCTGTTATAGCCTGAAGGGCAATAATAAATAGTAGGGGGCTGAGAACAGAGCCCTGATGGACGCCAACTTTTACGCTAAACTCTTCACTATATTCGTTGTTAATTCTAACCTTGCTGACTGTTTCTTTATACATGGCTTGTATAGCCCTCACAAGCCATTCGTCAACGCCTAGTTTTCTAAGAGCCCACCAGATAATGGAGCGGGGGACTCTGTCGAAGGCTTTCTCCAGGTCGACAAAAGCTAAGTAGAGGGGTTTACCTTTAGCTAGGTACTTCTCCTGTAGTTGTCGTACTATGAAAAGAGCGTCTGTGGTTATTTTGCCTGACACAAACCCGAACTGCATTTCATCTAGATCAATTCTCTCTCTGATTAGTTGCGCTATTAATATATATATATATATATATATATATATATATATATATATATATATTTATATATATATTTATATATACATATATATTTAATATATATATTTATATATATTTATATATATATTTATGTATATATATATATATTTATGTATATATATATATTTATGTATATATATATATTTATGTATAAATATATATTTATGTATATATATATATTTATGTATAAATATATATTTACGTATATATATATATTTACATATATATATATATTTATATATATATATATATATATATATATATATATATTTATATATATATATATATTTATATATATATATATATATTTATGTATATATATATATATTTATGTATATATATATATTTATATATAAATATATATTTATATATATATATATTTATATATATATATATATTTATATATATATATATTTCGTTTCTGAATTTGTTTAGCAAGATTCTTTATCTGAAATCGTGTGTTGAAACCGATATTGTTATACTTTGGGAGGGCCATGTTGCCAATAAGAAACACACGCACCAGTTGCTTTCACTTCAATTTATTATATATTTATAAATTTACAAATCTACAAACTTATAAATTTCTGGTTGGTTGGTTGGTTCCACAACCAGATAGTTGCTTATATATAGTCATAGTCCTTTCGTCACACACTCTGTGACCTCTTCAGTGACTGGGGATTCCTTTCTTTGTTTCTGTGCCTCTCCTTTCTTCTGTCCTACGCCATTTTGTTTCTGTGTGTGTGTTGTGTGCTCAGTTTGCGCATGCGCCACATCCGGGTGTCTGTGTGTGTTTGTGTTCATTTATCTATTTGTTTATTTATTTATTTATTTATTTATTTACATGTTGTTGGTTGGTTGTTTGTTCTATGTGTGTGTGTGTTTTCATTTTGTCCTTAATTGTAAGTTGTGTTGTTGCTGTTCCACTCATATATATATATATATATTTATATATATATATTTATATATATATATTTATATATATATATTTATATATAAATTGAAACAAAATGAAAACGAAATTTCATTTCTCACTCTTAGTATGGCACTTACTTAAATGTAAGTATGCATGTATACGTACATACATATATGTATACAGACGTACAGTAGCATGCACATATATATATATACATATATACATACATATGCATACAGGTACACATACATATATGCACGTATCAGTTTAGCGGCGCTAACGTCGCTTTGTTCGTTTGTAAACAAACTGAACAGCCTGAATTTATGCCATACGGTGTTAAGGCAACCACGTCACCTTTTTGTTCAACACTGACACAGGAACGATGTACTAGTTTCAAGCTTGTTAGCTATCATCAGCACCGTTTACCCATCTGCCAGATAGTTGAACGTTCGAAAGTATATACTTTCCTTATGAAAATTAACGGCTGAGCAGCCTAATTTGCATATTGAGTGAGTTAAATCGGTCAGGCATACCGAAAACGATAAATTGAAACAAAATGAAAACGAAATTTCATTTCTCACTCTTAGTATGGCACTTACTTAAATGTAAGTATGCATGTATACGTACATACATATATGTATACAGACGTACAGTAGCATGCACATATATATATATACATATATACATACATATGCATACAGGTACACATACATATATGCACGTATCAGTTTAGCGGCGCTAACGTCGCTTTGTTCGTTTGTAAACAAACTGAACAGCCTGAATTTATGCCATACGGTGTTAAGGCAACCACGTCACCTTTTTGTTCAACACTGACACAGGAACGATGTACTAGTTTCAAGCTTGTTAGCTATCATCAGCACCGTTTACCCATCTGCCAGATAGTTGAACGTTCGAAAGTATATACTTTCCTTATGAAAATTAACGGCTGAGCAGCCTAATTTGCATATTGAGTGAGTTAAATCGGTCAGGCATACCGAAAACGATAAATTGAAACAAAATGAAAACGAAATTTCATTTCTCACTCTTAGTATGGCACTTACTTAAATGTAAGTATGCATGTATACGTACATACATATATGTATACAGACGTACAGTAGCATGCACATATATATATATACATATATACATACATATGCATACAGGTACACATACATATATGCACGTATCAGTTTAGCGGCGCTAACGTCGCTTTGTTCGTTTGTAAACAAACTGAACAGCCTGAATTTATGCCATACGGTGTTAAGGCAACCACGTCACCTTTTTGTTCAACACTGACACAGGAACGATGTACTAGTTTCAAGCTTGTTAGCTATCATCAGCACCGTTTACCCATCTGCCAGATAGTTGAACGTTCGAAAGTATATACTTTCCTTATGAAAATTAACGGCTGAGCAGCCTAATTTGCATATTGAGTGAGTTAAATCGGTCAGGCATACCGAAAACGATAAATTGAAACAAAATGAAAACGAAATTTCATTTCTCACTCTTAGTATGGCACTTACTTAAATGTAAGTATGCATGTATACGTACATACATATATGTATACAGACGTACAGTAGCATGCACATATATATATATACATATATACATACATATGCATACAGGTACACATACATATATGCACGTATCAGTTTAGCGGCGCTAACGTCGCTTTGTTCGTTTGTAAACAAACTGAACAGCCTGAATTTATGCCATACGGTGTTAAGGCAACCACGTCACCTTTTTGTTCAACACTGACACAGGAACGATGTACTAGTTTCAAGCTTGTTAGCTATCATCAGCACCGTTTACCCATCTGCCAGATAGTTGAACGTTCGAAAGTATATACTTTCCTTATGAAAATTAACGGCTGAGCAGCCTAATTTGCATATTGAGTGAGTTAAATCGGTCAGGCATACCGAAAACGATAAATTGAAACAAAATGAAAACGAAATTTCATTTCTCACTCTTAGTATGGCACTTACTTAAATGTAAGTATGCATGTATACGTACATACATATATGTATACAGACGTACAGTAGCATGCACATATATATATATACATATATACATACATATGCATACAGGTACACATACATATATGCACGTATCAGTTTAGCGGCGCTAACGTCGCTTTGTTCGTTTGTAAACAAACTGAACAGCCTGAATTTATGCCATACGGTGTTAAGGCAACCACGTCACCTTTTTGTTCAACACTGACACAGGAACGATGTACTAGTTTCAAGCTTGTTAGCTATCATCAGCACCGTTTACCCATCTGCCAGATAGTTGAACGTTCGAAAGTATATACTTTCCTTATGAAAATTAACGGCTGAGCAGCCTAATTTGCATATTGAGTGAGTTAAATCGGTCAGGCATACCGAAAACGATAAATTGAAACAAAATGAAAACGAAATTTCATTTCTCACTCTTAGTATGGCACTTACTTAAATGTAAGTATGCATGTATACGTACATACATATATGTATACAGACGTACAGTAGCATGCACATATATATATATACATATATACATACATATGCATACAGGTACACATACATATATGCACGTATCAGTTTAGCGGCGCTAACGTCGCTTTGTTCGTTTGTAAACAAACTGAACAGCCTGTTTACAAACGAACAAAGCGACGTTAGCGCCGCTAAACTGATACGTGCATATA
>OZ024740.1:238270837-238280837 GCA_964016885.1 Eledone cirrhosa | reverse complement strand
TTCCTCTCTTTTAATGACCATATGAGCTGTAATAAAGAAGTGGTTGATTTCCTCTTGGAGTTCGAAAATGAGCATTTATGGTTCGCAAATCTGGCTTTAAATGTAGAAGAAGTCGATCCTATTTAGTTGTATGTGTTGTGATCAGTTTTTACGGTGCATTTATAAACCAAATTACTATCTAGACAATTATTTTGCAGAGGGCAGTCAGTTTTATTTCTACAATTACATTTTGGTTTAGTATCATTTATGTTAACGCTTTTATTAAGATCATTAGTGTTTAATTTAGCAATGTTTTGGGCCATGTTCATAGTTGTAGAATACGACAATTTAATGGTGTGTCTATTAAACATGGAATGGTATTTATGTTGAGTAGGGAAAGAGGTGTCCAAAGCATTAAAGAATAATTTTGCAATTGGTGTTGTAACTGCAACCGAAGCAGGGGGGGGGGGTACGAACCATATGACTGATTTAGTTCTAGTTCTTTTCCTCAATTTGTTTGGCGTATGGGTGTTTGAATTATAATTATTAGAGTTTCGTTTATATATGTTATTATTTTTTTAACAGGATTAAGACTTACATTATTATTATCTACATATTCTATATTATTCATATATCCTGCTCTTTTTAACGCGATGTTGTAGTATTCAGCATTTTCGTCAAATATAGCTTTATTGGCTGATATTTTATTAATTCGTTTTTGCTTGCACACTATTTACTATAGCTTTTTTTTTTTTTACAGATTTAGGGTGATTGGAATGGTTACTAACATAGTTTAAGTTTTCATTGGGTTTATGAAAAGGGTAATAAAAGCCAGTGTTAAACGTAACGTCTAGGAAATTAACTATTTTGGTACCATTTTCTACTTCTAACTTAAGGTCATACATTTTAAAGAATTCTATTATACTTTTCTTTACTCTATTTAGTTCTATATTGTTGTGTTTGACCACCGTAAATAAAATGTCGTCCCTATATAAACCATGCATGTATGTATGCATCACATGTCCAAACCAGAAGTCTTCATACCACATCTGGTTCCTCTTATATCCAGCTTTTCTCTCAGTTGTTATTGCACATCCAACTGAGCATGCTGACTTTAATTCTCTCCAGTTTCCATACATCCTCTGCATTTACCACCCTTGTCTCACTGTCATGCAACATCACATGCGGGCAGTATACAATCTACCCTTCGCTTTTAGTGACAATTTCTTTCTTGTTAATATAGGTAGTAGCTCCCTAAACCTTTCTCCGTCTGTTCTTATTCTAGCTACTATGCTTTCAGGGCAACCCTCTCTACTGCTAATTAAGTCACTGAAGTAACAGAAATTATAAACAAATTCTATAGTACCTTCCTGAAATTTGAAAAAAGTTTGTTTCATTGCTGCTCTTGTTGCACACTGCTCATGTGCAAAGTCTATCCTTTTTATTAGTCTACCTATGATCCCACTACACCTCTTGTGTAGCCACACCTTACATTGAGTACATCGTATTGAGTTCCTTCCTACACCTTTTCTACATATTGAGCATGGCCACTTTCCTGATGGGATAAGTGTCTTGTCCCCTTTCCTACTTACTAAAACTTTGATATTTGCTAAGTTTATTCCGAGCTTTTGATTCTATGTTCTTTTTCTACATTAACCCTTTAGCATTTGCTAAACTTACTATACTTACTATTTCATTTTCACAGTAAAGGCTTTACCTCACTTAATTATCTCACACAATATCAAATTGTGAAACTCTGTCAAAGGCTTTCTCCAGATCAATAAAAGTTACATATAGTAGCTACACTTAACTAGAAAGAAGAGACCATTTGTGGTGCTCCTTCTTGACAAAAAACCAAACTGCACTCATTTAACCCTTTTGCATTTACATTACTCTATATATACTTTTATATTTTCACAGTAAAGGCATTACCTCACATAATATTGAATCTATGAGATTTTGATGTTATTTATTTTGAGAAGAATACCCTAACATCAGTATGAGCGGCCGGTTACAACTGGTTTGAACAGAAAGAGGTGAGAGAATTCTGGCTGGATACGGATGGTTTAATGCTAAAGGGTTAATATTATTCTTTCCCCAATTCTTTTCACTATTTTCATAACTTGGTTCATCAGATTTATTCCTCTGTAGTTGCTCTTTTCTAGAACATTACCTTTTCCCTTGCTACAATTGATGATCATACTGCTACACCAGTCATTGGGCATGGCACCATCTTTTATTACCTTATCGATTATGCAGGTGACTAGCTCAACTCTGACATATATATATATTAGAAAAGGGAAATAAGGTTCTATACAAAGCAGTGGATATAGAGAAAAGCTGAAGTTGGAAATAGCACAGAAAATATATTTTAGGGTCTGTTTTTCTTTTTTTCCTTTCTTTGATTTGTCAAAAGGGACATTATTGAAAAGATGACATTATTGAAAAAATGAGAGGGACAATTCTTTTAAAAAAGAGTTTTATAATGTATATAAAGTTTTATAATGTATATAAAGTATGTGGTTAGAAAAAGCTACTTCACTTACCGCTTTCGCTGGCACTGCTAATCCAATGGCTGGTTTCTCCTCTCCCACGTGCGTACAATCCAACTGGTTAACCGGGAGCTCCAAAACTGACGTCCACCACGTTCGCTGACCACCCTAGAGAGAGGCAGACCTGCTGGCCCTTCCGGTCGAGCACCCTTCCGGCCAAGCACCCTTCCGGTCAAGCACTCTTCCGGTCGAGCACTCCCAAGCCTCCGGCCACCGCACACCACACCATACCCCCCTCCTGAACTCAAGGATCAATTTCCCCCTCGTCCTGCTGCATATGAAAGTCTGTTGTCCAGGTTGGTGGTTTACGACTTCTTTGCGATCTCCGCAGTGTTGGGGCGGCACTTTGGGTTTCCTCTTCCTCGGAGTCCGTTGACACAGTAATTCTACGGACATCCTGGATATGACGTGGTACTCCGTCCACGGACACATTGCTCTGGGAATTTACGGCCGTCATAGTTCCCCTTCCCCATTAAGATGTGCAACGTGCATCTGAGGGCTTAACCCAGACTTCTTCGCCCACCTGCACGAATGCATTCTCTCTCTCTGCTGGCCGTTGTGGTGGCGTGCACGGGTGCCACCACTCGTATCTGAATACTGCTGGCATCGATTCCTCAACCTGTCCCACCCGAGGAGACATGTTGTACCAGAACACTGCCTCCATTGGTGAGATGTAGCCCCGCTCCGCCATTGCTTTGATCGTCCGGTGGTGTCGCTCCATGATTCCATTTCCGCTCGGCCTGTACGCTGCTCTGAAGAAACGGTCCACCTTCCATCCATCGAGCATCTCCCTCAGCGCCTCCGAGCGGAACGCTACGCTGTTGTCCATCAGCAGTTCGTCCACAGGGCCCCGCTCCAAGAACACCTCTCTCAACGTCCGCGTGATTTCCTCGGCCGTTCCAGTCTTCATCTCCCTCCATATCGCCATCCGTCCCGGTCCACAGTCAACCATTGAGAGGTACGTTCCTTGTCGGTAGTGTGTTACATCCACCGCCAATCGCTTCCGGGGTGGGATCAATGGACTGACATCGGACGCAGCCTCTAACCACTCTTTGAACACTGTGTCTGTTAATGTCCGAGTCGATTCTCCTGGCTAGGAACAGAGTCCTATCCACTCCCATGTGGTGCATGTCATGCAACCCTTTCAGATCCAATTCGGTCAGCCGACACACGGCAGCTATCTCCTCTTCTACATCCTCTGGTGCTTCCATCCAGGCTTTCTTCACCCTGGTTAAAACGTCCGCCCTATTTTTCTTTGAGGGCACGAAAACTACGCTCAGCCTCAGGTCGAACTCGGTGGCCAGCTCTCCTAAAGTTCCCAGGCGGCGCTTTATCAGCATCTCCGCCACCCCTCTCGTTCGCACTCTCTTCTCACTGGTGAGCACTGATCTCACCCATCTGAGTACAGTAGCCGAGTTGGTGCGGATCTCGATGGTGCGCAGTCCCCACCTCAGGGCGAGGTTCACCCCGCTCAACACTACGTCCAGTTCGGCCACATTGATGTGGTTGCAATCGTCCTTCTTCCTAAGCCAGGCTGCATCCTCGACCTCAACACCTCCTATCTCCAACGTTACCCCTAGCGCTATGCTGCTGGCATCGCACCATACGGTCCCGCTCTGCGATTTGGGAACATACCAGTGTCCCCGCACTGGGTCGTTGGCCTTCACCCTCTCCACGATCTCCTGCATCATGGCCACCGTCCTCTCTCCCACTCGTCTCTTGACATAGCTGCATGCCGTCCGGAGCCACCCAGCAATCGGGTAGTGACCCACCAACTATCCACATGCCGAGAAAAGCTCCCACCTACTCATACTTGGGCCCAGTTCTGGAACTTCATTTCCCCTCTGGAATACTAACACGTCCGTCCTGTCTTGCCGTAGCCTAAGTCCCAGCGCGGCTCCTCCCTCCAACTCTTCTGACAGCTTCGCAGCCAGTCCATACCCATGTAAATGGCTCATGACCTCCGCCGCCGACACTACAGACTCGTCCACTAGGATGTCGTCAATGTAGGAATTAGTGGCCCTCTTCATCTTGTCGGCCTTTCCCAGAATGGTCTTGAGGACCGTCGCCATGATCTTCCGTGCAGAGCTCAGCCCGAAACCGAGCTTGGTCAGGCAATATGTCCGGCCCTTATACCTGACCAGCTGATACTGCCAGAGCTTCTCATCTATGTGTAATTGTAAGTATGCCGACTTTAGATCGACGATTGCGGAAGCCCCCGTCATGCGTCTCCACTCATGCAGGGTTTCCCCACAGACATCCGTGACCTCGCCACCCGTGTGGAATGACACGTGCTCGTTGGCCGTCTAGGAGGCGTCACAGTGAACAGTACCGGCCTCACCTTGTTCTTCGAGGGTTGCGCCACCGCCATTAACGGCAATACTCCGCACTTCACCTCCTCTTTCCAGGGAAGCAGTATGCCCTCCTCAATCCATCTCTCTACCTCTCGCTCGAACTCACTCCTAATGTCTCCCTTCAATGTGTGTTGATAGCAGCCCACTTTGGTCTTCAGTGTTGGTGGTTCTCCCTTTCAGTACCACTCAACAACCCATCGAACACGGCCTTGAAGTCTTTGTCCTGTACAGTGTAAGCGGGATATTTCTCCTCGCGGGCCTTCTGGTTCTCCTGTCGCGTACTCACAGTGCATACCGATGCGGCGCCGCCAAACGACACACCGACGTTGTTCACTGTGACGCCTTCTAGACGGCCAATTGCGTCCATGCCCATAACTACGCCGGTCCCATCCACCACGTTGTCGACTACGATGGCAGAAAGCCTTATTTTATTTCCCCGTACCGCCATCTCCAACTCGCTGCGACCTCGGCATTCAATTTTCCTACCGTCGACTGCCCTTACACTACTCTTCTCTCTCCACCTCTGCGCCACCCCCGCGGTCACCAGTGTCGTCGTACAGCCCGTGTCCATGAGGGCTCGCTGTGGCTTTCCCCTCACGAAAACTTTCACCACGGGCAGCGCCTCTACTCGTAAGGGGCAGCTACCGACGCAGTAGTTCCCCTTGGATCGTTTGCCTGGTCGCAGCTAGTAGCGATGTGGCCTGATCGCTTACACCGGTAGCATATTTGTCCGGCCTTGATTCTCTACAGTCTCTCGCCATGTGCGGGCCCTGGCACCTAAAACAGCGACCTCTAAACGTTCACGGGCGACCGCGTGCCGTGGTTGTCTCCCTTTCACCATTTCGCTGCCGGCTGCCGTGGGCCTCTGTCATTGCTATCGCCGCGACACTCTTCTTGGCATCTTCTGCTATGATGCGGGCTTGCTCCACCAGTGCATGCATATCTATTTCCTTGTAACCCGGGACTTGCTGCAGTTTCACCGCTATGTCGTCTGGAAATCCATTTATGAACGCCAACCGCACCGTGCGTTTGCATTCCACTTGATAAGTATTTTTCCCATCTTCCTTGCTCAGCAGTGGACTGGAGAATGGGTTCTTGTGTATAGAGAGAGAGGTGTGTAGTCATGATAGTAGCAGTAGTGTAGGTAGTTGTGTTTCTTCACAGAACAAAATTATTTTTTGGGGGCCAAGGAAATATTCTGTAAATATGTGTGTGTATATCTGATTGTGTTAATGGACTGGTCAAGAGTTCAAATGGGGATGGCGAGGGGGATGGGGAATTGTAAGCTAGAGACAAATTCTATGGCAGCATTAGGGTTGTAAAAGAAATTCTATTATTGGAATATGGTTTTAGGGAGTGTGTATATAGTGTGAGGGTGTATATATAACAATACACACACACACGTGTGTGTGTGTGTGTAGGGGGGGGGGGGGTTGTGGTGTGTGTGTTTTTCAGCATGTCTGTCACAGGTCCCTCTGTGGTGGGAAAAAAACAAAAAAACAGAGCAAAGTGTCAGTGGTGGCTTTCAAACAGCAATGTTTGGAAAATATGATTGAGTAATTTCTTCTCTCTTATTTTGTGGTGTGTGTGTTGGGGGGAGGAGGAAGGATCTAATGGGGGTGATTACATATTTAATTTTGGTTTAAATTTGTTAATAAACAGTTTTTCTTTTTTATTCTTTGTTGTTGAGTGAAAAAATCGGAGCACTTCTAAAGGGGGAGGATTTTAAAGTTGGGTACAGTCATTCCTGCACAATTTGCAATGTGGCTACTTAAGGGGATTTTTCTTGTGTTTACGTCTCGGATTTGTTGGCGATGGATGGTCATTCTTTTGCGTAATGATACACCCGTCTGTCCTATATAGTTATGTTGACAAACTCTTTTTAAAAAGAATTGTCCCTCTCATTTTTTCAATAATGTCATCTTTTCAATAATGTCACTTTGACGAATCAAAGAAAGGAAAAAAAAAAGAATAACAGACCCTAAAATATATTTTCCATGCTATTTCCAACTTCACCTTTTCTCTATCTCTCTCTCTCTATATATATATGCTTGGTGGTCACCGATCTGTCCAGCTCATTTGTCTACCAACAGATCATGAAAAAATTATACATCTTGTATGTATTTTGTCTGAAGAGGACATGTTTTGCTTTATGTTATACATGAAATTTTACATCTTCGAAATATATATAATAAAATAAATAGAGATGATGTAAAGTATATATTTTTCATTTATTACTATTATATATATATATATATATATATATATATATATATATATATATATATATATATATATATATATATATATATATATATATATATATGCTTGGTGGTCACAGATCTGTCTAGCTCGTTTGTCTATCAGCAGATCATGAAAAAATTATACATCTAGTATCATCATCATCATCATCGTTTAACGTCTATCTTGCATGCTAGAATAGTATGTATTTCGAAATATATATAATAAAATAAATAGTAAAAAGTATGACCCCGACGGCAGAGCTCAAGCCGTTTCGACGGCTATTATAAATAGAGATGATATAAAATATATATCTTTCATTTATTTCTATTATATATATTTATATATTTATATACATATATATCATCATCATCATCACCGTTTTATGCCCTAGCATGGGTTAGACGGGTTGTCCTGTTGTGGGCAGTAGCCGGTCAGCTGACCCTATCTTGCTCATACAGGAACTGATTCTGGCTTGATTTCTACAGCTGGATGCCCTTCCTAACACCAACTTCATTTACAGTGAGTGCTGGGTGCTTTTTTCCGTGGCACCTACACGTCCACTTTACAGTGTGGGCTGGGTGCTTTTTTGCCGTGGTACCTCCACAACCACTTTGCAGTGGGAGGGTGTGGGGGCATATTGTCTATATGCTTCAGCTTCGGCTTGCACCCGTGGGGGTCGGGTCTTCTATATTACTGGGTGACGCCAGAGGTCATATATATATATATATATATATATATATATATATATATATATATATATATATATATATATATATATATATATTCAAAATAGGAAGTGCACAGGACAAAGACAAAGATATATACATATGTATGACAGTGTGGTTAAGGGGTTTGTCTTGCAATCATCTGGTTCTGGGTTCTGTCCCAAAGTGTAGCACCTTGGGCACGTGTCTTCTACTCTAGCCTCAGGTTGACCAATGCCTTGTGAGTGGAATTTCGTTGATGGAAACTACAGGAGACCATCATATATTTTGTTTTCCAAACTCCGATGTTCCAACCTTTTCTTTCTCTCTCCAAAGCCATTTCCTGAAGAAGGACTTATGTCCAAAATGTCAAAACCTCTTCTACTTCCTCCTAAGTATAATACTAATAGGATTTTGTGTTTTGCATCTTCCTGTTTGTTTTGTCATTTCTTTAACTACATATTATTGTGTGTGTGTGTGTGTGTGTGTGTGTGTGTGTGTGTGTGTGTGTGTGTGTGTGTGTGTGTGTGTGTGTGTGTGTTTGTGTGTGTGTTTGTATGTCTGTCTGTCTGCTTGTGTGTCTGTCTGTCTGTGTGTCCATTGTCCTTTGTGTCCATTGTTCTTTGTTTAAGAACTGTAACGTAGTGGTTTGACAAAAATGAACAGTAAAATAAGCACCAGACTTGAAAAAATAAGTACTGTGGGTTGATACGATTGACTAAATCAAAGCCGTGCCCCAGTATGGCTGTAAGAACAAGTCATGATCCCCTGATCTGACTTGTCTCACAAATGGATGCCTTGTCTAACCCATATTAGTTGATGATCCAAATAAGGTGAAACAATTGTTCTCGGTAATGGTGAACTAACTGTTGTGGAATCTACTTCTATATATATATATATATATATATATATATATATATATATATATATATATATATATATATATATATATATATATATATATATATATATATATATATATATATATATATATATATATATATATATATATATATATATATATATATATATATGGCGTGGCAATAAAGTCTTTAGAATAGTAAGCTGTGTGCTGTATATAGCAGTAAATGTAGTTAATATTTGGAATTTGAACTTTGTTGTACATGTGTGATATGTACATATATGAATGCTGTATTTTGTCACGGGCCCATGTATAATTATTTTGTTGTCATTCTTTTAAGTCAAGAAAATTATAAAGCATATGTTTCCATTGAATGGAAACGAGGCAAATCAGCAACAAATATTATTTCACAATTGAAGGAGAGTGGAATTAACGTTCCAGCAAATTCAACCATTTATCATTGGGTGAAACAATTAAAAGATGGCAATAGATCATCACTTATTGGTGCTCCTCGTTCTGGCAGTCCTTGCACAACCACTATTCATGCCAACGTTCAACTCATTCAAAGTATCATTGGTGCAGAACCAAAACAATCATTGCAGAGAAAAGGTGAAATTGGAAACAGGACGGAAAATATATTTAAGGATCTGTTTTTTTTTCTTTTCCGTTCATTGATTTGTCAAAGTGACATTATTGAAAAAATGAGAAGGACAATTCTTTTAAAAAAGAGTTTTATAATGTATATAAAGTATATAAAGTATAACCAGTTTCGATGTATTAGTAAAATTCATCTTATCTAAACGAAAAATTAAAGATTTAAAATTAAGTGTTGAGGTAAATTTTTTTCATCTTCCTTGTTGAGAAGGAGACTGGAAAATGAGCTCTTGTGTATATATAGAGGGAGGTGTGTAGCATGGGTTAGATGGGTTGTCTCATTAGAGGCAAGTTGCAGGTAACTGTGTCTTGCTCATATAGGACTGTTTCTGGCTAGATTTCTACAGCTGGATGCTCTTCCTAATGCCAACCACTTTACAGTGTGGGTTAATACTTTTTGTCGTGACGCCTACATGACCACTTTACAGTGTGGGCGTGTATATATATATATAACTTGGTTTGATGACAATGCCAATGCTGGTGAGGATGATTATTATGGTAATGACGGTAATAGTATATTAAGGAGGGTGATGAGTATGATGATGATGAGGTTTGCTGGAAATAAAGGGTTAAAAAAAAAACACACAACAAAACAGACTTGTGGAATAACAAAAAACCTGACAGCTATTATTTGTTTACTGAGAGAGGAAT
>OZ024740.1:238220837-238268337 GCA_964016885.1 Eledone cirrhosa | reverse complement strand
CAATGTGCAAACCATATTGGCGAATACGGTTGACACCAGTTCGATAGAACAAATTGCTGCCTCTACGGACAGAATTATGGACTTTTCTGGGAAACCTACCTCAGCTGATTTGGTCATTGCCTCTTCTAATTAAAAAAAACTGCCTGCCTCACCTAGTGAGGAAGCCATGTTGAGAGCTATTGACGGGTTAACGCGTCAAGTAGCTAAACTGTGTCGTGCTCGAGCGCCACGAAGTCGGTCTTTTTCTTCTCATTGACGTACCAACTCCCCCGCCAACAGTTCCTCTTTGTGTTGGTAACATGCACGTTTCAGTGATAAGGCACAATATTGTATCAAGCCCTGCTCTTTTGGGACATTTGAAAAACTAAGTTTGGAGAGTATGAGCATTGCAGACCTTTCCCTTAACATTTCACCTTATCGTGTTTTCTTCATCAGAGACCGAGTTTCAAACAAATCATTCGTGGTCGACACAGGATCAAGTTGCAGTATTTGGCCCTTACGGTTCAACTCTACCAAACCAACTCTCTCCGGCATTTCTTTGTATGCAGTAAACCAGTCTCCTATAAAAACCTATGGACAGATATCTTTATCATTGGACCTAGCTTTGCGTCGAGATTTTAAATGGATTTTTGTCATTGCCGACCTACCTCATCCTATTCTCGGTGCGGATTTCTTACAGCACTATTCACTTTTGGTAGATGTCAGGAACCAGAAACTTGTGGATAGTACCACGTCCTTATCTATGCCTATTCGTAAATCTACCGCCACTGTTGTCAGTCCGTCGTTTTTTGTGGCTGCCGCTGGAAACCAGTTTCATGCACTCCTTACTTCATTTCCCGAGTTAACGGATATTTCATTTAAACCTACCCAGGCAGTCCACTCGACTCAACACTTCGTTACAACGACTGGTGCTCCTGTTTTCTCTCGTCCACGGAGGTTGGCTCCGGATAGACTAAAAAAAGCACGAAATGAGTTCGAGCACATGCTCCAGCTCGGTCTTATATGACCGTCCACCACTCATGGGCATCTCCACTGCACTTGGCTCGAAAGGGTGAAGCGGATTTTAGACCGGTAAGAGATTACCGAAGACTTAACGCTATCACCACACCTGATAGTTATCCTTTACCCAACCTACAGGATTTTTCATCCGTTCTTCATGGATGCACGATATTTTCCAAAGTAGATCTAGTACGTGCATACCACCAGATACCCATGAATCCAGAGGATATACCAAAGACAGCCGTGACCACCTCCTTTGGTTTATTTGAATTCCTGTCCATGCCTTTTGGTTTGCGGAATGCCTCTAGCACGTTCCAGCGTTTTATCGATGAAGTCACGCGTGGATTGGATTTTGTGTTTGCTTACGTGGATGACCTCCTGATAGCCAGTGATTCAGCTGAACATCATCATCAACATCTATCTCAGTTATTTCAACGTCTTCAATCGTACCCGGTCAGAATCAACCCAGCTAAATGTGTGTTTGGTACAGCTTCACTGGAATTCCTTGGACATCTTATAGATTCGGAAGGCATTCGATCTCTGCCATCTAAGGTGGAAGCGATTCAGCGTATCGCTCTCCCCACCTCACTGAGACAGATACGTCATTTCTTGGGATTAATTAACTTTATCGTCGTTTTATTCCCAACTGTGCTGAAAAGTTGTTTCCCTTGACACAGCTTTTAAAGGATGCGAAAAAGGAAGATGCACCCATTGCACTTTCTGCCGATAATTTGCAATCGTTTGAATCCGTCAAGTCCGAAATAGCTGAAGTTTCTTTCCTCATCCATCCTGTTGCAAACGCGAGGCTTTCTTTAACTGTTGATGCGTCCGACCATGCTGTCGGAGCAGTCTTGCAACATACAACCAACCACCAGTTTCAACCACTGGCGTTTTTCTCACGCCAACTAAAACCAGCAGAGCAACGTTACAGTACTTTTGACAGAGAGCTTTTAGCAGTTTATCTTGCTGTGATACACTTCCACCATTTTTTTGAAGGTCGGGAGTTCACGGTTTTCACAGACCATAAACCACTCACATTCGCTCTTCAATCCAAGTCCGACAGATACTCTCCGAGGGCATACAGACATTTGGATTTCATCTCCCAGTACACCAGTGACATTCGTCATGTAAGCATGAGCTGCCAACGTACCCGCGGACGCACTGTCTTGATTCCCTGTGTGCTCCCTTGCGTCTCCTGCACATATCGATTCGGTTGCCATGGCAACTGACCAAACTACTTTGGATTCGCTGGACATCTCCTCTGACCAGTTCTCCTGCTGCAAATTGGAATATTTACCTCTTCCATCTTCTGAAGGGAAAATTCTCTGCAATATTTCTACTGGCTCACCCAGACCACTTGTTCCAGATTGCCATCATCGTACCGTTTTTGATGCACTTCATTTAATGTCGCATCCCGGCATAGCTGCCACGGTGAAACCTATTATGGCCCGATTTTTCTGGTCTAATATGCGTCGTTTAATCACCGGTTGAGCACGGTCTTGTTTGAAGTGTCAGCGCTCTAAGATTTATCGGCATGTTCGCGCTCCCCTTGGTAAATTCAGCCCGCTGGATGCCCATTTCCATCACATTCACATGGATATTGTTGGTCCGTGGCCCGTTAGTCGTGGGTTCACATATATATTGACCTGTATCGATCGTTTCTCTCGGTGGCCTGAAGCCATACCTCTAGTGGACATTACAGCAGAGTCTGTTGCCCGAGCTTTCATTTCCAATTGGGTTGCTCGCTTTGGTGTTCCTTCTAAAATAACCACAGATCGCGGACGCCAGTTCGAAGCTTCCTTATTTCGTGAAATATCATGACTTTTGGGTGCTCATCACATTCATACGACCAGCTATCACCCAGCCTCAAACGGAATGGTGGAGAGGTTTCATAGACAGTTGAAAGCTGCACTCCGCGCTACTCCTGATTCGCAATGTTGGACCGAATTTTTGCCAATCATGCTTCTTGGTTGTCGTTCTGCCGTTAAGACAGATTTGGGTTTCTCCTCAGCTGAACTTCTTTATGGTACCACCTTGACTCTTCCCGGTCAAATGCTAGCACCGGTTGATTCATCGCATCTTGATCCAACATCATATGTCACCAGGATTCGTTCTTTCTTCTCGGATCTTCCACCAATGAACCCTCGTGACCAGTCTATTACTTCTGCTGTTCCATCGGATATCTCTACGTGAACACACATTTTTGTACGGAATGATTCCGTCAAGGGACCGCTTAAGTCACCCTATAATGGACCTTTTCGTGTGCTTTCGCACACACCAAAACATTTCGCAGTGGCTGTCAATGGTCGAAAAGAGACAATATACATTGACAGAGCAAAGAGAGCTTTCTCTGAAAGTCTCATTACACTGCCTGATACACCTCGTACATACACTCCCACACCAACACCTTCACCTCTACCGCAAACACCACATACCACATAACCTTATGTCACACGAGGTGGCAGAACAGTAAAATGGCCACGTAAACTGTCAAAAACTATATACATTTAACCCCTAGTGGCATTAACAAACTCCTTTTTCAGTTTCAGATAGAATTAGTGTCAGAGAAGTCTGTACACTGGTGATGTATGAACTATTTGATTTTGAAGAAACTTTGAACTTACCATTGAGCATTAATTTTTTCTCTGCTCCTTTGTTAACTTTGAATTATCAGTTTTGTTACATTTACATTTTTCTTTGTAAAATGCATTTACTTGTTTTGTGCTTTTTTGCTATTTGCTTCAGTTGCGAGCTTATGTTTTATTCATGCACCTTCTTGTACCTTTGCTTTGCTCCTCATTTCTTACGGGTTCTCGCTACAATGACCTTCGGTTGGTTATTCGACTTCTCGTCTGAGAGGGGAGTCTTGTAGCGCTCACTAGACAAAGGGAAGTAGCCAGAGTTACTTCCCGTAGAATTTCTAGAATACTCCTTGAACTTCCGTTTCAGAGATTATAAAAGAAGGAGCAAAGGACAATCTACTTCTCTTTGGCAACAGACTCTTGAACTGACCAACACCGAGCGCAAATATGTTAAGCTTTTTCTAATCCTATCTTGCATTTCAGGATTACACTTCTAACATGTAACAAGGTACGTTTTACTACCAAAATTGTAACAAGCACACTTCAATAAACACACACACGCACGCACGCACGCACGCACGCACGCACGCACGCACGCACGCACGCACGCACGCACGCACGCACGCACGCACGCACGCACGCACGCACACACACACACACACACACACACACACACACACACACACACACACACACACACACACACACACGCGCGCGTAGGGAAAAGCAGATGTAAAATGATGATGATATATATATATATATAAGTAATTATAGTGGAATAATACCATATTATTTTTGGAAATTTGCGTAAAGCTCAATGAATAATTACAGTTGACAGCATGCAGGAATAGAAATTGAAGCAAAGGTGGACTCTGATAGTTTAGGGCATTTTCAGTTGAAGACAGTGAAAGTCATAAAGTAGAATTCCATTAGATTATTAATTATAACTGTATGATTCGTTCATTATATGCACTGGCATGATATATATATATATTTTTCTATTCTAAGGCGGGTAAAATTCCCGAGATCCATGGACAAGTTCTCTCCAGCGGTCTCTGTCCCTCATTATCGCTGCCATGTTCCGCGTCTCCAACAGACCAGTGTCTGTCCTTAGGGCATCAACATACGTTAACCTCGGTCTTCCTCTCCCAGTGTGTCCATGTAGGGGCTCCCAAAGGAGCACTGAGTGCAATGTCAACTCTGGATGTCGGTGAGCATGTCCAGCCAACCTCAGTCTCCTCTGTGTCACTTTTGAGCTGACTTTTGGGATGCTCCCATACAGCTCTGAGTTTTTCATCCTCAGTGTATACTGATTAATGTTCAGAGCCATCCTCACCATTCTCGTGTAGCACCCATCCACCATCTGAGTGAGTTTCTTGGTCAGTGTCCAAGTCTCAGACCCATACAGCAGCACAGACTCCACTACAGCAATGAAGAGGCGGATTTTCAGGTCTCTACGAAGGTCCGACTTCCACACCGATCTCAAGCTGTGGCACGCCGTCCAGGCCTGCTCTTCCTCTCAACCACATCATCTTCCGTATTCCCAATCTTTGCTCCCCAAAACAGGAAGCCCTCAACCAATTCTAGCGGCTTTCCGCCTACATTAGTGATCCCCTCTGGCTTCTCAACATTCTCTACCAGATATTTTGTTTTAGTCTCATTCATTCTCAGCCCCACACTCATCGACACAGTCTCAACCTCCCGCATCAAATCCTCTGCCTCCTTCACTGTATTTGTCACCAAAACTATGTCGTCGGCAAATTCAGCATCCGATACCTTTTTCGCCCTAACTCTCCTGCCCTGAGCCGGTGCTACAGTAAAGCCAGAGTCCTGGTGTTTCTCCAGTGCAAGGCACATACAATAGTCCACTACGATGATAAAAAGGTAGGGAGCCAATGTATCTCCCTGGAGCACTCCAACCAGTATCTCAAAGAACTCTGTCATCCCATCAGGTGTAATGACTTGGGCTTTGGTGTTAGTGTAGAGCAGTGATATCAGATCCACTGTCTTCTTGGGGATTCCATAAGCCTGTAAGATCTTCATCAGGCAGTAACGGTCCACAGAATCAAAGGCCTTCCTAAAGTCAATGAAAACCATGACCGCAGGAAGGCACTTTGCTCTAGCTCCCTCTAATATCCTCCTCAGCATCAGGATGTGACTGGTGGTTGATCTACCCTCTCTGAAGCCGTTCTGGTTGTCCCTGAGCTTCTTCTCCATCTCAGGCTGGATCCTGTTAAGAATCATCCTGTTGAGGGTCTTTGCCACAAGTGACGTCAGTGAGATCCCCCCTGTAGTTGTTGGTGTTAGAGAGATCTCCCTTCTTTGGCACTGGGACGATGTTACTGATCCTCCACTGATTCGGGGCAACTCCTTTCTCCAGTGCCCCGTTACAGAACCCCAGGATGATATCATCAAAATCACACCTCTTCATCACCTCTGATGCCACTCCATCTTCTCCATGAGCCTTGCCCTCCTTGATCCTCTTCTTGGCTCTCTGAAGCTCCTCTCTGGTGAAGGGCTCTGTCTCAACATCCAGTTCCTCAAACAACCGCCTGATCTCCCCAGTGCTCTGGGCTGTGGAGGGTGGCTCTCCTAGTAGGGTCCTAAAATGGTCTAGCCATTTCCTCTTCCTATCCTCGGGCCCCGTTCCCTGGATCTGACTCGAACACCTTCTCTTCCTCCCTGTGATCTCGTTGATGATCATCCAGCTCTCCTTACATCCAGATTTGTCAACTGCTCTCTCCACACTTCTGATCTTCTCTATCAGTGCCTCCTCTATGACCTCAGTGTAAGCGGTACAGAACTCTTCCCTCATCACCTCCACAGTCTCCATCCTTTCCTCCATAGGATCAGCATAGAATTGGTCATTGGGAGCTTTCAGGTGTTCTCTGGCTGCACACACTTTTGGGTTTGCAGAGCTGACGTGCTTCCCTTTGTTCTTTTTCCTCGGCACCAGGGTTTCACTTGCTTCCGCCACTGCATTGGTGAAGTGCCCGTACCTCCTCGTCACACTCTCCTCAGTCCATCCAATCTCTCTCTCCTCTGACTCTCCACACAGAGCACTAAACCTGTTTCTCACTTCCACTGTGAACCTCTCCTGTAGCTTATCATCTTTCTTGAAAGCTCCCCAGTCATAGATTGCTCTCCGGGGCCGAGCCTTGCTCTTTCTTAAGCTCACCCGGACCTCACTCATAACAAGCCGGTGGTCACTACCCAGTGTACTGAAATAGTTGTATGGTTCTGTGTTCAGAACACTATTCCGCCACGTTTTCCTCACCAGAATGAAATCAATGTCCTGGGTATGACATTAAACTACATCCAGTGGCAAGGCTCCAGTTCGGGAGTTCAGGAGTTGTGGGGAATGTGGAGTTACCCCTTAGTTGTCATGACTCCCAGGTCTGCCCTGGCCCGGGGTGGTAGTACCTGTTAGGGCTCCATTTATGGGTTAAATAACTACCTTATTCGAGTGGCGCCGGTAAGGTATTGTCAGCCATTGAAAAAAAATATGGAGAGTCAATCTAACAGCACTAGGGTTAAAGCCCCTAATTACACTGTCAAGGAGCAGCCTGGTCGTTATGACTCTGCTGGCTTAGAGCCACAGAGAGGGCCAGTGGATGATGGATCAGCTGTCTCTGAGACAAATATAAAGAATGCAGTTTTGTCCTGCAGAAGAGCCATCAAAATGGGCACTTTGAATGTGAGGACTATTCGGACGCTGGAGAAGAGAGAGGAGTTGGGACATCTGTTCGAGGAGAGTGGTATACAGATACTTGCGATCCAAGAACACAGGATCCTACACGATGAGCCCGTGAAGAGTGTGATGATCGGGAAGAGGAGCCAGCTCATCACTACATCGGCAGTGAAGAACACAACAAATGCTGCAGTAGGAGGAGTGGGTTTTGTGTTCAGTGCAAAAACCAATCTGTTGGTGAGGGAAATAATGCCTATCTCCCCGCGAGTGTTGAGGGTGACCTTCAATGGAAACCCAAGACTGACAGTCATCTCAGCCTATAGTCCAACCGAGGGGGACAGTGATGTGAGTGCGGAAGAGTTCCATGAGGAGGTGTGTAGAGCTGTCAACACCACTCAGGCACACAATATCCTGCTTCTTTTGGGGGACTTCAATGCACATCTGAGTAAGGAGGGCAGTGAAGATCCTTGCTGGTACTTCCATAACAACACCAACCGAAATGCAAGACTACTGAGAGACACCCTGCTGGAGGCGAACTTGATGGCGACCAACCTAAGGTTTAGGAAGAATCTGGGGAAGATGTTGACCTACATCTCAGATATGCACCTGTCCAAGTCCCAGATTGATTTCATATATATATATAGGAAGGTAAAAACCTGACTGCAAAGCCTAGAGGTTTCGGCTTGTATTTGGCTCGTATTTTTTATCCCACACAAATATAAAGAAAAGAAGCTGAAAATGTTGGAGTTTTTAAGAAGATGCCAAAACAATCACAATATAGCTCTACATTCCTCTATCTCACTTAACTTTTGAAAATCACGAAAGTGTGAATCTGGTTACGTTATTGTAAAGACTGCGTATAGGCGTTGTATTTGTATATATATATATAAATATATATATATGATGTGTATGTGTTATGGTGTTATGTGTGTATGTCTTTCTCTTCTTCTTCTTCTTCTTCTTCTTCTTCTTCTTCTTCTTCTTCTTCTTCTTCTTCTTCTTCTTCTTCTTCTTGGGAGAGTCCTCAAGTATGCCCTCCAGCAGGTCCTCTCAGAAGCAGCCAAGCTCATAGATGTCATTCAACCATTTTGCTGGGTCTCCTGCTGGCTGGTTTTGCCTGTAAAATCTAACCAGTGATTCTTTCCTTAGATATTCTAACCACATATGTATATATTATATATGTATACATATCTTAACACAACTTACATAATTATGAATAAATAAATAAACAAGGGAAATAAAAATTCCGATGTGTTGACAATACCTATACAATTAAATAGTTAAAATTAAAATAACTTCTAAATAGCCTCTAGTAAATTAAATTACAACCACACAGAAAATAAGTATACATTGCTTTATATATGGTGCATTTGAATTAAAACAACAAAAAACCAACAACAGAAAACAAAAATACTACTACTATTGGGCAAAATTCCACATTTTATTTGTGCTGCTGAGAAGTTCATAGGCTAACCAAGATACTCTCATGGAATGAGTAAATGAGATTTATTTTTCAACATAGTCCCTGGAAAGAAAAAAATGCAGTTATTAATAAGAGTTGAAATTAATGTATGCAAGATTTCACAGCTCTAGCATACTCCTTCATAGACAACCTTTGAACTCTTTGGCCGACCCTCGTATATTCTCAGTTTAAATTGAACTGCAGTTAATGCTGCCTTTCATTCTCCTAGGGTCGATAAAATAAAGTACCAGTAATGTACTGGAACCAATATAATCAATTTTCTTTTCCCCATAAAGTGCTGTCCTTGTGCCTAAATAAGAAATCCTTATTAAGAAATATAGATCCTCTTTTACAGATCTATTTCAGAAAGACCTCTACTGTTTCTTCAAGCAATCAGATTTAAGATTACAGTAGAACAGAGAATAAAAGGAGTAAACATTTGAGATGTGACATTAGATTTATCTGATAACACATTTTGTCCATATAATAGATCCAACATGAAGATTTTAAAAATATAAATTCAGAATGTAACCATCCTAGAATTAACTTTTAAAACTAGTTAACAATACCTTCCAAAGAATATCTTCATTATCTTCAAATGAATAAAGTTTTCAATAAACCAGTTCACTATTATAATGAAGCATTATTTAAAAATATTTGAGCAGAAAAATCAGTATATACATAATATAACTATTCTTTCAGATTAAAAAGAGATTAATTGGTATAATCCACCTTTCAATCTACAAGTTTCTACTCCAACAACTAAAACATTCTTTTGGATCATATATAAACACTTTTCTAAACACCACAAATGCTACAAATTGTTCAATAGTACCATAGTTAAATTTTTGTTTTCTACTATACACAACTTTGCACCAGGGCCGTCTTAACACCATTATAGGCCCCCGGACAAAGCAGAGCACTGGGGCCCCTACCTAAACAACCACTCACAGGAATAAAAATACAAATGGGCCCCCTATCCTCGTGGGGCCCCTGGGCAACTGCCCAGCGTGCCCATGCATTAAGATGGCCCTGCTTTGCACAGGTTGTATCTTCTTCAAATGCAACTAAATTGAGAAACAGTCACTCTAACAATGTAAGTCTCCCATGTTATTGCAATTGTAGTAATGACAGCATATATCTCTTCAGAGAATTGGTATTCAGGGTTATTGGGAAAACCAATTCATCCTCTCAATTGTATATAAGTTTAAATGTGAAAACATTTTATAAAAGATTTTAACATAGTTTTTCATTTAGACCTAAAAGTTGAAAGTCTAGCACCTCACTATTGGTATATATCAGACAAGTAAAGAATTCCAACATTCAATTTACCATCTCACAGAATATATTATCAATGCCTAAACTATACAAACATAAAAACTATGCCAATTAAGTACATAATATACTCTGAGTTAAAGACAATTATTAAATAGAAATTTAGAATTCATCCTTTCATGCAGACACTGTTTGTACAATTCCATGTGACATTTCAAATCTATAGGCTTTTCAAATGAGTAAAACTCATTCTTATTTTAACCCTTTAGCATTTAAACTGGTCGTATCTGACCAGAGTTTTCTCACCTCTTTCTGTTCAAACTGGCTGTAACCGGTCACTCATACTGATATTAAGGTATTGTTCTCAAAATAAATAGTATCAAAATCTCATAGATTTGATATTATATGAGATAATTATGTGAGGTAAAGCATTTACCATGAAAATATAATAGTAAATATAGAGTAATGTACATGCTAAAGGGTTAAGGAAACATTGCTTAAATAGTTATATTCTTAGTTATATATGGGTTTATTTACATATGTATATATGTATGTATCTGTGTATGTATATATATGTATGCATACACATATATTTATATTAATAAAGAAGTTTAATGTTACCAGCCAATAATTTTTTATTTAAAAACAAGAAGCAATTTGTATAAAGTAGTATTAGCTATTTTTCTACAGTGATTCTTAACAGTTAAATAAGAAATGTAATTTCTACATGGCTAAATTATCACACGGTAAATACTTCCTGTACCTATTTGTTTCCTTTTGTTTGTTTACTTGATCACACTATGCTCTCATTTTCCTTTAGTCTTACCTATGCCATAATATTCTTCTACCTACTACCTCTTACCTACTGCTTTGAGACTCTGGTAGTTTGGGTAAAATTACAAAGTAAGCAGCTATAATTAGTAACGCACACACACACACGGCGACACACACAGACACAGACAGACACACACACACACTCACAAACACACACACACAGACACCCACCCACCCACATATATATATATATAGTTGATGAGTGACCAAAAAGAGCTTTCTTTGCTGGCCTAATTGTTATGTTGTGAAGATATAGGTATTGTTGTTGTTTAGCTGAAGGTCAGATTTTATCTTGCAGATTTATGATCAACTGCATTCCAGCTGCGACCATTACACCCTTTCTGTTGACTCAGTGTACAGAGAGATATACTATTCAATGTGTCCTTCTTTTCTAAAAAGAGGGGAGAATGATTTGGAAAAGGTTTAGATCAGGGGTGTGCAACATATTCCATTGGCAGGCCACTTTTGAACATTGGAATAACTATTAGGGCCATTAATATTTATTAAGCACTATTCCAAAGATTCACCACAACTTCTTTCTATAACATGGAACTGGGAAATTATAACACACATAACCCTATCAGAACAACTATTAGGGCCATTAATATTTATTAAGCACTATTCCAAAGATTCACCACAACTTCTTTCTATAACATGGAACTGGGAAATTATAACACACACAACCCTATCAGAACAACTATTAGGGCCATTAATATTTATTAAGCACTATTCCAAAGATTCACCACAACTTCTTTCTATAACATGGAACTGGGAAATTATAACACACACAACCCTATCAGAACAACTATTAGGGCCATTAATATTTATTAAGCACTATTCCAAAGATTCACCACAACTTCTTTCTATAACATGGAGCTGGGTAATTATAACACACATAACCCTATCAGTGAAGCCCTTTAGTATAGGTCAACTAATAGAAAATTGTATTACGGTTACGAAAAAAATTCTAAATAAGCTTACAAGGTAAAAATTAAAAACAGTCATCGCGGGCCACTCTGACTGGTCTGGCGGGCCGGATTGTGGCCCACGGGCTGCCTGTTGCACGCCCCTGGTTTAGATGCTATTTGTAACAATTTTGAGCAAATGTATAGAGGATCCCTCATTAGCGCACAGCTGTATAATTGTTGTTTTGTTATTGCTGTTGTTGTGGTAATTAGCAGTGTAATGATGTCAACACTTAACTAATGACTGACATTGAATTAAAAATTAAATCAATAACCACTTCTACTACTATAGTTTCATTTCTAAATTACTGTAGCAATTTGTTAAAGGTGATTAATGTAAATGACACTGCCTGTGTTAGTGTGTGTATGTGTGTGAAGTGACATAGCATCATGTGTTTATGAGTGGGTGTTCTCTAAGCTGCCAGCCTATCTGAGTATATGTGTATGCATTTCAGCTAATGACACACACCACTACATATACATACAAATAATTGGTTGTGTATGTGTACAGATGTCAGTTTGTGTGTATGTCTGTGTGTGTGTGTATGTGTACACACACACATATATATATATATATATCTGTGTATGTGTATGTGTATGTGTGTGTGCTTGTGCATGTATGTGTGCACGTTTGTGTGTGGTGTATATGTGTGTGTGTGTGTGTCTGTGTGTGAGTATGTGTGTGTACTATGCATATTATTCTTAGAAAACAGCAAGCTGGGTATATATTCAAGTTGAGAGAACTCCCTGAGCAAACTGAAGACATTGAGATGGAGTGAATATTGTTCAGCATAGCAATTTCTGCTTCAGCTGTTAAATGCTGTAGACTAAAGAGGCTTGGTGTGGTGCTGAATAGCAGGAAGACTCCTTGGTTCAATCAAGAGGTTAAAAATGCCATCCAAGCAAAGAAAGAAGCAGGCTTACAAAGCTTGGCTTGGAACTAAGTCCTCCTTCTTGCACTTGCGGTACAAGCAGGCATGAACAATTGCAGCAGAGACAGTAAAAGCATCCAAAGTTAAGACATGGGAGGATTTGGGGTTAAGCTGGAATCAGATCAGCAAATAATGTGTTCTGGTAGACCATCTGCCGACTTTGTAATAATAAGCCCTCCTCCACACGTGTTATAAAGAACGTAACTGGGGTTCTCCTCTCTTCAGAGAGGTGAATCCTCGTGAGGTGGAGAGAATACTTTGCTGATCTCCTAACATGATCACAATAGCATCTTCAGATGTACACAAGGTACATCTGGGAGCGGTGACTAATCTGTCAGAGGTTGAGAACACAAGAGCTGTCAAAGAACTCAAATGCGGCAAAGCTGCTGGGAAGATGAAATCTGGCCCGAGATGTTAAAAGCCTTAAATAGAGAACGCATTCTCTGGTTGACTTGTGTGTGCCAGGTGGCCTGAATCTCTGTAAGGGTACCTAAGCAATGGCAATTGGGAGTGATAATCTCAATTTTCAAAAAGGGAGACAAGAAAGATTGTTCCAATTACAGAGGGATCTCCTTGTTAAACTTCACTGGTAAAGTCTGTGCTAAGTGTCTGGTAAACAGATGCAGGTAGATTGTTGAGTCCAAGCTAGCTGATGAACAGTGTAGTTTTCGCCCTGGATACAGCACAGCAGACCAAATATTCACACTGAGGCAGGTATTCGAGAAATCACGGGAGTATTCCCAAAAGATGTAATTTTGTTTTGTCGACCTTGAGAAGGCATATGACCACATTTCTTGGTACCTGCTGTGGAAGATTCTGCAGGAGTATGGGATTGAAGGTCAGCTTCTTGCTGCTCTGATATCTCTATATGAGTGCCCGAGTATTTGTGTTTGGATAAATGGTGCTAAATCGAAACCATTCAAAGTGGGAATTGGACTCAGTCAAGGGTACATACTGTCATCTCTCCTGTTCATTATTTACATGAACAGAATTGACATGCACAGCCAGCTTGGATGTGGTATCATGACTGGCGGGTGTAAAATCAAGTGGCTGGAATTTGCAGACGACATAGTGTTACTCAACTCGACAGAAGATGATCTTCGCCTTGCACTTGATAGGTTTTATGCTGAGTGCTGAATGGATGGAAAGAAAATCAGTGCTGCAAAAACAAAGACACTCATCCTCTTAAGGAAACCTGCACAGAGCTCACTACATGTGAATGGAATTCCACTGAAGTAGGTAAAGAAGTATTTCAGGGCCATGTTCATGAGTGATGGAAGACAGGAGGCTGAAGTAAGTGCAAGAATGGCAAAAGCTGGTGCAGTAATGCGCCAGCTTCAGCATTCACTAATCAGAAGGAGGGAGGTATGCCAAACTCACTGTCTTCAATTTGGTTTCTGTGCCAACCCTAACCTATGGCCATGAATCTGGGGTAATAACCAAAAGAATACGATTGCAAATACAAGGGGCCGAAAAAAGGTTCCTCCGAAGGGCCTTTGGAGTAACGTTACTTGATAAAGAGTGTAGTTTGGCGATCAGAGAGTTACTCCAGGCAGAGCCACTACTTCTCTGAATTGAGAGATCACAGCTCCGACACTATGGACATGTGGTTAGAATGTCTTAGGAAAGAATCACTGGACAGATTTTACAGGCAAAACCAACTGGCAGGAGACCCAGGGATAAACCCTGAGTAAGATGTTGGATAGCATCCATGAGCTTGGCTGGTCACGCTTGGGGATCCAGCCGGAATAATTGGAGACGACTGCTTTTGACAAGACCCGCCGGAATGAGTGTTTGAGGACTCTGCCCCCCTGACCCGCCCAGGAATAAGTGGGCGAAGAAAGAGAAGAAGAAAAAGAAGAAGAAGAAGAAGAAGAAGAAGAAGAAGAAGAAGAAGAAGAAGAAGAAGAAGAGAATGTGTCGGATCTGTTAATATATGTATATGCCTGCTATTCTAATTAGAATAATTTTCCCACATACACGCACAATTACATACATACATACATACATGGTGGCTGCCAACTCATTTTCGAGAACGGCCACTACTTTATATCCATGTAGGAGAACCCCTACCGATGCGCTGAACGAGTGTGACTTTTTAGTCCAGCCAGCGACTTGAAAACTCTGGTACAAACACTACACTTGTGACAATTATTGACACATAGTGCTGGGCCCATGGTACCATGTGACAACAAGTGCAGAGAGATCTCCAGATATAAAGCAATGCCTGTGCCGTGAAGCTTTTATAGTGAGCAAAGGCACTGCACAAAGCCAGTCCCACTCTCTTAACCAAGATGATATTTACCAAAAAGAATACATACATACATACATACATACACACACACATATATCTTCCTTATGGTCTTAATTATATTTCAGAGTATTGTCTTGTTAACTAGTCCTAACTCTGTATGTGCAGGGTTTATAAGCCTGCCTGTGGGGTTATTAGTAAAGTCAGATTTATGATCCTTAAGGGTGATGAAGGCTTTGTGCTTGGTTAAGCATTCTGTGACATCGCCTTTGAGTGGTGCAATTGGGCAAGGTCAGCTGTTATCATCTCATCTCAAGCCTTCCTGGGTCTCCCCACTCCACGACTTCCATTAACTTTGAGTGCTCTGCACCTTTTTATACGGCTGTTATCCTTCATACACATCACATGCTCATACCAGTGAAATCTCTTTGCCTGCACACTGCATCTGATTCCTCTTATACCTAGTTTCTCTCTCAGTTCATTTATACTTTGCCATTCACGTTTATTACTAACACACATCCATTGGAGCATGCAAGCATAATTTCTTTCCAATCTTTGAAAGTCTTCTGCACACAGCGCCCAGGTCTCACTGCCATGCAACATTGCTGTTTGTATGCACGCATCATGCAGTCAGCCTTTCAATTTGAGGGAAAGGCCTTTTGTAGCTAGCAGTGATAGTAGCTCCCTGAACTTCTTCCAACCCATTCTCATTCTGGCTACCGTACTTTCAGAACACCCATCTCTGCTGCTAATTTGGTACCCAAGAAGCAGAAGCTGTTTACTGCTTCTACTGAACCTTCCCGGAATTTGATAGCACTTGTTTCCTGTGGTTGTTTGCTGCCTACAGTCTTGGTGCAACCGCTACATGTAAAGCCTATGTTTTTAGTTAAACTGCATGTTAAACACACACACACATGTATTTACATATGTATATATATATATATATATATATAACATATTATATATGTATATTACCCGACGGGTAATATATATATATAATTGTTTCTACTTTTGGCACAAGGCCAGCAATTTACCCAGTACATTACTGGTACTTTATTTTATCGACCCCGTAAGGATGAAAGGCAAAGTGCCGTAAGGATGAAAGAAGGATGGGTAATATATATAATATATATATATATTACCTATCTAACCCATGCTAGCATGGAAGATAGACATTAAACAATGATGATGATGATGATATATATATAAAGTGGTCTCTTTGGTAAAATTTGTTACCACATCAATTAAAATATATGTATTAAGAGACAATTTTTCTTTACCCACAATTAATACCAAAAGCCTGAACAAAAAGAATTCATTTAAAAGTTAACAGAAATTATAAATAAAAAAAATGCAAATATAAAAAAAGTTTATAAATTGTTTATTTCTATTTGATCTTACTTGACTCATTATTAGCAGAAGAGTGTGAACAAAGGAAAATAATTCAAAGCTATATATACATAGAATTTGTGTGAATGATCCCAAGAGACCTTTCATTACAATTATGGCTTCCGTTTAGAGCCCTCTCAAATGTGTTACCTCATAGCTTTCTCAATGATGTATATTTTATATTCTCTTTTGAAGGTTTAGATTATGATGAAATTTAAAATAAAAAATAAAAATTTTGTTCACAATTTATAAATGTAGAAATGATATTGGATGCCTGTAGAAAGTCTATGACATTATCCTACTTGATATTATTCATTATCAACACAAAGTTACTCAATATCAACATGAAATTGGAAGTTATGATGAAAAGATTTCCAAGTTTATGTTTAGCCTACTAAAGAATTCAGTAAATGAGATCATTAATGAACAGAGAATTTGCATAAATAATAGTAGTAAAAATGTATTTAATTCATTATTTTTATTTTATTACATAAGTGCAATCTACATTATAGAAAATGTATCGCTGCAAATTTTCATTAAAAAGTATAAATTATTTTAGAAATTTATCAGGATATAAAGTTGAGTGAGTGCGAGGCATCAAATTGTATTATACCTCGTTACCTTAATTTTCCATTCATTATTTTTGAATAGAAATCATTTGTTTACATGATTTTATTCATTACCGAATTTATGGAAAAGCATTTGAAAACATTGTTTTCACAACCACAAAAGTTTGTTATTAAAATGTCCATTATATATATATATATATATATATAATAAATACATGAATTATGAAGAAATTTAAAACAAATAAAATGTGAAACTTTCATTAAATTGCTTCATAAATGGAAAACTTTCATTAAATTGCTTCATAGAAATGAAATAAATGTATATTCTAAGACCTGAGCATAAACATGAATAAACCACCCAAACACATAACTTTACATACCTTTTGTATCATCAGGGACATTAAAAACATACATTTTTGGAGAAGTGGATTTCCTTAAGAAAAACATCCAAGCATCACAAGAACATTATAACAACAGTTTATCCTTGTTCTGTCCAAACATAAACATTATACCAATGAAAATATTTATTTCTCCATTGTTACATGCCACCTATCCTTCGCTGTTCTTTCAGTCAAATCATTGAAACTACAAGTGGTCTGAAAGCTGATGAGTGAATTTTAATGATAGTGATCTCCTCTCAGCCATTCTATTTCTTCCTTCCTATCAATTCTTCGAGTTAACTCACTTCAAACTGCTGATTTCTGTCCTCCAAGGTAATGTTTTACCCAATACTGTTTCAATGGCATTTTGCTGTTTTAACAGCTTCCTTATGCTGAGTTTTTCCATTTTCCTATGAATATATATAATATTATTAACACTCTGCTTCTTAAGGATACTGACTATGGTGTAATACCAAAAATACAAGAGCACACCGGCAACCTGACTCACTTAGGCATCGAATGCTGAAACTGGTGAACCAATGAACCAATGAACTCATCATCATAATCATCGTTTAATGTTCATCTTTCATGATAGCATGGGTTAGATGAGAATTGTCCCACTTGAGGCAAGATTGGTTGGATGACCATATCTCACTCGTATAGGACTGTTTCTGGCAGGTTTTCTATGGCTAGATGCCCTTCCTAACACCAACCGCATTTACAGGGTGGACTGGGAGCCTTTTTACTGTGTCTCTTACTCGACCACTTTAGTGTGGACTGGATGTTCTGTGGTACCAACATAATTTTACAGAGAAAGGGTGGTGTGGGTGGAAGTGGGAGGATGGAATAGGGGTAGTGGGGTGGGGTGCATATTTGGTTAAGAGGTGACTATTAACTGTAGGTTTAACTTCATACATAAATATATATATATATTTGTATAAATAAGGATCAGTTATTCTTTCAAGCATGTTATATTCAAAACATAACTGTGCCCCAGTTTGACCTTTTTCTTTTATTAAAGACCTTTCCTACTTCCTTATTAGTTCTTTTTGTTTGGTTTGAAACAGTTGCATTACATACATACACACATACATGATGGCTGCAACATGATTTTGAGTAATGCCATCACTTGATACTTAAGCATGAGCATCACAGACCTGACTTTTTAGTCCTGCTAGGGACTTGCCTATGGCCAGCAATACCATGCATCGCACAAAATGTCACATATCAAGTGATGCCTGTGCTTGAAGCTTTTTTAAGTGAGGAAAGGCTTTGCACAGGACCAATCCCACTCTCTGAACATCGCATGCATTTACCTCAAAAGTAGAACTGGTCTACATCATTGGATGCAAATGAAATCACAGGTATTATATCAGTGACCTTCTCCTAGAGAGATGTCTTAAAGAAGACTAGGAGTCTCTCCAGAAAAAAAAAAAATTTATTGGATGGCCATTGACTCTCCGTTCCTTTGACAGGTTCTGTTTTTCATTCTGCTGGGTCTCCAACATTACACTCCTTACCAAGCAAGCTTGGTGGATTTGCTAATGACCTGACCATGCATACATACATACATACATTCATACATACATAATGGTTGCATCTCAGTTTCGAGAATTGCCATTCCTTAGCCTTTTTCTCGTACATGGGTGGCATGAACCTGATGTTTTAGCTCTATCAAGGACTTAGATTCCTTTCTGCATATGCTGCAGCAAAAGAAATTAGAAAAGGCCATGCTCACGCAACACACATGAAAGTCATTTAGATCAAGTGATGCTTGTACTTGAAGCGTTTTTTAACTGAAGAAAGGATTGCACAGAGCCAATCCCACTCTCTGAACAACAGTGACAGGTATCCAAAAAGAAGAACAAGTCAACATCATTGGCTGCCATTGAGTCACAGGTTTTACATCAGTTTTCCTTCTCCTAGAATGATATCTTAACAAGAACTAGAGGTCTTTCACAAAACAGTAACATTCTTAGACCCATAATTCTATAAGTTTCTCTCACTACCTCTCTCTTTTTCTCACTCATTCACTCTCTCTCTCTCTATTATATATAACTTTATAAAATGGTGTGCTCATGCACAAAGATGCCATAAAATAGCTTATAAAATGGAATAAAAACCCTTAGAGACAGAAAGATAAGTTGCTATTGGCTGCTTATTTGCACACACACACACACACATATATGTATATATATACATATAAACAGAGGTTATAGAGAAAAAGTGCAATTGGAAATAGCACGAAAAATATATTTAAAGGATCTGTTTTTTTTTTTTTCTTCTTTGATTCATCAAAGTGACATTATTGAAAAAATGAGGGCGGTGGATTGGCAGTATTGGTAGAGGGTCGGACGCCATGCTTTGACGTATAGAGTTACGGCCCTTGCCATTCTGAGTTCAAATCCCGCCAAGGTTAACTTTGCCTTTCATCCTTACAGGGTCGATAAAATAAAGTACCAGTAATGCACTGGGTAATTGCTGGCCTTGTGTAGAAACAATTATTGAAAAAATGAGAGGAACAATTTTATTTAAAAATGGATTTATTTAAAAATACATTTATTATAATGTATATAAAATATATAAAATATAACTAGTTTGGATGTATCAGTGTAATCCATCTTATCAAATGTTGAATATTACAATTAAAAAGAATTAAAAAGAATTAAGAATTTAAAATTTAAAATTAAGTGTTGAAGAAGGTCTGTTCATCTTTCTTGTTGAGAAGAAGACTGGGTCTAAAATGGAATCTTATATATATAGAGAGAGGTAGTAGTAGTAGTAGTAGCAGCAGCAGCAGCAGCAGTAGTAGTAGTAGTAGTAGTAGTAGTGGTGGTAGTGCTAGTGGTAGTTGTGTCTTTTCACAGAACAAAATTATTTTTAGGGAGAGGACATGTATCTGAATTGTGTTCAAGGACTGGCCAACAGTTCAGATGGGGGTGGCGAAGAGGGGAAATGTAAGCTATAGACAATTGCTATAGGGGAGAGAGGTAAATGGGATTGTCAAAAGAATAGGATAGCAAAAGAAATTCTATTTTAGGAATATGGTTTTAGAAAGTATGAGTGTGTATATAAACATATATATAAGTGTGTGTGTAGGTACATACACACACGCGTGTGTGTGTGTCTTATTGTAAGTGTGATGGGATCAAAAGTTAGATGTAGTGGGATCTCAGGAAGTTTAACGACCGCAGGAAACAAATGCTACCAAATTCTTAGAGGGTTCTGTAGAAACAGTAGATAGCTTCTGCTACTTAGGTGACCGAATTAGCAGTGGTGGTGGGTGTTCTGAAAGTACAATAACCAGAGTAAGAACAGGATGGAAGAAGTTCAGGGAGCTACTTACCACTGATGGCTACAAAAGGCTTCTCCCTCAGGGAGACTGTATGATGCATGCGTGCAACAACTATGTTACATGGTAGTGAGACTTGGGCACTCTGTGAAGAAGACTTGTGTAGATTGGAGAGAAATGAAGCCTGCATGCTCTGATGGATGTGTAATAGTAATATGCAAGAACGGTGAAGCATAAATGAACTGAGAGAGAAACTAGACATAAGAGCAATCAAATGCTGTGTGCAGGAGATTGCGTTGGTATGGGCATGTGTTGTGTATGAAGAATGACAGCTGCGTAAAAAAGTGCAGAGCGCTCAAAGTCATTGGAAGCCTTGAAGTGGAGAGACCTGGGAAGACTTGGGATGATGTAATAAAAGCCAACCTTGCCCAATTGCACCTCTCAGAGGAGATGACACATGACCGGAATCTCTGGTGATATGCAGTAATACAGAAGACCTGACTTCCCACGAACACAAGCTGAAGCATATGTACAGTATGCCCTTCCCCCAGCATACTGTACATATGTGTACTGTAAAGTGAATGTGTAAAAGACATGGCAAAAAGCACCCAGCTGACACTGTAAAGTGGACGTGTAAAAGGCATGGGAAAAAACACCTACCCTACACTGTAAAGTGGATATGTAAAAGACATGGCAAAAAACATCTAGCCCACACTGTAAAGTGGACGTGTAAAAGACATGGCAAAAAGCACCCAGCCTACACTGTAAATGTGGTTGGCATTAGGAAGTACATCCAGCCGTAGAAAACCAGCCAGAAACATCTCTATATAAGTGAGACACAGTCACCCAACACAACATGCCTCAAAATAGGATCTGTCCAATCCATGCTAGCATGGAAGATGGACGTTAATCGATGATGATGATGATGATGATGATGATGATGATATATTTGTTTGTTTTTGTAGTGTGGTGTGTGTGTTTTAGTTTGATTGTTTGTTACAGATGTTTTTGTGGTGGGTATTTAAAAAAACAGAGTATAGTATTAATAATTGTTTCTACATTTGGCACAAGGCCAGCAATTACCCAGTGCATTACTGGTACTTTATTTTATCGACGCCGTAAGGATGAAAGGCAAAGTTAACCTCGGCAGGATTTGAACTCAGATTGGCAAGGGCCGTAACTCTATGCGTCAAAGCATGGCGTCCGACTCTCTACCGATGGCTTTCATTCAGGAATTTGGACAGGGTTATTTTTGGAAAATATGGGTAGGAATAATTTATTTTTTATATTGTGGTGTGTGTGTCTGCAAGAGAGAGAGAGAGAGAGAGAGAGAGAGAGAGAGAGAGTATATGTGTGTGTGTATATATATATATACATCTCGGGAACAATTTTGAATAGCGGCAGTTTGTAATTCGAACTCGGGAATTTTATATTCTCTGAGTGAAAAGAACCTTCTGACGAGACTTTATCTTTTCAATGGAGGCCCGCAAAGACTATCCATTTATTTTTGAGACTCGAAACCGTTTCGGTAAAGGTAACCATAGTAAGTACAGTGAATTTTTTTAAATTTATTTTGAAACTTTTTCTTATTTGCTAAACCTTGATTATATAAGTATATATGTATATATGTATATGCACACACACACACACGCGTATGTATGCAAATGTATCGATCTGTCTGTACATGTTTATGTGCTTAGTCAATGGGTCCTTATGAATAATCTAATAGGGGTGATTACATATTTAATTTTGGTTTAAATCTGTTAAGGAATAGTTTTTCTTTATTTATTCTTTAGATTCTTTCACACAACAACAAAGAATAAATAAAGAAAAACTATTCCTTAAGAGATTTAAACCAAAATTAAATATGTAATCACCCCATTAGATTATTCATAAGGACCTATGTAAGTGTATATATATATATATGGTGGTGGCTGCCAACTCATTTTCGAGTACGACCAGTACTTTATATCCATGTAGGAGAACTCCTACCGATGCGCTGAACAAGTGTGACTTTTTAGTCTAGCCAGCGACTTGAAAACTCTGGTACAAACACTACACCTGTGACAATTATTGACACATAGTGCTGGGCCCATGGTATCATGTGACGACAAGTGCAGAGAGATCTCCAGATATAAAGCAATGCCTGTGCCGTGAAGCTTTTATAGTGAGCAAAGGCACTGCACAAAGCCAGTCCCACTCTCTTAACCAAGATGATATTTACCAAAAAGAACATCATTGGATACCATCAGAGTTGCAGGTGTTATATCAGAGTTTTAATTCTCCTAGAATTCTGCCTTGACAAAGGCTAAGGGGTAATCTCTCCCGGTGATTTTGCATGGCCATTGACTCTTAAGAGCTCCTTTGCCCTTTGACAGGTTTTGTTTTTAGTCCTGCAGGATGTCCAAAGTCACCCTCCTCACCAAGAAACCTTGGTGGCGTTGACAGTTTAGTCGCCAACAACCCGACCATGGGACAGATTGTACTGGAATACATGTTACCAGTAGCACCAACTGGTGACCTGACATACATATACACACATATACACTCTCTCACTCTCTCTCTCTCAAACACATACACACCTCAAAATAAAAAAGAAATTATTCCTACACATAGTTTCCAAAAATAATCCCTCTCTAAATTCCTGATTGAAAGCCACTAATACTATATTCTGTTTTTTTAATTACCCACCACAAAAACACCTATAACAAACAAACTAAAACACACACACCACATTACAAAAACAAACAAATATATATATACATATATATATATATATGTATATATATGGAGGCACATGGCTTAGTGGTTAGAGCATTGGCCTTGCAATCGAAAGGTTGTGAGTTCAATTCTCAGACCGGGTGATGTGTTGTTTCCTTGAGCAAGACACTTTATTTCACATTGCTCCAGTTTACTCAGCTGTAGAAATGAGATGATAGGGACTGGGGTCCCTATCATTCCACTGCAAAGTGGTCGTGCAGGTGCCACGGATAAAAAGCCCAGCACTCACTGTAAATGAGGTTGGTGTTAGGAAGGGCATCCAGCTGTAGAAATCAAGCCAGAATCAGTTCCCGTCCTACACTTGCAAGCAGGGAAAACGCGGACGTAAAATGAAATGATGATGATGATGATGATATATATAGTAGAACACTGGAAGGTAATATCTGTAGTGATAAAGTACTCAGTCCATGGGACGAGTTAGGTAGAAGTAGTTACACAACAGTTAGTTCACCATACCGAGAACAATTGTTTGCTGAGGATCCGCTAAGGTGAAACAATTGTTGTCGGTATAGTGAACTAACTGTTGTGTAACCACTTCTATATATATATATATATATCTATCTAACCCATGTCTAACCCATGCTAGCATGGAAGATGGACGTTAAACGAAGATGATGATGATATATATATATAGTGGTAGAACACTGGAAGGTAATATCCGTAGTGGTAGAGCACTCAGTCGATGGGATGAGTTAGGTAGAAGTGGTTACACAACAGTTAGTTCCCCATATTCTCGGTATGGTGAACTAACTGTTGTGTAACCACTTCTATATATATATATGTGTGTGTGCGTGTATGTGTGTGTGTGTATATATATATACTAGCAATTTAGCCCGGTGTTGCTCAGGTTTGTTCATTTGCTATGAAAAGTTACATACAGGTAAATGTAGCTTGAAAGCGAATAAGCTTAACAATTAAGTGCATAAAGCAGTTGAACCGGTTATTAATAGTTACGAACCAATTAGCATTTTGGACAATCAATGATGGGTTAATAATCTTCCAATAGCGAATTTAGCAGACCAAAGTTGCAAGATGGTGGCCCTGATGCCGCTGGGTGTCAGATCTGTCCGCTATGGGTGACCCTACCAGGAAATAGTTTTCCAGACGGCATAGCTCCAACACCTCCAACACCTGCACCAACATCTCTAGCACCTTTTTGTAGACGATATTGCGTGTCATCCCTTGAGGAGTGTAAGCAAAAAGTCCATTCCTGCTCCTACGTGGGAACAGGCAAAATAAAGTTGGCCATGGCAGAAGCATGGCTCCCCCAAATGGATGCCCACCACCGACAATGTTTGCCCTTGTGACTTGTTAATGGACATGGCAAAACATGGTCTCACCGGGAATTGGGATCGGCGGAAATCGAATGGGATATCTGACGCCGAGGGGAAAAGGTTCATCCTTGGCAGTGTATTCAGCAGAATTGCCAGAAGTACAACACTATGGGTGTTGTCATATTAATATTTAACCAATGAAAGTCGTAAAAAATAAATAATTTAAACATTCCGATTCATTTTTTTAATTACCCACCACAAAAACACCTATAACAAACAAACAAACTAAAACACACACACCACATTACAAAAACAAACAAATATATATATACATATATATATATATATATATATATGTATATATATATAGTGGTAGAACACTGGAAGGTAATATCTGTAGTGGTAAAGTACTCAGTCCATGGGACGAGTTAGGTAGAAGTGGTTACACAACAGTTAGTTCACCATACCGAGAACAATTGTTTGCTGAGGATCCGCTAAGGTGAAACAATTGTTGTCGGTATGGTGAACTAACTGTTGTGTAACCACTTCTATATATATATATATATATATATATATATATATATATATATATAACCCATGCTAGCATAGGAGATGGACGTTAAACGAAGTAGAAAGAATGAGAAATAAGATGGATTGAGGGGACGGGCGGGTTGGAATTGGAAAAACCTATTGAAGGTGGGAGTGAAAAATAGACGGGTGAGAAGAAGAGGGTGGTGTAAGAAGAAGATTGTAATAGTGGAAAAGTGGTAGAGAGTCGTGGAATATTTAAATGCAAGAAGCAAAGAAAATTTCAATGATACGAAAGATTTCCTGGTGGGAAGGTGTGTGGCTGAGTGGTTAGAGAATTGGATTCCAACCCGCCCGTCCTCTCAATCCATCTTATTTCTCATTCTTTCTTCTGATGAAGGACTAGCGTCCGAAACGTTAAGACCCTCTTCCTGCTATATCAAGTGTTAACCTAATATACACCTTCCATATACTTGAGGTTGTGAGTTCGATTCCTGGACCGGGCGATGCACTATGTGCTTGAGCAAGACACTTTATTTCACGTTGTTCCTTCTACCTGGAGTTGCGACTGATAGATAGTACTAGCAACTGGAAAGACCGGCGGAAACATTGTTTCCTTGGTCCGATTTGATGAAAGTTGATCGATCCTTTGTTATATTTATATATATATATATGAGAAAGCCTTTGACAGAGTTCCCCGTCCTATAATCTGGTGGGCCCTTAGGAAACTAGGAGTCGATGAATGGCTTGTGAAAGCTGTACAATCCATGTATAGGAGAGCAGTCAGCAAGGTTAGGATTAGCAATGAGTATAGCGAGGAATTTAGCATACAGGTCAGTGTCCACCAGGGCTCTGTTATTTGCCCTCTCCTGTTCATCATAGTTATGCAGGCAATAACGGAGGAGTTTAAGACCGGATGCCCATGGAACTTCTGTATGCAGATGACCTCGCACTTATAGCTGAATCTATGGTGGAACTAGAGAAGAAATTCCAAACTTGGAAGCAGGGACTAGAAAGAAGGGGTATCAAAGTCAACCTGACAAAGACTAAGGACCTTGTAAGTAGATGAGAAAACAGAACCCAGATCCCCTCACGGAAATGGCCTTGCTCAGTATGTAGGAAAGGTGTAGGTAGGAACTCCATCCTCTGCCCCAAATGCAAACAATGGGTACGCAAGAGATGTAGTGGGACCTCAGGAAGCTTAACTAAGAATGTAGGCTTCACATGTAGCAGCTGCGCTGGGATAGTAAGCAGCAAACAGCCACAGGAAACAAGCACCACCACACTCTGGGAGGGCTCTGTAGAAACAGTAGCCAGCTTCTGCTACCTAGGTGACCAAATTAGCAGCGGAGGTGGGTGTTCGGAAAGTACAATAACTAGGGTAAGAACGGGATGGAAGAAGTTCAGGGAGCTACTGCCACTGCTAGTTGCAAAAGGCTTTTCCCTCAAAATGAAAGGCAGACTGTATGATGCGTGTATCCGAACAGCGATGTTGCATGGTAGTGAGACCTGGGCGCTGTCTGTTTCTACAGAATCACTTGCGTAGATTAGAAAGAAACTAAGCCTGCATGCTCCGATGGATGTCTAATAGTAATATACGCGAACGGCAAAGCATAAATGAATTGAGAGAGTGACTGAGCATAAGTGGAATCAAATGCTGTGTGCAGGAGAGGCGGTTGTGTTGGTATGGACATATTATGCGTATGAAGGATGACAGCTGCATAAAAAGGTGCAGAGCACTAGAAGTCAATGGAAACCGCGGAGTGGGGAGACCCAAGAAGACCTGGGATGAGGTGATAAAAGCCGACCTTACCCAATTACATCTCTCAAAGGCGATAACACAGGACCGTGACCTCTGGCGTAACGCAGTAATACAGAAGATTCGACCCCCCACGGATACAAGCTGAAGCGGAAGCATATAGACAACATGCCCCCACCCTCTCCCACTGGAAAGTGGTCGTGGAGGTGCCACGGCAAAAAAGAAGCCAGCCCACACTGTAAAGTGGATGTGTAGGCGCCACGGAAAAAAAGCACCCAGCACTCACTGTAAATGACACCGATCTCAAACTGTGGCACGCCGCCCAGGCTTTGTTCTTCCTCTCAACCACATCATCTTCCGTATTCCAAATCCTTGCTCCCAAATACAGGAAGTCCTCAACTAATTCCACATATATATATATATATATATATATATATATACAGTCAGTAGGCATCTCTAACAAAATACACCCCCGTCCCACCACCCCCACCCCATCCACACCGCCCCCTTCTATGTAAAGTTATGTTGGTGCCACACCATCCAGGCCGAAACAAATGAGATCGTGTAGGTGTCACGACAAAAAAAACACACAGTCCACGCTGAAATGTGGCCGTGTAGGCAACACGGTAAAAACCTCCCAGCCCCACACTGTAAATGTGGTTGGTGTTAGGAAGGGCATCCAACTGTAGAAAACCTGCCAGACAGTCCTATGTGAGCAAGACGATCACTCTTGCCTCAAGTGGGAAAACCCCCGTCCAAACCCATGCAAGCGTGGAACACGGACGTTAAACGTTGATGATGATGATGTGTGTGTGTGTGTGTGTAAATGAAGTAATTGCATCGGAAAGGTACAGGGAAACATAACTATATATATATATATATATATATATTTCGGCTTTGAATTTGTTTTGCAGGATTTCCTATCTGAAAACGTGTGTTGAAACAGATATTGTTATACTTTGGGAGGGTCATGTTGCCAATAAAAACACATGTCTTCTGGTTTTCACTTTAATTTATTTTAAATTTCTGATTGGTTGGTTTGACTGACAACTGGATGGTTCTTTATATATTGTCAAAGCTCTTTCGTCACACATTATGTGACCTCTTCAGTGAATTTTTTTGTATCTCTCTTTATTCTATCCTATACCATTTTGTTTTTGTGTTGTGTCTCTCTCTCTATATATATATACATATATATATATATATATATATATATATATATATACCCTTGCAAGTAGGGAAAAGCGGACGTAAAATGATGATGACGATGATGATGATGATATATATACGCACATATATATGCAAAATATGTGATTATAGTGTAGTACTTCACTACACTTTTGTAAGATGAGATAAGTTCTATGCACATTACAGTCCTCAATTCCCCAGGAGTACAAAGTGGACAATTAAGTTATTGACCATTAAAATACCCTGTTGTTAAAGGCAGTTCAGATAGCGGAAAATTTAGAATTCAATAATAGAAAAAAGTCAAGGATATGAAATTATATTTATTATTTCATTTCTGTGCACATTTCAATGCAGCTATAATGACACATTCATTTGCAGAAGAACAGGAAATTATCAATTAACATTTAACTGTATCATATATGTTATACTTTAACCATATATTTTCAGGGAACGTACACAGAATAAATAAAATTTAAGAGAAGCTTAACCTCACAAGAAAAACAAAACAATATCAAAAAGCATTCAATGTAAAAGCAAGCAATTAGATTCAAATGCTTGTTATGTAGAATGAATTTTCCTTAAAGCCATGCAAGACTTGTTTACTTGTGATTTTTATGTCGTTAGATTGCAGTGTATAGTTAATGTATAGTTTATTTATCTAGAATTTTGCTATAGATTTTCTTTATATAAGTAGTATAATATCTGTTAATTAAGTTGTAAGAAGAGTACATGAAAAGCATTGACAGGTACATATAATTAGCATAATATGTAAGGAAGAAGATATATAAAAAGATAAAAGATATATAAATAGAAAAATATATATTTGTAGCACATGTAGGTATTACCGTATTTGTTAATCTGGTTCGAAAATTAAAATAAAATATTTAGTTTTGACATTTTATTTACTGTTCTTTCTTCATTTTTTTTTACTGTTTAGTTTTAAGTTATAACCAGCTTTATTGTTGATGTCTTCCAGAGAAAGAAAGAGTGATGAAGAGAGATAAAGGAACCTTAGTATTGTAATGGTAATTTATGTACCAACCTCAAAATGAGGAAAGGCACAGATGTCCTTGGTAGGATTTGAACACAGAATGCAATTAATCAGAGTAAATACCAAGATTTTTTTAATCCAACACTCTAAAGACTCTGCCAAGTCACGACCCTGCAACCTTATAAAAAACTGGCTAAATTTCTCCAGGTGGATGCCATAACAACATATGAGAGTACATATCACTTTGATAACAAATATGAGGATTTATAGGCAGAGTACACAGTCTAATGATGACAGTGGTTATATAAAGAGCTTATAGTTAAAATACATATCTAAGAGTTAACAGTAGAAATATATATAAACTTATAATCAGGGTACAGTGAGGCTGGGGGCCTTGCCAGAAGTATAAGGGTCAGTAATGTCATGTGGCTAGAGGGCCTTGCTGGAAGCAGAAGGGTGAGTAACATCATGTAAGGGAAGATAGGATGTAGCAGGAGTTTAGTGTGCCTCTTTTGCTATCAGTTGGTTGGGGAGAAGCACATATTTTTGCTGCATGCACTGGAGTGATATGTGTATATGTCCTGGCCAGAGGTTTAGAAGGTAGGGCACTCATGGATACAGATATACCCCACTCTGGACAAGAATAATTAGTGAGATATCCTGTGAGGTAGGTGAGCTATGTCCCCACCTCTTGTACAACAGGTACATAGCAAAATAATTGTTTCTATTTTTGGCACAAGGCCAGCAATTATCCCAGTGCATTACTGGTTCTTTATTTTATTGACCCCGTAAGGATGAAAGGTAAAGTTAACCTTGGCAGGATTTGAACTCAAAACGTAAAAGGCCATAACTCTATGCTGCAAAGCATGATGTCTGATGTTCTACCGCTAAAATAATGACAATAGGTATACATGAGGACATGTAGTCAGGGAAATAGCTTAGTAATGACAATGGTTATACTTGAGGCTATGTAGTATAGGTTATAATGCTTACCACTGTCATCATTAAACTATGAACCCTAACTACTGGCTTACATATATACCCACTGCTATATACAGTCATTATACATCCTCATATATACCCACTGATATATATAGTCTTTATACATCCTCATATATACCCATAACTATGTATAGTCATTAAGTATCCTAATATATACCCATAACTATATAGAGTCATTATACATCCTCATATATACCCATTGCTATATACAATAATCATACTTTCTCATATATACCATAACTATTTATAGTCATTATACATCTTCATGCATACTCACAACTATGTACAGTCATTTTACATCCTAATATATACCACAACTATGTATAGTAATTATACACCCTCATATATACTCACAACTATATACAGTCATTATACATACTCATATATACCCAGTCATCATTAGGCTATGTATAATGATTATGTAAGTATGTGCGGTTAGAATGTTGGGCTTACAATTGTGAAGTTGTGAGTTCAGTTCTTGAACTGGGTGGTGTGTTGTGTTCTTGAGCAAAATACTTTATTTCATGTTGCTCCAGTTAAATCAACTGGTGTCAAGCTGAATCGGCTTTTGTCTTTCCCTTGGACAACATCAGTGGCATAGAGAAGGAAGACAGGCATGGACGGGCAACTGTTGGTTATCCACAAAGACACCGTACTCAGTTTTGTGAAGTGGAATTTTCTCGATGTAAACCTATGGTTAGCCTTGACCAAAGGGAGAATATGATATACAGTTATTGTACATACCTATATATAGTGAGTCATCATTAGGCTGTGAACAGATATTGTGAGACTCTTGTATATTTAGTGTACATAAACACATTGTATATGTCTTCATATATACCTCTATGATAAACCAGGCCATACTGAACCCTTCTCACAGTGGAACTATGGTTTGGGAGATGCAGCCTTCACATACACCTCTATTATGAACCAGACTATGTTAGTCATCATCATCATCATCATCATCATCATCACCATTTTACGTCCGTTCTTCCACACTAGCATGGGTTGTCCTGTTGTGGGCAGTAACCGGTCGGCTGACCATGCCTTGCTCATACGGGAACTGATTCTGGCTTGATTTCTACAGCTGGATGCCCTCCCTAACACCAACCTCATTTACAGTGAGTGCTGGGGCTTTTTTCCATGGCGCCTACATGTCTACTTTGCAGTGGGAGGGTGTGGGAGCATATTGTCTATATGCTTCAGCTTCGGCTTGTACCCGTGGGGGGGGGGGGGGGTGTCAGGTCTTCTGTTAGTGATGCTGCTAATTAATAGTAAGTTACCAACATGATTAAGATTACTTTGTAACATAAAAATAGTTATCTAGTAACAACTAAAAGTCTGTCTCGAGCCCAGAGGCTCATCAGGCCAGTCCTTATCCTAGTTTCTATGGAGTGAAGCAATTGAAAGTACAAGAACCCCATTGGAAACAATGCCAGCCCATTGCAGGGACAAACCCCCAGCTTTGCTGGTATTCATTTTCAGCTGAGCATACTGGAGCAATGTGAAATGAAGTGTTTTGCTCAAGAACACAACACACAATCCAGTCCAGGAATTGAACCGATGACATTATGATCATTAGTCCAACACTTTAACCACTAGGCTACATGCCTCCAATCTTGTAACAGACATTCATTTAGCAACTTGCGTCATATTTAACTTGGTAACATAGAGATAGATATCCTAGTAAAATAGACATAGTAAGGTAGTAACATTGGTTACCTAGTAACATAGACATAGATATCCTAATAATATACACATTAATTTAGTATGATCATAGTTACCCCAATGGCATAGGGTGGGTGTTAACTGCCCTGCGCTATAGCCAAATTGGCTGCACCTTTCCTTAAATATAACACACACTGAAGCATATAGACAATATGCCCCCACACCCCCCACCGCAAGGTGGTCGTGGAGGTGCCACGGCAAAAAAGCACCCAGCCCACACTGTAAAGTGGACGTGTAGGCGCCACGAAAAAGCACCCAGCACTCACTGTAAAGGAGGTTGGTGTTAGGAAGGGCATCCAGCTGTAGAAATCAAGCCAAATCAGTTCCTGTATGAGCAAGACATGGCCAGCCGACCAGACACTGCCCACAACAGGACAACCCGTCTATCCCATGCTAGCGTGGAAGAACGGACGTAAAACGGTGATGATGATGATGATGATGATGATTTGACTACAGTAAACACACATATTTAAAAACGCCACCCTGAGTTGTCCCCACATCCTGCACACTCCATGCAGTGCCACTGGTCAAACTAGTAACATAGATATAGATATCCTAGTATTATAGACACAGAAACTAAACATATTCATGGTTACTTAGTAACATAGAAAAAGTTATCTTGTAACTTAGATATACTAGTATTCTCTAAAGAATGTAAAAGATCAACATACTGTTATTAGTACCACCTATGTCAGTATTATTAAGTCCGTATTATTAAGTCCAGTATTATTAAGTCCAAGGGCGGTGGATTGGCAGTATCGGTGGAGACACCATGCTTTCCAGCATAGTTACGTCCCTTTACGATCTGAGTTCAAATCCCGCCGAGGTTGACTTTACCTTTCATCCTTACGAGGTCGATAAAATAAAGTACCAGTAATGCACTGGGTAATTGCTGGCCTTGTGCCAAAAGTAGAAACAATTATTAAGTCCAACCATTTATAGCAGGGTAAACAGAGAGTAAACAGTGATGATGAGGATTTCATACACACATACACACACACACACACACACAGTGAAAGCAGATGTTAAATGATGATGATGATGATCCACACACACCCACACACACATATATACAGGTAGAATTCCGTTATAACGAATACCATTATAAAGAATTTTTCTTTACAACAAATTTTTTTTATACCTTGTGAATTTCGTCATAATGGAATTCCACTGTATATATATCTATGAAAAGAACAAGATTAACAAGAACATTAAATCATTTAATCGAATTACAACATGCGGTGCACCAGCATGGCCACAGCTGGATGGCTGGAACAGGTAAAAAAGTAAAAGAGTAAAAGAGTTTCATTAAACTAAGAAGAACACTACATCCCTATTAGAATAAGCTCATCAGAATCGATTAAATACAAATAATCAATACCTTAATACCCAGGAATTCCAGTGATAGAGCAAAAAAATAGCTTTTGTTTACAATGTATATTTTTTTGCTCTATCACTTGAAAACGTTAAAATTTATGGAAGCCTAAAGATGTAATTAAAATTTATCAGTGATAAAATGTAAAATATAATTACCTTACATTGATACATATATACTACTCACTAAAATAGAGTTACAGGTTATATAACTAGAACATATAAGTTACCCTTATTAATTGTTACAAAGTTAATACTAGCTATAAAATTTATAAAATTAATACTAATAAAATATACAAAGAAAAACAATAAGAATTTATGGAAGCTGAACCATTCTCACAGCGAAACCATAGTTTGGAAGCCACAACCACATTTACAGTGTAGAATTGGATGACACCACTACGAGGAGTAACAGGGCAGTTGGTTGTGCTGAACCCTTCTCACAGAGGAACCACCATTTCAGAGCCTGAACTGGATGGCACTGCTATGAGGAGGGACAGACCAGTTGGCTGTGCGAAACCCATTTCACAGCGAAACCATAGTTTGGGAGCTGCAACCACATTTACAGCATGATACTGGATGGCACCATTATGAGGAGGGGCAGGCCAGTTGGCTGCACCAAACTCTTCTTAAAGTGGGACCATAATTTGGGATCTGTAACCACAATTGCATTGTGAAACTGTATGGAACTGTTAGTGTGGTACTGGTTGGCACCATTATGAGAAGGGTCAGGCCAGTTGGTTGCGCCAAACCTTTCTCATAGCACAACCATAGTTTTTGAGCCTGGAACTAGATGGCACTGCTACGGGTTGGGACAGGCTAGTTGGCTGCGCCGAACCCTTCTTACAGTGAAAAAATAGTTTTGCCGCTGCAACCACATTTGCAGTGTGGAATTGGATGGCATCATTATGAGGTGGGGGCAGGACAGTTGACAGCACTGTACTCTGCTCACAGCAGAGCCATAGTTTATGAGGGAGGTTGGGCCAGTTGGCCGTGTCAAGGGAGCCATGTTACTGGGTGGGCCTGCCGTTGACTATGTTTGCAGTGTGTGGCTGGGTGGTGAGTCCAGGATTGAGTTGTCGACTCTGGTCTTTTGTTGTATGCTGTAGCACCAGAGGACTCAGTCCTGTGTTATCCTCATTGGGAGATTCAGTTGAGTCAGGTCTGCCTTTATTGTTTCATCCCACATCTTCCTGGGTCTTCCACTTTGGGGCCATCCTGCAACCTCTATAGCCCTGCACCTTTTTAAACAGTTATCATCCTTCGTGTGCATCACAAGACCATACCGCCGCCACAGTCTTCTCTCCTCCACACAGCATTTGATCCCTCTTATGCCCAATTTCACTCTCAATACACTTACACTTTGCCGTTCATGCACACTTCTGTTATACATCCATCTGATCATGTAGGCTTTGTTTCTTTCCAATCTCTGTAGGTTCTCGGCATTTCTGAGTACACACAGACACCATACAGCTTGCTTTTTATCTTGAGTGAAAGACCTTTTGTAGTTAGCAGCAACAGTAACTCCCTGAACGTTTCCATCCTGTTCTTAGTCAGGAAACTGCTTTCTGCACAACCACTTCCGCAGCTGATTTAGTCACTCAGATAGCAGAAGCTATCAACTATTTTTATGGGGTCTTCTGTGCAATTAAAGGTATATATATATATATATATATATATATATATATATATATATATATATATATATCGTTCATTTGTTTTATCTTGGACTGTTTCAGCTTCGCATCTGAAAAGAGGGTAATAGTCCTGAGCCCTGAAATATCATGTCAAAATACACTGGGTAAAACATTACTTTGTTTTGTTTTGTTTCATTCACCATCATTTGCCCTTTGTATTTTCTACTGCATTGAATCAGCTTTTAAAAAACTTATCGGTCATTTACTACATATCTCACAATGCTTCATATTAACTACACTACTCTCTCTCTCTCTCTCTCTCTCTCTCTCTCTCTTTCTCCCTCTCTCTCTCTCTCTCTCTCTCTCTCTCTCTCTCTATATATATATATATATATATATATATATATATATCAGCACAGACACCTTCGATTACTGCCTTTTTAAAACACGTCCAACTGAACTTCTTATAGACCAACATTTAATAGTTTTCCAAGAGATGGTTACCTAAATAGACCTATTTTTCCTCAAAGAAATTTTTTTCTCGTTTCTGCCATTGCTTACTCTCTGCTACTTTTTTAATCTCTCCTTTAATTTCTCATTCTATTTTTTGATGAATTGCTAGCGTCTGAAACTTTAAGACTCTTTTCCTACGTAAAACTAATATATTTCTTCATAGTTCTGTATTGTCTGCTTTGTTATTTATGTTTGTTTTTTGCACACACACACACACACATATATCAATTAAAATGTTATTTGTCTCTAATACTTAGAAATCTCAATGAAAGTATAAAATATAAAGATAAATTATCAACTCAGAGAAGTAATTAAATATATCAAATTTAAGCCAAAATCTTGATTTGGGGATTTATAAGCTAGACTGACTAAAATAAGTCAGTTTTACTCATACAGTTTCCCAACCATGGTTTCTGGAACTAAGAAACAGTAGTAATTATTTCAAAACATTGGAATAATCAATACTGGAAGAATTTAATTTCGTCTTCAGGTGGAGAATTCTTTGGAGTAAGAGGAGACATTGAATATAAAGCACTGCATAGTAATCAATGCATTGCATCATTGAATTACTAAATTATTACATCTCTCTCTATGTATTAGGACAATATGGTGGGCTTATAGTAACGCTAAAAATAACAGCAACAACAGTCTAAATCTACTCTACAATGAAGGAGTGGCTAATACCAAAAGTTATTTGTCTCTAATACTTAGACATCTCAATGAAAGAATAAAATATATTCATACATTATCAACTCAGAGATGTAATTAAACATACTAAACTTAAGGGGCATATAAGCTAGACTGACTAAAATAAGTCAGTTTTATTCATATAGTTCCCTGGCCATGTCTCCTTTTATTCCAAAGTATTAGTATATTTTATCCTTTCATTGTGCCCCTTCCTCCCCACTATAGTTCAAACCCTCCATGCTCCCACTTCAGTGCTATCCCCACTTTGATGTTCTCACCACTGGACCCCCCCACGCTCTTAAAAGTCACCCCTTGCCCTTCCCTATTCATCACTCTGCCATATCACACCAGCATGTCTGGGAGGTCAGTAGCCCTGCTTCAGTACTGTAGACCAAAGGTTCTCAACCCATTTCGGCCAAACGCCTCCTTTTGCCCCTCAAAATCACGAAACGCCCCCCCCCCCCCCCTACCCTATTTTTCCATTTTTCAATGTACTACTGATTTTGATATCAGTAGATTACTAAAAAATTGATTAACGATATTCCAAAGATACCATTGCAGGCAGTTGAAAGTATAAATACATTCCTTGAAAGGAAGTATATAAATTAAAAAAAAAGGAACATAAATGTTCTTTTTTATGAATAAGGACCAGTTGAATTTGTTATATTCCCACCAGACGATACCAGCTATTTTGAACATTTATACAAAAGCAACTCTGTCTATCCAAAGAGTGCTCTTATCTGGAAGAAAGTGGCAATTGTATTATTTCAAAGCTTTCCAATTTTCCCTTTAATGAAACGGACAGAATAAATGTTGATATCTAACTTGATGTCCCCTCCGCTTTGTGAGCTTAGAGACCACGGAAGAGGGTTTTCATGACCACGTAAGAGGGTATATTCATTAGTAAACGGTAAAATATATACAACAAATGAGTAAGTGAATTGTGGTAGATGGTTTCCAGTCCATTCAGACTGCAACTACAAATAAAAAATCGACTTACTTTGACCTCGTTTCAATGGGACCCTTGAGCTTCATGGAGTCTAGCTAACTATTTGACGTCAGGCTGGATTTTCGTGAGCTGTAGCCGGAGATCTCCATGTGCAATCACATTGTAGCGGTTGCGAGCCTTACTATGCAGTCTGGAAACAACGCCAAACCCCCTCTCGACTCAGTATGAGCTAGGAAAAGGCAAAGCAAATCTCTTAGCCTCTGCATGTGGGAGTGGAAATCGACGCTGAATTTCCTCTTGCATCCAAAAAAAGGGGTTCACCTATTTTGGAAAATTTAATTTTGATAATGTCATCTGTCTGAAGTTCAATTAATTCTTCCTGAAATTTAACGTCGAAATTGTCGACGTTAGCTATGAAGAGATCTGCTATCCACATTGGGATGTCCATCTGCAAAAGGTCGACAAACCGTTCTCTCATGCTGTCTTGTAGTGCACGGAGGTGCGCGGTATAAATTTGGAGTTGGTCATCGCTCACAATGTTTTGAACATTGGCGACACTAGGAAAATTATAGAATTCCCGTCGACAAAGATTCCTTTCGATGACTTTCAATTTGGCCAGGAATATTTTCACAGCATTCCTTGCTTTAAACAAGGTGATCTTCTCCTCCTGCAAAACCATAATGAGGCTATTGCATTTGTCGAAGATGTCGGCAAGGTAGGCGCAGTCTTGCCTCACATCGAGGGTTTTTTATTATACAGTTGTGTGTTGCGTCCCCGAAGAAACTCAATGATAGAGTCGAACAGTTCAAAGAAGCAACATGCTACCTAGATTGAAGGTGGTACTTTGAAAAGATTTGTTCAATCCTTCAAAGAATTGAAGTAATGGAACTACAACGTGCAATCCAAGAACACACTGACCCGGAGAGTGACACGTAAGAATAACATTAGCTCTGGGTGCAATGTTGGTGCCAAACTCATTTGTTGCCTCTTGTAAAGAAATAGGGACATCTGAATAATTGTCAAGAAGGGCTTTGACTGCAGAAAGTCGTGTTAGCCATCGAGTAGGGCACACAAGTGTTAAGGGGCGTGGTGACGATACTTCATTTTCTTCATCATGTTCTGATAAATACGCTTGCTTAAATTTCCCTGATGTACTATATAGTTTCCGCAATTCATTCACGTAATCTAGAACAGTTTTGATAAGTGAAGCTTGTTGTATGGACTTAGTTATAATAAGTTGAGAAATATGAATGCCGCAGTGCACGTAATGGGCCAAATCAAGTTATGTTAGAATCTTTAAAAAGATCTTTAAAAAATACCCGTGCGAATTAAATACAAAAAAAGTTTCAGTCCAAAACAAAAGCAAATTATATATTTTTGAAAAATAGACGTGAATGTTCTCAAAGACTTGATTTCAGTCGAAAAAGCTTTTTTTAAATTCTATATTTCACTGTTAGCTGTTGTAATATTTTGATTGGATAAACAATTCTACAATTCAAACTGTAAAGTCAAAATACAAAAGATGTAAAATATGAAGAATTTCTTACCTTTCTCTGAAATCACAAACTCAGGGGAAAAATAGTACCTTGCAAAATAAAATACCTCGTAGCAAAATAAAATACTTAGCAACGAATGAATTGAGAAGTTTGGTGACAGTGAGAAAGTAGTATTTGTATCCCTTATATGTATATACATAGATAGATACACAGACACACACAAACACACATAGACGCACACACACACAAACACACATAGACGCACACACACACACACACACACACACACACACACACACACACACACACACACACACACACACACACACACACACACACACACACACACACACACAGACACATATACATACACACACACAAACTTGTGTGTGTGTGTGCCTTGGTTTGGGTACAGAAAGAATTTTGTCTACAGTTTTTTATTGCCAGGTCAAAGGCCACTGCTCTTTTCAACAACGCCAAATAACAATGCTCCACACACACACACACACACACATATATATATATATATATATATATATATATATATATATATATAACAATTAAGTTAAAGTGTACATCTACATATGTATACGGAAGTATTAGTATGCATATAAATACACACATGTATACATATGTACATGTACTCAGCTTTTCACTACGCACTTTACAGTGAGTGTCAGCTAGTCTGTATGTAACCACACAGACGGACCGGGTTTTAGAGTCATACGGGTTTTCAAGGAAACACATTTCCTCTATTCTCCAGAGGGCCAGACAGGAATATTGGACTAGTTTCGATGTTATTACATCTCATCAGCAATATTTACCCATCTTCCGGCTTCTCTGGAGAATTGTAAAAGCACATATCGTTATATGCTTTTTCTATGAAAATTAGTAGTGGGTAGACTAATTTGCATAGAACGTGAGTCATTATACGCACCGGTTCAGCGGAAACGATAAAAACAAATAACGAAACGAAATTAAATTTCGTTTCGCTTCTAACTCACTTTTGTATGACTGACGCTTAAACAATTAAGTTAAAGTGTACATCTACATATGTATACGGAAGTATTAGTATGCATATAAATACACACATGTATACATATGTACATGTACTCAGCTTTTCACTAGACACTTTACAGTGAGTGTCAGCTAGTCTGTATGTAACCACACAGACGGACCGGGTTTTAGAGTCATACGGGTTTTCAAGGAAACACATTTCCTCTATTCTCCAGAGGGCCAGACAGGAATATTGGACTAGTTTCGATGTTATTACATCTTATCAGCAATATTTACCCAATATTTACCCAATATTTACTCTAATTTTCATAGAAAAAGCATATAACGATATGTGCTTTTACAATTCTCCAGAGAAGCCGGAAGATGGGTAAATATTGCTGATGAGATGTAATAACATCGAAACTAGTCCAATATTCCTGTCTGGCCCTCTGGAGAATAGAGGAAATGTGTTTCCTTGAAAACCCGTATGACTCTAAAACCCGGTCCGTCTGTGTGGTTACATACAGACTAGCTGACACTCACTGTAAAGTGTCTAGTGAAAAGCTGAGTACATGTACATATGTATACATGTGTGTATTTATATGCATACTAATACTTCCGTATACATATGTAGATGTACACTTTAACTTAATTGTTTAAGCGTCAGTCATACAAAAGTGAGTTAGAAGCGAAACGAAATTTAATTTCGTTTCGTTATTTGTTTTTATATATATATATATATATATATATATATAAATGAAGAGAGAAAGAGGGAGGGACAGAGAGAGTAAGAAATGTGTGTGTTTGGTACACGTCTATCTATCTATATATCTATCTATTTATCTCCAACAGGGGGCTCACACATGCGGCCCGCGAACTACTTATCTGTGGCCCGTGGTAGAACCAATATTTCATATCGCATTATAACTGGTGAAAATAAGGCGGCGAGCTGGTGGAATCGTTAGCACATCTGGCGAAATGCTTAACGGTACTTCTTCCGTTTTTACGTTCTGAGTTCAAATTCTGCCGATCTCAACTTTGCCTTACATCCTTTTGGGGTCGATGAATTAAGTACCAGTTGTGTACTAGGATCGATGCAATCGACTGAACCCTAAACCCCAAATTTCATGCCTTGTTCCTACAGTAGAAATGATTATAACTGGTGAAAATTTTCACCCACCACCACGTTTGGCCCACTGTGCCTCTCCTCCAGGACGTAATAGCCCTTTTGTGTCCTTGAGTTTGAGACCCCTCTTCTACACACACACACAGACACACATATATATTTTACTTTTTTTCTGTCTCTGGACTACGCCCATGCTGGCGCATCACCTTGGTAAGTTAGGGGACGTCAACAAACCAACAAGCATTGGTGGGAGGGCAAACACAAACGCAAAGACATACACAGACATATATACATATATACGACGGGCTTCTTTTAGTTTCGATCTATCAAATCCACTCGCAGGGCTTTGGTCGGCTCGGGCAGTGGGACTGAACCCGGAAATATGTGGTTGGGAAACAAGCTTCTTGTCACACTGCATTTATATATATATATATATTAATAAAATAGATGTTCTTTTGATCAATTACATTTTATTATACATATTTCGGATGTACAACAGTACGTCCTCATCAGACAAAATATAATGATACATGACATACCCTGAGATGTTAAATGGTTAAGATTTAATCAAGGTAGATCAAAAGAACATCTATTTTATTAATATTTGTATTTTAATAATAATAACTCCGGAAAATAATTTATACGTAGAGTGCTTCCAATCTACTGTAAAACTCATTCTTTGACATACTCATTGAATATTGTTTAACACTTTAATATATATATATATATATATATATATATATATATATATATATATATATATATATATATATATATATATATGTGATGTGTGTGTGTGTGTGTGTGTGTATAATATATATATTATACACACACACATATATATATATATATATAACCTTACACACTTAAATATAAATGCATGTATATATATACAAATGTATAAATGCATAGCTATATACATACGTAAATGTATGTATGTATATATGTATGTATGTAGATTTATATATATATATGTATGTATGTAGATTTATATGTATATATATACATATATATGGCTCGTTAATTTATTAACCTGCCATTGAACCACATTGGCATATGGTTGGACAATACATGTGTCCCTAGACGCTTTTTGCGTGTAGGGATATATACTTTATTATTATTATTCTCTTCTTGGTCGAGATAAAATTTGGTCGTTCTGACTGCTGCTATTTATAGTGGTAGTAGACTGACCTCCCTGCCTCTGCTTCTATCTTTACACACGGCACTGGACAGAATTGCTTCCACATCATTCATTCTCATCTAGGGAACAATTTTGAATAGCACCAGTTCGTAATTTGAACTCGGGAATTTTATATTCCCCAAGTGAAAAGAACCTTCTGACGAGAGTTTATCTTTTCAATGGAAGGCCGCAAGGACTGTCCATTTATTTTTGAGACTCGAAACCGATTCGGTAAAGGTAACCATAGTGAGTAGAGTGAATTTTTAAAAATTTATTTTAAACTTTGATTATATATATATATATATATATATATATATATATAAATATATGTATGTATGTAGATTTATATATATATATATATATATATATATATATATATATATATATATTGTTATACTTTGGGAGGGTCATGTTGCCAATAAGAAACACACGCACCAGTTGCTTTCACTTCAATTTATTATAATAAATTTATAAATTTAGGAATTTATAAATTTCCGGTTGGTTGGTTGGTTCCACAACCAGATGGCTGTTTATATATTGTCAAAGTTCTTTCGTCACACATTCTGTGACCTCTTCAGTGACTGGGGATTCTTTTATTTGTTTTTGTGCCTCTCCTTTGTTCTGTCCTACGCCATTTTGTTTCTGTGTGTGTGTGTTGTGTGCTCAGTCTGCGCATGCGCCACATCCGGGTGTCTGTGTGTGTTTATATTCGTTTATTTATTTGTTTATTTACATGTTACAGGTTGGTTGTTTGTTCTATGTGCGTGTGTGTTTTCTTTTTGTCCTTAGTTGTAAGTTGTGATGTTGCTGTTCCACTCATATTTTCTATTTAATTTTGGTTGTAATTCTTTTATGTTTAATGCCTCTGTGATTTGTCTAAACATTGCGTCTTTTCTGTGTGTAGATTCTATTTTTATTTCTATGTTCTCTAATTTACCCTTATGTTCTATTTTAGCATGTTGGTAGAGTACAGATGATTCTTTACTATCTTGAAGGTCTCGCCAGTGTTCATTTATCCGTTCCCCTACACTACGAGCTGTCTCACCTATGTACACTATATTTTTGTCTCTACATTGTCCTTCAGTACATCTTATGCTATATACTACATTTCTAGTTTTACAGTTAATATGGGGGCTTAATTTACAGGTTATAGATTTCTTATCTATACAGGGGGGTCTTTGAAAAGGGTATGTCTTGCTAATAAGTGTTTTTACGGAGGTACCTGGTCTTTCTACTATCTTAATATTGAGTTTATGTTTATCTAGGGCCCTTCTAAATTTGTAAGCTAATTCACCTCTAGGGGTTGTATCGATGAACATTACACTCTGGTATTTATTGCTATCATACCATGAGTTTATTCTATTAGCCTTATTCCTAGTTCTTTCTATTCTATTCCAAAATTTGCTCCTATACAAGGGGCAGGTCCCATTTTTGTCATTATTTACCATTTTTTCCCATTTGGTTCTGGCTCCTCTATACACTCTGATTTTTTCTCTCTGATTGTAACCAGAGAACTGCATACGGTGGATGAAGTGTTGTATCTCTCTCTCTCTCTCTCTCTCTCTCTCTCTCTCTCTCTCTCTCTCTCTCTCTCTCTCTCTCTCTCTCTCTCTCTCTCTCTCTCTCTCTCTCTCTCTCTCTCCCTCTCTCTCTCTCTCTATATATATATATATATAAATCTACATACATACATATATACATACATTTACGTATGTATATAGATATGCATTTATACATTTGTATATATACATGCATTTATATTTAAGTGTGTAAGGATGTTGATATGATCTATGTCTTCTTTTTTTGGTAAGGAGAACATTCTTGTCGCCAGATTTTATTACCTTGGGAGATTAAATACCACACTTCTGGCTGAAAGTTGACCGGGTTCTCAACTTCATCAAACACTAACGCCAGCCTGTGTGTGTGTATGTATGTATGTGTATATATGTGTATGTGTATGTATGCATGTGTGTGTATGTTCACCACCATTGCTTCTTCTTGTCATTTCTGTTGAAGTAGTCCTTACTTTCATTCTCTTTGATTTCTTTTGATTTTCTTTTATCTCCCTAGGGAATTCGTTGACAAGCTTCTTTAATTTATTTTCTTTATTTTCTTCATTCAAAATCACTGACTGTCTAAGAGACGTACAAATATGACTTATAAAATTACCAAACTAAAGGGGCTTCTAGCTCCCTCAAAGTTTCAAACGCCCCCTTACTGCACAACGCCCCCCCCCTGGAGCTACGAAACACCCGGGGGAGGGGACCATATGCCCCCCCCCCCCTCCGTTGAGAACCTTTACTGTAGACCATCCTTACCAGCAGGGAAAGCATACATTAAATAATGATGATAATGATGATGATGATATATATATTATTATTAATAAATAAATAATAAATAAATAATAAAGAAATCATTATTATTATGTTATATGGATCTGAATCGACAAGATCCCAGACCCCATTCGCTTACCTAATGACATGGAAGTCATTAGATTGAACCAAGAAAACAATGTTTTATTGGTATTTCCAGTTACTAATACTATCTACTGGTTGAAACTCCTGGCAGAAGGAGCAACATGAAATAAAGTTTTTTGCTCAAGGGCATAACACATCGAACTCACAACCTCACAATTGTGCACCACCCCAATCCACAAACTTTGGTGTAAGCAGAAATAAGAACTCTTGGATGGTTGTATGTATCCAACAGTGATATGGTTTTGCATATAACATGCTGGAATATCGTTATACAAATAAATGTTAAGTCAGGTTAATGTAATTACATAATTAATTTTAATTATGTAATTATACAAATCTATCATACATATATATATATATATATATATATATATATATATATATATATATATATATATATATATATATATATATATATATATATATATATATATATATATAAGTATATATATATGTATACATATCATCATCGTTTAACGTCTATCTTCCACACTAGCATGGGTTTAGACAGGAATTGTCTCACTTGAGGCAAGATAGGTCGTCTCGCTCGTATAGGACTGTCTGGCAGGTTTTCTACGGCTGGATGCCCTTCCTAAGACCAACCACGTTTACGGTGTGGGCTGGGAGGTTTTTACCGTGTTACCTACACGGCCACATTACAGCGTGGACTGTGTGTTCTTTTGTCGTGACACCTACACGACCTCATTTATTTAGGACTGGATATTGTGGTACCAACATAACTTTACAGAGAAAGGGGTGGTGTTGATGGGGGTGGGGGTGGTGGAGTTGAGGTAGTGGGACGGGGGTGTATATTTGATTAAGAGGTGCCTACTGACTGTAGGTTTCGCTTTGTACTTAGGCAAGGCGGGTCTTCTGTATTACTGCGTAGCGCCAAAGATCTCGGTCCAGTGACATTGTCTTAGAGAGGTGAAAGTGTGTGAGGTCGGAATTTATCAAATTGTCCCAGGTTTTTCTGGGTCTGCCTACTCCGTAACTTCCATCAATTTTGATTGCCCTGCACTTTTTTATACAACTGTTGTCTTTCATGTGCATCACGTGACCATACCATCGTAGACTTATCTCGAGTAAACACCATCTGATCCCTCTTATTCCTAATTTCTCACTTAGTTCATTTATGCTTTGCTGTTCACGTATATTACTATTACACTTCCAACGGAGCATGCATGCTTCGTTCCTCTCCAGTCTGCGCAGATCCTCTGCACACACTGCCCATGTCTCACTGCCATGTACCATTGTTGTTCGTATGTAGGCATCATACAGTCTGCCTTTCATTTTTAGAGAGAAACCTTTAGCGGCCAATAGTGGTATAAGCTCTCTGAACTTTTTCCATCCCGTTCTGACTCTGGCTACTGTGCTTTCAGAGCACCCTCCACCACTGCTGATTTTGTCACCCAGGTAACAGAAGGTGTCTACTATTTCTATAGAGCCATCTGGGCAATAGAAGGAGCTAGTATCCTGTGGGCACTTGCTACTTATTGCACCTGAGCACCGGCCACATATAAAATCTACGTTCTTAAATAGCTTACTTTTGATCCTACTACATCTTTTATGCACCCATACTTTGCATTTGGGACATAAAATGGAATTTCTGCCTATTCCTTTCCTACACACTGAGCATGGCCATTTCTCAGAGGGGACCTGTGCCCTATTTTCCTTCCTACATACTAGAACTTTAGTCTTAGACAAGTTAAATTTAAGGCCTTTCGAATCTAGGCCATGCTTCCATGTTTGGAATTTCTTCTCTAGTTCAGCCATCGATTCAGCTATGAGCGTTAGATCATCGGCATATAGAAGTTCCCATGGGCAGCCGGTCTTGAACTCCTCTGTTATAGCCTGGAGGGCAATAATAAATAGTAGGGGGCTAAGAACAGAGCCCTGATGAACACCAACTTTTACACTAAACTCTTCACTATATTCGTTGTTAATTCTAACCTTGCTGACTGTTTCTTTATACATGGCTTGTATAGCTCTCACAAGCCATTCGTCAACACCTAGTTTTCAAAGGGCCCACCAGATAATGGTGCGGGGGACTCTGTCAAATGCTTTATACAGGTCGACAAAAGCTAAGTATAGGGGTTTACCTTTAGCTAGGTACTTCTCCTGTAGTTGTCGTACAAGGAAAAGGGCGTCTGTGGTACTTTTACCTGACACAAACCCAAACTGCCTTTCATCTAGATCAATTCGCTCTCTGATTAGTTGCACTATTACTTTTTCTGTGACCTTCATGACCTGGTTAATTAATTTAATGCCTCTATAGTTTCCCATATCTAGGGCATCTCCTTTACCCTTGTAGCAGTTAATGATGATGCTGCTACGCCAGTCCTTCGGAACGACCCCATTCTGTATGACTTGGTTTACTATCCGGGTGACCATAGTGTGTCTCACCATTCCAGATGCTTTCAGCATTTCAGCAACTATCTCGAAAGGCCCAGCTGCCTTGCCCGTCTTCATATCTTTGATAGCCTTACTTATTATACTACCTTCAACTAGCACTGCTGGTCCCTCTATTGGATCGATGTGGGGCAAACTATCTTTTTCCCCATTTATTCTCCTCATTTAGAAGTCTCTCGTAGTGACACTTCCAAGCTACCCTCTTATCAGCATTAGTGATGGCAAGTACACCAGCATCATTACGGACACACTTCTCCCCGACAATATCACGGTTTTCCTTGACACATTGCCTAGCAATCCTGAACACCTCACGTTTTTGGTTCTCACGTTGCAGAACATGCTTGAACTTTCTTTCCTCTGCTTCCCTTATTGCAATATATATATATAACACTCTATGATTAACAGGAACCTTTTAAATACAACGACTCTCGCCAATAAAATCTGGCAACTCAAGGGTGCAAACATGGAATATAAAATCAGCTGGACGAAGCTATCAAAAGCAACGGCCTATCAAATTGATATGTCCCACTGCGGTCTCTGTAATATGGAACTTTTCCAAATTTTAAATTACAACAAAATGCTTCTTAACAATAAAATTGAAAGAACTATTTTCTGTCGGCATAAATCGGCGACCAAATTTGAGAACTTTAGACCAGCTTAATTCCATCTTATCTATTCCATAACCCAAATTGTACCACTTAGATCTAATATAATATCACATTATCATCACCATCATCATTATGATTATAATTGTCATCATCTATCAATGAACAACATCAAA